>OY754989.1:1147585-1747585 GCA_963576475.1 Molanna angustata | reverse complement strand
TCATCAGAATCAGTAGGTTGAAGTTGTATTAAATTTTCTTTTGGACATAAGGACTTCTCACAGAAATTGCATTCATGTGGTTTTTCATCAGAATGAGTTAATTGAAGTTGTATTAAATTTTCTTTGGGACTTAATGACTTTACACAGAAAATGCCATCATGTGGTTTTTCGTCAGAATGATTTAGTTGAGGTTGTATTAAATTTTCTTTGGGACATAATGACTTCTCACAGAAATTGCATTCATGTGGTTTTTCGCCTGAATTAGTTAAGTTTAGATTGAACATCTTCCCACAGACGTTGCATTTATGTGGCTTTTTATCTGAATGAGTTAGTTTATGTTTTTTTAAATAAATAGTAAGAGAGAATTTTTTCCCACAAACATTGCATTCATATGGTTTTTCACCCGAATGAGTTTGCTGATGTCGTTTAAAATATCCCTTTTCAAAAAATGTCTTTCCACAGATATTGCATTCATGTGGTGTTATGCCTGAATGAGTTATTTTATGTCTATTTAAATCTCCCTTTAGAGAGTATGTCTTGCCACAGATATTGCAACAATACGATTTTTTTACTAAATGTTTTTGTTTATGAATGTTCAAATTTCCTCTTTGAGTAAATTTTTTTCCACAGACATTGCATTCATGTGGTTTTTCGCCCGAATGAGTTAAAAGATGTTTTTTCAAACTTCCCAATTGAATGAACGTCTTCCCACAGTTGTTGCATTCATGTGGTTTGTCGCCCGAATGTGTTAATTTATGTCTGTTTAAATCGCCCTTTAGAAAGTATGTCTTGCCACATATGTTGCATTCATGTTGTTTTTCGCCCGAATGTGTTAATTTATGTCTGTTTAATTCACCCTTTAGAAAGTATGTCTTTCTACATATATTGCATTCATGTGATTTTTCACCCCAATGAGTTAATTTGTGCCTGATTAAAGTTCCTTTGAGGGAGAATGTTTTCCCACAGACATTGCATTTGTTAATATTTTGAGACGAGTTTATTTTGTCTTCATTTCCAATCACTGTGTGATTTTCTAATTTGTTTTTTAAATCATCTTTACATTTTTCAATTGGTAATTCATATCTCTCTTCATTACCGCCAGTATATATGTCTATGGAAGTAGAACATTCATCTTTTAGATTTTTTTTTGTCTTGTCGGTCACTGTGGTGTCCATTGTCTGAAAAGATATTATATTTATTTATCTATTCATGCCTTATACATATATCACAGCGTTATACTTGTATTTCTATTTGCATTTGTTTTTATATATGGAGATAATGATTGGTAACGTGTATGTATATCACAATGACTAAGCAAGGCCTGTGCTATATATATATATATATATATATATATATATATATATATATATATATATATATATATATATATATATATATATATATATATATATATATATATATATATATATATATATATATATATATATATATATATATATATATATATATATATATATATATATATATATATATATATATATATATATATATACATATATATATATACATATATATATATATACATATATATATATACATATATATATATACACATATATATATATACACATATATATATATACATATATATATATACATATATATATATACATATATATATATATATATATATATATATATATATATATATATATATATATATATATATATATATATATATATATATATATATATATATATATATATATATATATATATATATATATATATATATATATATATATATATATATATATATATATATATATATATATATATATATATATATATATATATATATATATATATATATATATATATATATATATATATATATATATATATATATATATATATATATATATATATATATATATATATATATATATATATATATATATATATATATATATATATATATATATATATTTTGTTTCATAATTCTAGTTGATTATATGGAGTTCTATCATGAAGATACAGTTTCAAACATTGCAAAAAAAAAGTGTTGTTTGTACGGTTGTGTATGTATGGTAAGCACTCCTAAACCGTTCATCCGAGATTGCAGTGAAACTTCGGGCTGGATTATTCCAACTTAAGTATAATATTGAGATATAGGTACTATAATATTATATTTATATGTTGAAATTATTTTCATGCTAAGTTGATTTTTGTTCTTCTCTACTTAGACAATTTAATGAGTAAACTTATTATTATATGGCTGAGAAAATTCTTTACGGGTGAAGAGCCAACCAAAAAAAAGTTGATGTTTATCTACGAAAAAAGATTTTTTTTTTTTCATTAAAATATAACATGTGCAATTGTATTCAAGGATGTTATGTAAAAAACTAATAAAATAAATCATGTTGTATTGAAGAAGGCTCGATTGGAGTGAAAAAGGTGTCATCATCAATGGCAAAATACTGAGTAATTTCAGGTTCGCAAACGACATAGTCTTATTAGCCAATGATGACAAAGAATTAGAAGATATGATGAACGACATATGCAAAGCATCTTTGAAAATGGTAGATGGAAAGGTCATCGAAAAGGTTGATAGTTACGTTTATCTCGGACACACTACGAAACTCGGCAAAGAAAATCAAGAGGCAGAAATTAAAAGAAGAAGGGGTCTAGCGTGGGCAGCCTTTAGTAAACTCTCCTATATCCTCAAGTCTCCGAAATACGCCAATCGTCTTAAAAAGAAAGTCTTCGACGCTTGCGTTCTCCCGGTACTGACGTATGGCTGTGAAAGTCTTGTGTTTACAAGAAAAATGCTGCATAGTCTCGCAGTAACACAGAGAGCCATGAAAAGGAGAATTCTGGGTATTTCGTTAAGAGACAGAAAAACTAACTTGTGGATAAGAGAGAAAACCAAAGTAACCGACGTTGTCCAAAAGGTTGCAAACCAGAAGTGGAGCTGGGCAGGGCATATCGCCCGAACCACGTACTCCAGATGGACTAAAAAAGTGCTGGAATGGCGACCTAGAACAGGCAAGAAAAGTGTTGGAAGGCCTCTAAAAAGGTGGTCTGACGATATCAGAAGAGTAGCTGGAGGCGGATGGATGCGGTCTGCCCAGGATAGGGAGCTGTGGAGGTCTCAAGGGGAAGCCTATGTCCATTACTGGGCGAAAGAGGGCTGAAGAAGAAGAAGTATTGAAGAATAGTGTTTTTTATTACATTATACTATAGTAAGCGGGCCGTTTATACCAATAAAGTAGATTTTTTTCACACCGAAATGAACTATAGTATAGTTTAACTATAGTATATCTCTTAACCAGTGTATAATATAATAATTATATAATGTTCGTCTATAATTGGCTTCATTTAAATGTAAAATGTTTATCTGTAATTTTTTTTATATAGCTGTTGACAAACTGTTAAATAAAATAAAAAAAATAAAAATTACCTATATCCCTTCGGATTACTACCAGCAGTCATTGACCAAAACAAACATGGATATGGTTCTTGACAAAATATAATGATTTGTAACATAAACTGTTCCTATTTTCACAAACAATGGAAAACACTAATGATGTTTTGATCAAGTATCATCACATGTCTTTTAGTTAAATAGTTTGTTTATGTATTTCATCCGTGATACCATTTTTGTTTTGAACTTGCATTTTCTTACATTATCATTGTATTGTTTTTTACAGATTCTGGGTATAAATTCATGTGTACATACATTATGCTTCAAAAGGTTGTTCTGCTTCCTGTATAGAAGTTTCATTGTACTGTTGTACCAAGGACATATATAAAACTGTAAATTTCATTATGAAGTCACAAGGCGATGGTATTCGCCGCATATTTTTATATGGCTACGACTATTTACACGACTCAACCATAGACGAAAAACAAAAATAACAACAGAAATCGCAGATAAATCAAGTTATAAAAATATTTACCTTTGTTTATACTTTGTTATAATTGTAGATCTCGATGAAAAAATTATTTATAAAATTAAGTAAATGTAATAAGATGCCAATATTATTTATTTTTTCTTCAAGTTGGTTTCCATGATGCATTTATGACCATTGAAAAAATGACAAAGGTAAATATTTTTGTGTCTCCTACCGTTCGTGGAAGATGTCATTGGGCAATATCAGAGCGGATTTCGGGCGGGCAGATCAACTATTGACCAAATATTCACCCTTCGACAGATACTGGAAAAAACTCGTGAATTCAATGTCGAGACTCATCATCTATTCGTGGATTTCAAGGCTGCCTATGATAGTGTAAACAGAGGAAAATTGTACGAAGCAATGTTGGATATGGGTATACCTCCAAAGCTCATACACCTGGTTCGAGCAACAATGTCCAGCACCTACTGCCGCATAAAAATACAGTCAAGCACATCAGAACAATTTCGGACATACAATGGATTACGCCAGGGCGACGCATTGGCATGCTTGCTATTCAATATAGCGCTGGAAAAAGCCATAAGGTACTCAAATATAGAGAGAACCGGAACCATCTTTAGAAAGTCAAGTCAAGCACTGGCATATGCAGACGACATTGACATAATGGCTAGAACCCTGTCTTGTATGAAGGACAATTTCATCAGACTTGAGCGTGCGGCAAATGATATTGGCCTCAAGATCAATGCTTCTAAGACGAAGTATATGTCAGCGAAGAAAGCTCTTCAAAATAATACTCCAACGAGAGGAAATGAGAAGATATTGGTTGGTGAACATTGGGTAGAATCGGTTGAATTCTTCACTTACCTGGGATCATTGGTCACCTCGGACAATAACATTAGCATGGAAATTAAAGCGAGGCTTGCAGTAGCTAATAGATGTTATTACGGGCTACTCAAACATCTCAAGTCAAGACTAATCTCGTGAAATACTAAGGTCCTTATTTACAAAACTCTTCTCCGACCAGTCCTGACATACGGAGCAGAATGTTGGGCACTGACTAAAAAGGACGAAAAAATGTTATTGGTGTTCGAAAGGAAGATATTAAGGAAAATCTTCGGCCCAACTAACGATGGAGGGGCCTGGAGAATACGGTATAATCATGAGCTAGAGGCAATGTACAAAGAAACGAATGTAGTCCAATTTATTAAAATTCAGCGCCTACGTTGGCTTGGACATGTTTGCCGGATGGATGATGACCGTATTCCTAAAAAAGTATTAGACACCTGTCCCGAAGACAGAAGAAGTAGAGGCAGACCTAGGTTGGTTGAGATGGCTGGACGATGTGCTGTGTGATATAAGAGAAATGGACCTGATAAATTGGAGAAGACTGGCGGTCGACAGGGAGGGTTGGAGACAATTTCTGTAGGAGGCCAGGGTAGCGGACTGTAGTGCCAATGATGATGATGATGAAATATTTTTGTATTTTGATTTATCTGCGCTTTCTATGGTTATAAATGACCTAAATTTTGATCTCATAGTTGTTTTCCATCAGGACAGGTGCGACACTGCTCTTAGTTGGTTGCGGTTGCGGGTTGAACGGCTTTTGCATAATTTAATTTCTATCTTTTTTTTTTAAACTCTTCGCTCATACACATTAACTACTTCAAACAATTTATTTTATTTTTAAAGGTTTATTTTTCTTGTATATTCGTATAATATACCTATTCATTATTTTGTTTTTAACTTTCCAACGGTAGTTTGCATACACATTATTTGTTGTTTTATCTTCTTCTTTGTAATTACATTAACATTTGAATTTCGATTTTATAACGATTTGTTGTTTACGGAGTGCCTTTTTCATTATCTTAAATTGATCATCTAGGGTAACAGTTCTGTTGAGATCTAAAATGGTCAAAACGAAACGTACCCGGAAGAGAATTCGCAAGACACTGGAATCTCTGTCACCAGTAACCCCGTCACCGCCTATTAATAGAATCAGAATGTCCAGCCCTGAAGCTTCGTCTGTCTCCGCTGAGAACCACATTGTGGTGACTCGCGTTGAGACCTCGAAGCAGTGCAGCAGTCCTCCGACACAGTCCGAGCCAGTATCGAATCCAGCAACACCATCTTCTCGCGATGAAGTACTGTCAGTACCAGGTTTCGAGCCAATCATTTATACTGCCTATGAAGCTATGTCTGCCCTACAAGACTCTTTAGCCACCTCAGATATGCCTAAAGATCAACAATTGGAGGTAAGTCGTAAAATAAATATTCTTCTTGCTATCATTGGACGAAATGACAGTCGCATGGCGGAATCATTGGGACGAGAAGCAGTTCTCAACGAACGCATCAGTGCTCTGATCAGAGAGAAACAGGGATTGCAATCTCACATCGAGACGCTCGAACTCGAGATGCGCCCTGTGATGCAAACTATTGCTGACAACGTTGTCACAAAACAATGTGATAGCTTTGCTTCGCGTTCGGCCGTAAGTGGCCCTCCGCCGATTACCAGAATCGGCTTCCCAGCGTTACCAGCCAAGCCCGCCGTTTGCATTTTCCCGACTAGAGATGATATAAGTTCCTCGGTAGAAACAAGGCGAGTGCTCAAAACAACGTTAAAGCCCAGTGAAATCGGTGCGCAAGTTACGAGCGTACGAAATATAAGAGGAAAAGGCATTGTTGTCAACACTGCCACTACCGCTGACTCCTTGAAACTCCTCAATGCACCGGCTTTAAAATCTTCCAAAGACCTCAGCGTCCGACTTGCTTCGAAACGAAACCCCAGATTACGCTTCAGTTTTGTTCCGCGTGACATGTCTCACGAGGAGTTCTTGGGTCTGGCGTTTTTGTCCGTCCCGGATATGGGCATAAACCAGGATGAATTTGTTAAGAGTGCTAGTTTCAGCCACTTTATGGGACCTCGCACTGGGCCTACCTGTGACAGAGTGTTTGAAGTACCGCCGACAATAAGACACAAACTCATTGAGTGCGGAAGAGTCTTTGTTGAATGGAGCGTGTGTAAGGTCAGAGACTTCATACCAATAAGTGTGTGCTCGAGATGCCGGATGTATGGCCATACAAGTAAGTTCTGCAAAGATCCCCCTCGCTGCGGCCATTGTGCTTCTGGTGAGCACGATTTTTCAGTATGTCCTGCTAAAGACAGTCCACCAATTTGTGCGGTCTGTTCATTTTTCAAAAAACCAGCCTCTCACAAATCTGGTTCTGATGAATGTCCAGCATTCCAGGCATCGTTGAGCCGCGCCCTATTGACAGTTGATTATGGCCAGTAGCATATCCGTATCAACAGGTCTCAGAATCGGACAGCTCAATCTGGGCCGACGTCGTGCTGCCACCTTGGAGCTTAAACAACTCGCCCATCAACTGAATATCGATATCTGTCTGGTTCAGGAACCATACACTGGCGACTGCTCTATGTGTGTGACGGATTCAGACTTCCGTATAATTTCTGCCACTTGCTGTTCCATGGATTTACCCCCTCTAGCTTCAATAATTATTTTTAATTCTTCAATATCTTATATTTTATTAGATCATCTTTCCTCGAGCACTACAGTCGTGCTTGAAATTTCTCTTTCAGGTAAATCCATGTACCTAGTTTCAACCTACTTCAAATTTGGCGACCCGATAGAGCCATATGTGTGCTTTCTAGATAATGTAATGAGTCATCTAGGCGGAGATTCCATCTTGATTGGCGGTGACTTCAATGCTGAGTCCCCTCTATGGTGTCATTCTACCACTGCAGGGTCTAGGAAAGCAAGGTGAACTCTGTGAGGACTTCATAGCTCGGCACGAGCTTTCCGTTATCAATGATCCCTTTAGTCCTCCCACTTTTTCTGGTGCGGTTGGGTTTGGCCACATCGGTGTCACTTTGGCTTCGGCTCAAATAGCTCAAAAGACTTCCTCCTGGCGTGTTTATACAGATTATTCGGGTAGCGATCAGGAACTTATTGTCTTTACAATTTCTACTTCACCTACTGACTCGGTTCAAAAGTCTCATATTCCAAGGCGTTTTCGCACGAGGTGTGAGCGCATTGTCGAATTTGATGCTGAATTTATTCGATTTCTGAATCGCTTTAACCCAAATGCTATGTCTATATCTGATACTGCTTCTGATTTCACTAACAATATCATTATATGTGCAGAAAAGTCAATTGGCAGATCTACTCCAGAAAAATTAAAACCAAACGCTTGGTGGCACTCAGGACTCGATTCTTTGAAACGCAGCGTTACACGTGCACGTCGAACTCTTAAATTGGGACGCAATAGGAACTTTGCTGAGTTTATTATTCTCGACTTGTACTCTGCTTATAGACGTGCACACAATCTATATAAAAATGAAATTATTCGTGCGAAGAAGGTAAGTTGGCGACGTTTGGTTTCCGAGGTTTCGACTTCAGATCCATGGGATGTGGTATATCGCGCCGTTTCTTCTAAGAGAGGAAATGGCGCAACAATATCTTGCATCCGCGATGCAACTACTGGTGAGTTCACAACGTCTCTCGATTCAACTGCTTCCGTTTTTCTGGACGCGTTGATTCCATCGGATGATCCGTCTACCGACAATGTTTTTCATAAATGGGTACGTGCTCTTCAACACAACATTCCTCAGACACCCGCTTCGCCACCAGTTTCTGTTGAGGAACTCGATTTAATTATTGGGAACCTTAAACTAAATAAATCCCCAGGCCTCGACCGTATCGACTCTATTTTAATACAAAGATGTTGGCGTTTGGCTCAATTTGAAATGGTTTCCCTCTTAAAAAGATGTTTAGACGAAGGCTGTTTTCCAGACTGTTGGAAAACGGGCCTCATGACTATAATTCCCAAACGATGCGATCGTCCTAGCACGGACCCAAAAGCATATAGACCTGTTACTCTCCTGCCTATTCTGGGCAAGATTCTGGAAAGACTTATATGCAGTAGAATTGAATCCTATCTTTCTAACTCATGTCCACTTTCTTCTCGCCAATTTGGCTTCCGACCTGGAATTTCAACAGTCGATGCTATAAATTATATGTCAGAATTTGTAAGACATTCTGACGAAAAATATGTTATTGCTATCTCCCTTGACATTAGTGGTGCATTTGACAATGCTTGGTGGCCGCTCATTTTGCATAAACTGAAGTCAAGGAATATACCCCGCAATATATATCTGATAGTTAAGAGTTACTTTGAAAATCGCCGCATAGTCCTGCCTGGGGGACAATTTCTACATACGCGACAGGTAAGCATTGGATGTCCTCAGGGTTCTGTTCTCGGTCCACTTCTCTGGAACATTCTTTTTGATGACTTGCTGGATCTTCCTCTCTCCAGTAATTGTACGATTCAAGCGTATGCCGATGATGCATACATCCTCGTCCGTGGTAATTCCCGTAGATTTATTGAGAACTCAGCTACTCAAGCTCTTTCCTTAGTTTCCGACTGGGGTGTAAAAAATAAACTTTGCTTCGCTCCTAATAAGACATATGGCTTGGTTTTCAAAGGCTTACTACGTAGACAGCCGTCTATTAAGTTCTCTGGAACAAATGTAAGTTTTCGGGACCAAATCACTTGCCTAGGAGTTGTTCTGGAAAGAGGACCAAATTTTAAAAACCATGCTCGATTGTGTGTCGACAAAGCTAAGTCAGCTTTTTTAAAGATCTCACACATCGCCAAGGCACACTGGGGTTTACAGTTTCAAGTATCCTGTCTTTTCTATAAGGCAGTTTACCTCGGCATTGCTTGCTATGCAGCAGGATGTTGGTCTCACGCCTGTGAGCTTCAACATATATGTAGAATTTTGCTCTCAGGCCAACGATTCGCTCTCATCGCTTTATCCAAAGCATATGGAACGAGTCCCACTGAAGCACTGCCAATTTTGACAGGCATGACTCCCCTTGATCTGGAACTTCAGCGTAGAGGGGCTGTTTTCAACCTTACGCGAGGCTGTTCTTCTATGATCGGAAATATTCCTCTCTTCCCTCCAGAGGGTCGAGTGTCACGCGGCTTTGTTGAAAGGACTGTAAATGAAAATTTGCAGAACATCTGGCAGACTCGCTGGACGGCCTGCTCAGTGGGAAGAATTACCTACTTATTTTTTCCCGACGTGAGGTATCGTCTTAAATCTCCCTGGGTTGTTCCAGACTTTTGGACTTCCCAATTTTTCACAGGACACGGAAACTTTAAAAGTTATCTTCACCGATTTAACATTGCCTCATCTGCTTCATGTCATTTCTGTCAATACCCGGACCAAACTTCGGAACATATCCTTTGGGAATGTTGCCACCCAATGGTGTCCTCATATAGATCGGAGCTCCTCGTTGCTGTCCGTGGGCCTCTTCAAGGTCCCATTGGTCATGCGGATTTTGTGATCTCGAAGAAAAATTATAAAGCTTTTAAGGTTTTCTGTCATAGATATGGTGCCTTACTTTTAGAAGATTCCCGTTAAATTAATTATTTCCAGAGATCTTGGTCACTTCTCTGATGGTCTGCATGTAGGGGGATCTGAGGTCATAGACAGTCCACGGGTGTGAATTTTCTGTTCGCACTCGTTAATTGTTTCTTTTTGCACTATGGTGCCGAGATTGCTAATCTAGAGGGCTCCATGAGCTACTTTTCGTGCTATGCATTTTTTTTTGTCGTTCACTTAGCGTTCTGTGAAGGGGCCGATTACAGTCCCCATAGGCAGAGCGGGTGGTGGTGGGAGTAGCGAGTAGCGACCTAAAAACATAGACGACGTCAGAAAATTTGTCGTGTAAATAGACACTTTTTGGCGGGAAAAGCGTTTTCCCGCCAATTCCGGTCGTAAAAATAGTGGCACCGTTTTTATATTGCTTTTCGAGCAACTAACAGGTACTATGTCAAATATAAATTTAAAGCGATATTTTTCATCTCACAGATCTTGACTGAAAATACAATTAAAAACTGTGTCTCCAATGGGAATCAAACCTGGGACCATAGGAGGTATCTAACCAACTAACTAACCAACTGAGCCACGAAGACCGTACTGTCGTAAAATACTGAAAAAAGGAAACGATACAAGTGCAAATAAGAAACCAACATGTCATCCTTAAGAAACCTTTTGATTATCCAACAAACCAACTTTATCAAGATTTTTATGTTCTCAACATAAATTCACTTTTTAAGAGAGCCTCTCTTTATCAGATATTTAAAGACCATTTCATAAGTAATTTATATCCAACCTCTAATTCAAGAAAGCATCCAAGAAGAGAGACCAACCTTGATATACCATTACTAAAAACAACTACCGGCCAGCTCCATTATACATACCGAAGTTTTAAATGGTTAAATGAGCTGAACGGTAAATATAAATTAGGTACAACAACTGATTTTGAAAACTATAAGAATGCTGCCAAGAAGAATAGGAATGAGTTGGGCAGCTTTTAGCAAACTTAGACACATTCTAGAAGATAATGAGATTCCAATCTGTCTGAAAAGAAAAACATATGAATCATATATACTGCCAGTGACTACATATGCATTGGAGACCATGGCCCTTACAATAAGAAATGTAGAAAAGCTCAAATGCACACAGCGATCCATGGAAAGATCCATGCTTGGTATAAGCCTAAGAGACAGAATAAGAAATGAGGAAATTAGGAAAAGGACCAGAGTAGCGGACGTCATGGATCGCGTAGCTACATTGAAATGGCAATGGGCGGGACATATTGCTAGACAGGAACCCGCAAGATGGACTCCTAAAATATTGAGATGGAGACCTTGGGAAAGTAAGAGGCGTCGGAAGACCTCGAAATAGATGGTCTGACGACAAGCCGCTGTGGAGGATAGAAATTGGTTGCAAGCAGCAACCAATAGAAAGAAGTGGAAGAATATGGAAGAGACCTATATCCAGCAGTGGAGGACAGAGGGCTGAAGAAGAAGAAGAAGATAAGAATGCTGTTAAGTCTCTTTTTGTTTTATAACTTCTTCATTGACTTATTGAATATTTTATGTATTTTAATTGAATGTTTTTTCTTTTCTTTTTTTCTTTTGATATTGTGTATATTATTAGTTTTTGATTAATTATGATAATAATGAAGATTAATGTTTGATTTATATAAGAATCCCCCCCAAAGCATGAGTACAAACTTTTTTTGGGGGGTAATATAAATAAAATATTTTTATGTATGCTATATATAAGTATTGTAAATTGATTAATTATTATATTTTATTTCAAATTTCAAATAAATAAATAAAATAAATAAATAAATGTTAATGAGACAATAAATTTATACAAAGAAAAGTGTATGGCCAATAACATGGACATTCACAATGCGTATGAAGTTCCAACCAAAGACATATAAAAATAATAGATTCATTTCAAGTCTTCGGTACATAAAAAATTAGGCGCATACCTCACTTAATTCTTACAGCACTTAAGTTGCACACAAGTTGTGTTCGGACATATTATCATCAAAATGCCAGATTGTGTAATGACAATGTGTAAAAATTACACTAGAATTGCAAAAGACCAATCAGATATATCATTTCATGCTGCATATTTATTTGATATGGATTTGTCGATAGTTAGTTTTATTTTGAGTAAACGTAAAGCGAGGACTCCGATATCGTCATGGGCCTAAATAATATTTAACTGATTTAATTAAATTTAGTTTATCGATCGACAATTCTTGATAGAACTCCATATTACTTTAAAGATATTTATATACAATAAAATTTAACCAAAATACTTTAAATAATATTTAACTGATTTAATTAAATTTAGTTTATCGATCGACAATTCTTGATAGAACTCCATATTACTTTAAAGATATTTATATACAATAAAATTTAACCAATATACTTGGTACTACCTTTGCTTCTTTTGTTACAGACTAAAGGCCCATTTACACGATGCAAGTTTCTTGCCTGTTGCATACAATAATATTGAAGCAATAAATGACTTGCATCATCTAAACAACATGTCACATTCATTTATTTATTTATTTAGGGACAAATACAGTCTTAAAATACTAAAATAGAATAATACACTATAAAATAAAAACAAACAGACCAATTACATATGTCCACAGATATTAAATATGAGACATTTTAAACATCATAAATTTAGATATAACTAAGATTTACTGTATGTTTGCCTGTGACGGGAAAGGAAGCGAAGAGAAAAAAAAATAGGATGGGAAAAGGATTATGACAGTTAAATTGTTATATTTTTGTTACAAACAACAACTTAAAATGTAAATACAAATATACAAAAGATAATATTAGAAAAAACACAAATAACTAACAAAAAAAAAAAATTCAACATACGAGTTCATGCTATGCACTTATAGAGAGAATTTTTGTATGCGTTATTACTAGCGGTGAATATATCAGAATGTGTGATACTGGCTGAAAGGTTGACATTATAGAAGTTACAAGCCCTTTTGATAAACTCATTTTGATTAGAATTAGTGTTACTTCGAGGAACGTAAAACAAGTACATAGTTCAATCTGCCATTTCGCAACGGCGCATGGAAATTAATTTTATTTAATAAATCAGGACAGTCAACTTTTGAATTAATAATTTTAAAGAGAAACATTTGATCTGCAACTTCTCAACATTCTTGCTGTACTAGGCAATTATTCCATTCAAAACTGTTCTTGGTTTAAACAGTACATACAATAATTTCTTATGCAATTCTTGTATTCAAGTGAATTTTTAATAAACATGAGTGCAGTGAGTGAGTGTGTGTTGATATTTGCTGATCTTCTGAGGCAAGAAATATTGAAAAAACATCATAAAATTGTATGATGGATCAAAAAATGGATAGCAATAAGAGAGATTCCGGAGCATCTAAAAATCTTTGTGTGCGGTACCGGAACCAGTACCCATAGAATATTTTATCTTTTTCCTTTCCCCATGATACTGCGTCCTTAAATTTTTAATTTTATTAGTTACTAGTGAACCCCCGGCAAACTTAGTATTGCCTGTATAATTAAAAATGGTCCTTCATTACCACCCGTCGCTTCAGACCCTTCAGTACCTCCCGTCCATTCAGTACCTCCCGTACCTTCAGACCATTCAGTACCTCCCGTCACCTCAGACCCATCAGTACCTCTTGTCACTTCAGTAACACCCATCCCTTCAGACACTTTAGTACCACCCGTCCCTTCAAGCCCTCAGTACGTCCCTTCCCTTCAGACCCTTCAGTAACTTCAGTACCAGAGTCCCTTCAAGCCCTCAGTACGTCCCTTCCCTTCAGGCCCTTCAGTACCTCCCGTCCCTTCAGGCCCTTTAGTACCTCCCTTCCCATCATTACCTCCCGTCCCTTCAGTAGGTTAAGAAAAAGTTTAAATCCAGAAACCATCCTGGAAGACCTGCGAAGAGATGAGGACAGTTGGACCTTCTTTTCCCAGGATACTCCACCTTCATAGGTAAAATGACCAAATACACGAAGAAGAATGTTTTAATCCAGAAACCATCCCGGGTATTCGCTCGACAATTCACCAAAGTTTCATTGCAATCGGGTGAACGGTTTAGGAGCGCATAGCATACATAGATTTTTTTTTTTTGCGGGTGGCAGTTCTTGAGGAGAACACACTTAGGCATACATAGATACAAACAAACATTGAAATTTATAATATAGAAGATTTCCTTAGATCCGAAACCTTCACATCAAAATTCCTGTACAAATGCTGTTTGTACATTTTCAGTGTCCCATAAACACTCATGACTCCGATATATTTCAATGAATTTTATTACGGTGCCACTATTTTTACGACCGGAATTGGCGGGAAAAGCGTTTTCCCATCAAAAAGTGTCTATTTACACGACAAATTTTCTGACGTCGTCTATGTTTTTAGGTCATTTATAACCATAGAAAGCACAGATAAATCAAAATACAAAAATATTTACCTTTGTCATTTTTTCAATGGTCATAAAAATGCATCATGGAAACCAACTTGAAGAAAAAATAAATAATATTGGCATCTTATTAAATTTACTTAATTTTATAAATCATTTTTTCATAGAGATCTACAATTATAACAAAGTATAAACAAAGGTAAATATTTTTATAACTTGATTTATCTGCGTTTTCTGTGGTTATTTTTGGTTTTCGTCTATGGTTGAGTCGTGTAAATAGACACATTTTTTTATTAAAAAATGAACAATCACCCTTCAAAATATTCAACACTTGAATGAAAAATTCACCAACGCAAATACGTGCAATACTTGAAGCAACACTTCTGCAAATGGTACATGTCTGTGTTTAAAAAAGTCAAGACTGGAAAGAAATAATTGTATTGGTGTAAACAAAATACACTTGCAATTATTTCTTGTCAAGATTTGCATTCAATAATTGCATTAATTTTTTTTACTAATATGGGCGTGTAAACAGTTGCTTACAATTCTTGAAAGTCAATTATTGCGGTTAATTTATTGCATTCAATTATTGCTCTTGTATGTACAAGAAACTTGCATCGTGTAAATCAGCCTTTAATGAACACAGGGGACTAGCCCTCTAGTGTAACACAGATGGGATGATTATCATCTTAAAACTACAGTCATTGAACTTCTATCAATTTATTAGATAAAGTAATTATATTTTGTAAATGGAAGTTCAATGAGTTCTCTTATATCATCCAACATACAAATGTATGTTATATAACCCAAACTACTGTAGTTTTTAAATTAAATTACTTATGATTTAATACCAACAGGATATACTCAGAGAAAATTTTATCTTGTTTACAAATTAAAATACTTAAATGTGATCTCACAGTACCAGGATGTACCATGGGAATTAATATTGTTTACATAAAAAAATGAAGTACTTTATACTGATAAAAATAAGTTTAAAAACAACTAGTCAATGAAGTCAATGATATTGTCGAACCGGTGGGACATGGGTGGAAGCAGTGTGCCCAGGATAGAGAGAAATAGGCCTATATCCAGCAGTGGAGTGAAAGGGGCTGAAAAGAAGAAGTCAATGAACTCGAGTACCAAGATAAAAGTTCTCTGATATCAAAATAGTATTTAAGGTAAATTGACATTGGTTCAATGTTAATTTACCTTAAAAAGAAACACTAGACTTAGTACCTAGTGATAGATAATTCATCTCTTCTTAAATTGTAAACGTGTAAAACTATTAATAAAAATAAGAGTTTATTTCATGTTCGGAGTATTTTACTAAAAGACCCGAACATACATACCTTTATTTTTAGGCTAGGGATATTTTTACGACTCAACCATAGATAAATTCTTATCGTTCTTTCCATACCCATAGAAAACGCAGATAAATCAAGTTATAAAAATATTTACCTTTGTTTATACTTTGTTATCTCTTTGTTTATATGATCTTGATGAAAAAATGATTTATAAAATTAAGTAAATGTAATAAGATGCCAATATTATTTATTTTTTCTTCAAGTTGGTTTCCATGATGCATTTTTATGACCATTGAAAAAATGACAAAGGTAAATATTTTTGTAACTTGATTTATCTGCGCTTTCTATGGTTATAAATGACCTAAAAACATAAACGTCAGAAAATTTGTCGTGTAAATAGACACTTTTTGGCGGGAAAACGCTTTTCCCGCCAATTCCGGTCGTAGAAATAGTTCACACCGTTATTTTTATTAAAACAGATCATTATTTAGATTAATTTTGTATTATATAATTAATTTCACAACCGCTCGAAACCAACAGTTATATGCACCTTACCTGTAAAAATTGATTTAATCTCGAGTTTCAGTCTTGTAAAGTATTATTCTGATGATGTGCCTTGCATGAAATGCGTCAATAACAAGATGGGTCGATGGTAGAGCGGTTAGTGCTCTGGGTTAGTAATCCAATGGTCGCGAGTTTGAATCCTGCCACGACTTATTTCGTTCACCTATAATATAAGCATTTATGGTTAGTTTAGGAAACGTATGAGGATGTATATGTACTTGTTACAAGGACATATTCATTCTTTTAAAAAAATCCTTCTGCATGATTTAATTGATCCAACTGTCGATTTGTTCAAGAGAATTTATTTCTCTTAACAGAAAGACAAAGTCAAGATCCGCGGGATTTTGTATGGACAGGTCCACATCAATAATATTCATACTGTACCAGAAAAACTGCATCCCTAGCATTGTTATCTCTTATCATAATAATGAGTTTTTCCACATTGAAATATTACATACAGTCACACACAGAATTGACGATGAGCCACCAAGAAATACTCACTATTTGCAATTTGGTAATTTTTTCTTCGCATATAAGTTTTTGTGGAATTTGAACAATAAACATAAATAGATTATTAAGGATAGATAAAAAAGGACAAAACAAAATGCAAGGTTGCTGGAAGGGAGGAATGCACCGCAAATATTGTTCTGGAGGGCATTGAAATTAAACAGGTGAAAGAGTTTGTATATCTGGGAAGCAGAATATTTCAAGACGGACGTTCAACAGCAGACATCAAAAGCAGAATCCACCACGCAAGAGTCGCCTTCAACAAAAGATCAACAATTTTCGAATCCCCTAATATTTCCATCAAAATTAGGAAAAATTTGATCAAGACTCTTGTCTGGAGTATACATATGGCTGTGAAACATGGACCATCAGCCAACGTGAAACGGGACGTCTGTCTGCGTTTGAAATGTGGTGCTACAGACGCATGGCTAATGTTCACTGGTCAGAACACATCAGCAACGACGAGGTACTAAGTAGAGTTGGAGAGACAAGGCAAATTATGAAAAGAATTGCCCATATATAAAAAAGGCGACAAACTGAATCCAGTCAACTACAGGCCTATTAGTCTTACGTCGATCATTTGCAAGGTGATGGAAAAAATTATTGCCGAAGAGTTGAGAAAATTTCTCGATGAAAAATGTCTAATAATATCTGAACAACATGGATTCGTACCTGGACGCTCAACTGTCACGAATTTGTTAACCTGTCTCAATAAATGGACTGAGAAACATGATCTGGGCAAGCCGGTGGACATTTTCTACTTGGACTTTGAAAAGGCATTTGATAGGGTGCCTCACAAAAGACTTCTTGCAAAGCTGGAGCATCTAGGTGTCCGAGGCCCACTTCTATGTAGGATTAAATCTTTTTTAACAAATCGAAACTTTACTGTGAGAATAGGATCGTTTCTTTCTAAGCCCCGTGAAGTGCTCAGCGGTGTACCGCAAGGTTCCGTGCTCGGTCCTATACTATTTATTCTATACATTCTGGACCTCGGAACAATCATAGAAAGCACTCCCAGCTTCTTCGCAGATGACACAAAGTTCTTCGCAAATCCACTGACTGCCCACAACGTACTACAAAGTGATTTGGATCGGATACATAAATGGACAAAACGTTGGTTAATGAATCTGAATGCTTCCAAATGTACCGTTCTTCATATTGGGAAAAACAACCCACATATCCAGTACACCTTGGGTGAAAGCCTGATAACTCCAGTCAAGAAACAAAAGGATTTGGGCATTACTATCTCGGAGGATTCGAAATGGTGTGAACATATCACAATGATTGTTAAGAGAGCCAACTCTACTCTTTATCTTATCAAGAAATCATTTCACCACCTAAGTGTACAAGTTTTCCTAGAAATATATAAAACTTATGTGAGGCCGATCCTAGAGTATGGGTTTCAAATATGGAATCCTTACTTTATCAAGGACATTACACTGCTTGAGAAAGTGCAAAGACGAGCAACCAAACTGCCAATTGGAATGGGTGGTCTGGAATACTCAGAAAGGCTGCAAATTTTAAAAATCCCAACTCTGCAGGAACGCCGGAACCGTGGGGATATGATTGAGACATACAAAATTTGACATGGCTATTATCACGTGCTGTAGTGTTATGGATAACTTGTTGAATCACAATCCACAACTGAGGGGCCATCACTTAAAGCTGAATAAAACATCCTTTTCCCTGAATCCAAGGAAACACTTCCTGACCAACAGGGTGGTGGATGCCTGGAATAGTTTATTTGATAAGGTTGTGAGTGCTGGAACACTCAATCAATTTAAAAACAGATTGGATGCACATTACAAAAATAAGCACATAATACAGGCTCATCAGCAATAGCTGCCTGCCTGTTAACTAATAATAATAATAATAATAATAAGCCCCTTAAAGTCCAAACCTACGTCCGACTCGACCATCTGTAGGCACGTAAGGGGCGGGAGACTAAAATAAAACTAAAATAGTCTGCTAACAGGTAAAGGGCAAACCCATTTAACATGGAGAAAAGAACAAGAAGAGGCCTCGGACAAACACCGCTACCTGGGGAGCGCCAGGGCACGTCTGGAGCTGGTGCTGGACGTAGCAGTGGACGAACCACCAGCGACGCTCTGTTAAATCAGCGGGCAGGCGTCGAACAATTAGCTACCGCTGCTACATCATACACGACCAGCACATCACAAAGAAACACCATGCCACATTCAAATACCACTACACACACCAACACCACACCACACATAAACACCACCACACAGCCAGATAGGAATGTTTTGCAGGAAATCTTTGCTGCAACCACCCTATCAGGTCGCAGTAGACAACGGATGAAATGGAGTAATGAAACTAACAAAGCGCTTCTCCGTTGCTACTATACAGCTACAGAACTAGAACAAAACCTCACAGGATACAGGTATACACTACACCAAACATTCATACAGACTTACCCAGAATTACATTTCCTTACAGAACAAAGACTAGCAGACCAAATTCGAGTAATACACAAAAACAATAGAATTTCAGAAACAGAAAGAGCAAATATCAAAAGAGAAGTAGAAATAGAACTAAACAGAATAAACTCAGACATCAACAAAAATAGTGAACGCAACATGACTAACAATGACACTTTAAACATAGTTATACCAAATAGCGCCACAACAACAGACACTCTAAACATACTAACAAATAGCTCCACAACAACAATTCCACAAACACCTCAAAGTATAGAAAACAACCAAATGGATAATGATTTAACAATTGACCTAAGTAATAAATTAGAAACAAATTTAACCTTGTACAATGGATCTGACCCCATGCTCAGACCATTATTGCCTAGAATACATGTAACAAGACAGTTTGACAAAATTATTACGATTTTCAACTCACACATCCTACCACCAAAAGTACAAGCACTAGAAAACATCACAGATACACACACATTAATATATTGTGTAGCACTAACAGTTGCTGAACACCTTAAAATAAAAGTTAGCCGAAGAACAAGAAATAACACAGGCACACCTAATAAACCAAAGTGGGAAATAAGACTTGAAAAAGACATTGAACAGTTGAGAAAATATATAGGGCAATTAACTCAGTATGGAAACGGAGTAAGATCGAAAAAGCTAATAACCAAAGTCAAATGAATATTAGAAAATAATAAAATACATAGTTCTCATGAAAACCCGAATGAAAGAATCGAAGAACATTTAGATACATTAAAACAAAAACTTGCATTAAAAAGCCATAGATTATCAAGGTATAGAAAAGCTCAAATAAGGAAGCAAAACAACGCGCTCTTCAAAAATAACGAAAAACAGTTTTATAGGAAATTCAAAGAATCTGTAACTGTAACCTCAACACCGACAGAGAATGAGTTAATCAACTTTTGGTCGAATATATGGTCGATAGAATTAGAACACAATGAAAATGCCGAATGGATATACAAAGAAGAAAAACGTACAGAAAAAATTGAAGAAATGCAATTTGATGTGATTGACTCAGAGGAATTTCAAATGATTGTCAAAAGAATGCATAACTGGAAATCACCGGGTATTGACGGTATACATAATTACTGGTACAAGAAACTACATAGTTTATTCGTAACTCTAGCAAAACAAATCAGTGAAATTCTTAAGGGTGAAGTGGCATTACCTGCATTTTTGACAAAAGGTATAACATATATGCTACCAAAAAGTGAAAAAACAAATGATCCTTCTCAGTACAGACCGATAACTTGCCTACCCACCCTGTATAATATAATAACTTCTTCTATAACAAACAGAATTACTAAACATATTGACAGCAACGAAATACTAACAGAAGAACAAAAAGGATGCAGACGAAAGCATATGGGGTGTAAAGAACAGTTAATCATAGACTCAGTAACATTGAAACACGCTCAAAAAGGTAACAAAGACTTATATATGGCATATATAGACTATAAGAAAGCATTTGACAGTGTACCCCATACATGGTTGATTCAAATTCTGGAAATATATAAAATCAACTCAAATATAATAGCATTTCTCAAAAATATCATGCAAAATTGGAGAACTTCTCTCAATATAAAAACAAATTTAACAAATATTACCACGAAAGAGATCTCAATTAAAAGGGGAATATTCCAGGGGGACTCTCTAAGCCCGTTATGGTTTTGTCTTGCTCTGAATCCCTTATCGCGTGAACTCAGTGAATCCAACATTGGATTTGATATTAAAAGCAACAGACAGAAATTATCCCAAATATCACACTTATTATACATGGATGACTTAAAATTATATGCCAATAATGAATTTAATATAAAAAGACTGCTTGATATTACTACCATATTTTCAAAAGATATAAATATGGACTTTGGACTAGACAAATGCAGGAAACTAAACATACAAAAGGGAAAAACTGTCAAAGGTGACTACTCATTAGATAGCGACAGACAAATTAAAGCCATGGATAATACGGAATGGTATAAGTATTTGGGATACCAACAATCACAGCTACTAGAACACAATAAGATCAAAGAAAAACTTAAATGTGAATACTACCGACGGTTACATGCATTGTGCAAGACTAAATTAAACAGTAAAAACTTATTCAAATCCATTAATACATACGCAATACCGGTTCTGACATATTCATTTGGGGTAATTAAATGGACAGTAACTGAATTAGGGACATTGGAAATCAAAACAAGGACTATACTAACAAAATACAGATACCACCACCCAAAATCAGCAATTGAAAGAATTACATTGCCCAGAAATTTAGGAGGTAGAGGATTAATAGATATCACGCATTTAAACAACAGGCAAATTCACTCACTAAAAACTTTCTTTCACCAAAAGGGCAATACTAGCCAGCTTCACGATACAATAAATAAAATAGACAAAAGATTCACCCCACTAGACCTGACATGCCGGGATATAGAGCCCATAGACACCATAAAACATATAAAAAATAAATGTGATAATTGGGAACGGAAGGAATTACATGGAAGACATGCTAGTGACTTAAAGAAAATCCATGTAGATTGTAGTGCTTCAAATAAATGGCTGGAAACATCAGAGTTATTTCCAGAAACGGAAGGGTTCATGTTAGCTATACAGGATCAGGTAATAAAAACAAGGAATTACAGGAAATACATCATGAAGGACAATGTATTACAAACTGACCTATGTAGAAAATGCCACCAAAAGTCAGAAACCATCCAGCACATTACAGGCGCATGCGTCACTCTCACACAAAATGACTATACACACAGACATAATCAAATCACAAACATCATCCACCAAGAATTAGCTATTGCACACAAACTAATAAATAAAAATGACAAAATGCCTTATTATAAATACACACCCACACCAGTTCTTGAAAACTCCACTCACAAACTATACTTTGACAGATCCATACTAACGGATAGAACCATACATAACAATAGACCAGATATTACACTTGTAGATAAACAAAATAAACATACAATGTTAATTGACATCGCTGTACCAAATACACACAACATCGAAACAACTACAACCGAAAAAATTAGAAAATACACTGACTTGCAAGACGAAATCAAGCGAATCTGGGACATGCAATCCGTGACAATAGTACCAATAGTAATTTCCACCACAGGAATTATTCCATTAAACTTATTCAGCAGTTTAGAAACCATCAAATTACCGAAACACACATACGTCACCATGCAAAAAGCAGCCATATTAAACACATGCAGACTGGTGAGGAAATTCCTCCAAATCGACGACACTACTGACCTTACTAACACATAAATACTACACATGGCACCAACACACAAAACACCACATTTTATACACTCAGTAAGGATAGCACTTGGCAGCATTGCTCGTGCTACCCCAAATCCCACCAGGTGATAAACCTGAGAAGGTGTTAAAGAGCCCGAAATAATAATAATAACAGAGAACAACTTGGATAGGCCACAACATCCGGCACCCAGGCCTGCTTTTTACCATCGTCGAACGAATGATTGATGGGGGTAACTGTAGAGGCCGCCCCAGAAACAACTACATATATAGACCAGATAATCGGTGACGTGAGCTGTAGCAGTTACAAAGAGATGAAGAGACTGGCGGACGATAGAGTTAAGTGGAAAGATCAATTGTTTGGTGCAGACCAATCCTAGGATTGTGACAAAGAAGAGAAGAAACATAAATAGACTTTGCTATTTTTTATATATGTTGAAAAAATTATGCCAATCTATAAACAAATAAAGAAGTTATATAATTGTTACGTATATAACAAAATAATATGGCGGGGGAGAAAGAATGTGCCGCGAGTAAGATATGGAATAAAATGAAAATGGTTATATTATGTACAGAATAATAATGATCATCTTTTAAAAAAATTTGGTAGATGGCGGTAGAGTGTTTACTTTTTGTCTATTTCATCTTGAGACGTAATCGGGACCCGCACTGAGATACCGCTTTGTATGGATATTAATGTTGCGTATAACCCATATCCGAGGTCGTATAGATTGTGCGCCAGTTTCGAAAAATATTTATGTTCGGTTTTTATTTAGTATATAAAAACAAAGTATTTTGCTGTAAATTTATATGTTTTTGTTTATTTATTTATTTTGACAATAAGAGCATTATTAACTAATATGAACGTAAAACAATGAGTAATTAATAATTTTATTTGTGTCTTTAACGTTGATTCATATTTCAAAATTACTCTTTTTTTAAAGTTCATGTGTTTTTGAGAGTAACTTCGATTTTTTGTGTCACCAACTTTTAAAATCTTACTAAGTGATAGACAAAATACATTGAATATTTTTTGCTATTATGAATGAATTTTGCTTTTATAAATGTTTCGAAAAAGTACTCCAGAGCCTGTTGACTTATTACAGTATTATTTATAACAACCAATTATTTTATGACTATTTTCTACTGTATAAGTTGATAAATTACTGTGCAGCGGCGCAAAGGTCAAAGCACTTACAGATAAACTTCATAAAAAAGTATAAGGCACTAAGCAATTGTTGAAAACTGTGTTTGTTTTCGAAGAAATACTTAAAAATTCATGAATTTTAAGATGATTTTTATTAACTATATTCTTTCCTGTCTTTTTTTACCTATGTGATATTTTTTTGCTAATAAGTTATGTTTTTGTAAGCTGGAATGTTGAAAAAATCAGTTAAATAGTATGCAGAAACACAAAATAAACAAAAAATTGTATTCAACATTTAGAACAGCTAAAAACGAATATTCTTGTCGAAGATTTCAAGTATCTCAGGTGAGTAGTTATTGAGATATGACGATTTTAATTTTGTCCGAAAATTGCGCCGCACTGAGGTGTTACATTGTTTAGCATACGCGTAGCACGGAAAAGGTTAAAAAATGTAATTCAAAAGATCCCGCCACCACTATGTCCAGCAATGAGTAAATCGTAGAAGTAAAGAGGGATACAATTATCATAGGCCACAAAAGAGAATGCAGACAGAATATTAAGAAAATACCAAAAAATGGTATTAAATTCTCTAAAAATCACAAAATATACCAGAAAATACCAAAAATTTCAAAAATACTAAAAAAATACCAAAGGTGTTCCAAAGAGGCGAAAAAATACCAATTTAGTACTAAAAATACTAAGAACGGTCACACTGAATGCTAACTACGACATCTAGTATATTATAATAAAAACCTAATGAAGGAATCCCGGAATAAGCGAAAAATAAAACGTTGCAATTTTTCACATAAATGGCATATATTTAATTTATCGTAATTGCAATAATAGGGGTCACAAATAAAGGAGAAATTAATACTCGTGTAAAGTGATGTTTGGAGTAACCTGTATTTTGGATGCTGTTTTAAGTGTTGAAAATCTCGTCCATGTAAAGTGCACTTCGACGAGCGGTCTTTTACTTTTCAACAGATTTCCTGCAACGCAACGCGAAAATAGAATTATACCTCACAAATTTGAAAAATAAATTACCTAAAACCACCTTAACGATCACAGAACACTACTCTTATTGCCATACAATATTTTATAAGATCAAATCTCGATCAACCAGTCAAGAACAGACAAAAGGTACCTGATAACTGTCAGAAATAAAATTCTTCTTCTTCTATTTTATGGGCATTTCATCGTTGCCAATGTTCTCGCCCTTTTTCTGTAATTATATTAACACAACAAAAGGGGGGGTTGGAGGTTAAGTGGTAGGGTGATTATTTAATTTACTAGGTGTCGTTCCAGGGAAATTATTTTTCCTCCTGGTTCTCAAGTCCTGGCTGGTCCCAGCTACTCTCATACACCGTAATGCCAGAAAGATATAAATTTTAACAGAATGATTCGGCGAAACCGAATTTGACGACCTTTTGGCTCAGGGCGGTGGCCGCCCTTCGCCCCCAAATTGATGGTTTGCCCGGCCAGCTATTGGGTACAGATCGTTGGAGTGATGTCCCCCCCCCCTCAGGTCGTCGAATTCGGCTTCACCGAATCATTCTGTTAAAGTTATATCTTTCTGGCATTACGGTGTACGAGAGTATCTGGGACCAGCCAGGACTCGAGAACCAGGAGGAAAAATAGTTTCCCGAGAACGACGCCTAGCAAATTAAATAATCATCCTACCAATTGACCTCCAAACCCCCCCCGACGTTGTGTTACACCAATGTATGTATATTTTTGGTATTTTGTAAGCGAATTTTCTTTCGTTGTCTTAACCCCAATAAAATACTCGGAGTTAAAATTATTTATTTATTTGTAGAATAAGAGTTGTCTCCTGTCAAATCACGCGACGAATTTACTTCTATATTTTCTATGCACGCGAGTTTGATATTGTAAAATTGACTAATTACAGTAATTAATTCATCCATAATCAGTTACAAGGTGTGTATTATTTATCTTGTACAATATTCATACATATTATTGACCAAATTTATTATTTATTTTAGTATTTGACTTGTTTATACATTCCAATACATTCGTTGTTAATATTTCGACTTAGGTCTTTGGAGGATTAATATTTCGTGAATTTGACGTTTCAAACACAGAAACATGACGTTTTTCTTTGAGTATAATAATATAAAATGCGGATACTAATCACGTTTTGTTTATTTGCAGCATGTCATACTTATTTTTGCGAGCTTTAAAAGACGATGAAAAGCGATAAAAAGACGATGGTCCGTTGGACATGTCGAACGATGTATTTGTCGCACATTACAGAATTAACCATTCATTGTTTGTTATCCAGAATTAAAACTCCACATCCCAGTACATCAGAGGCGCACAGCAGTTAAAAGTAGAACTAAAAAGTATGTACCTAGAATAACCTATCCTAAATTTGTTCTTGATAACAAATTTAGTGTTTAATATATCACACACTGCATTACATTGTCAGATACATGACAAATTACCATTTTATTTGATGTATAATATAGCATTGACACCTTCAGAAGACTGCCTTGTTTCGTAAAGCCAACAAATAAGCTACAGCGCCCTTGGAGTAATCTTGTATCATTAAACGGCGCTTTGTAAATTCTATTTATTATATATCATATTCTATTTATCATAGGGCAGAGAGAACATCTATTTACATTTTTTTAATATTCTGCTCCAATCAATTGTTTTTGCATAGCGCCTAATGCTGATCCATGTGGCAAAGTGGGAGTTTGTTTTAACTTCAGTTAATTCATGACTCAATAACACATTACTTTGTTATAATGTATATAATGAAATGTTTAAATTTAAATAACTGAAAAAAATATTGGAGTTGGTTTTGAAAGTATGTTTAAATCAATAAATAGTATTTAAAAGCACATTGTACTATAATATGAAGATAATTAAACATCATATACACATAAAAGTACTAGTTTTACCTTTTTATACTGCTTCATATTAATATGCATGGTATTTATGTAGTGCGTTTGATAATTCACTCACATGTTAAGAGCAGATAATTCTGAAACTATATATTTTGTTGGAAAAAATAGGATATAAAGAAAACACAAGCATGAAAATTTTTGAACCATGATCATTATAGTGGTCAAAGCAAATTATTTTATTAACCTTGTCTATTATTTTTACAGATATGTAATTGAAATATTGCAATCATCAGTGTGTCGCACATGTTTGGAAGCCATATTAGCTTTGCAGTATAGTATAATTTGGTAAACTGCTGCAGGAATTCTTGAGCCAGACAGAGTTGAGCTGATACTGAAGAAGAAGTTACTGCTGACATCATATACGACTACTTCTATACATGTATATATAATATCTGCAACAAAGAAAAAACAATTTTACTTCTATGTATGATATTTAGTTAATAAAAGGTAGACTCAAAATTTCATGAAAAAAACAATTTTATGTTGATACAGCACCAAAGACTAAATTCATAGTATCGACTCCTATATTACATCTTTGGTTTTTCTTTAAATTATGTTTATTTGCTACTTTTTATGATTTATTTGCCATATATAAATCACTTTGTTTAATATGATTTCTTATTTATATCCAAATAACCTAATCCAAATTTCTTTATTTTATGCCGTTGCATTAGGGGCATGATTTTGTGGACCCTATGTAATATGTCAATCAGCATGGACACTTCCTGTCCGTATGATGCTCTCTTTTATTTATAAAAAAATGTTAACCCATGATATTACCCAAACAAACATGTTTGCGTATCAATTTCATTAGAATGATATCTTCCATAACATAGCAAAAAGTATAACATAAAATTGAGTCATTTGACGTAACACCATTTCGATTTAAATGTTATTTATAAAAAGCATCGAGTAAAAAATAAGCTATGAAATACAAAACAATTAATGAAAATAGAGTATATACCTTGCTAAATATTAATAAAACAAACAGAAAACGCACGATTAGCTGTCAAAATCTGAAAAATGCGGGTAAAAGTACAAGATTGCCACATGTAAATTAAACTGGATGTAGAAATTTTATTTACATATGGCAAATTTATACTTAAGTTTGGGTTGCGCCCCCTTCAGTTTTCTCACGGAATTAACACCGGAAAACTCCATACAAAATACCAAATTTCGAGATCTCTCGGGAGTTAAGACAACTCTTGGTGTTTCATACAAAATCAGCCTGCAGAGGGGACGAGCGTGAGAGAGAAAGAAAAATGTTATAGATTTAAGATGTTTAATCGGACAAACAGGAAGGTCATTCAAAACCAGAATCAAAGAACATATATCCTGTATTAGGTTAAATAAAGATATTAATTTAATCTAATACAGGATAAAGATTTGCTTCTCATGTACTTGAAAATAATCATGAATTTGATATTAATAAAAATATAAAATTATTACACAAAGGCATATTAAAAGGGAAAAAATTAGACGCTTTGGAAATATTAGAAATAAACTGTATATATTAAATATTAGAATAATGGAAATAAAACCCTCTTAAATATTCAAACTGACTTTCCTTAATCTCCATTGCTATATCCTGTGAATTAAATAAATAATAATTATACTAAAATAATTAAACTAAAATCCAATATTTCTGGTTTTTCCAATGATTAATAGGAACTATTTATGAACAGTAAACTGCCTTTCAATTTCTTTTGTTCCAGACCCCTATCTTGTTTAATAACACGGTATACCAGGATTAAGCAACCAGCGGTCCTTTCTAAAATTAAAATAAAAAAATAATAATAAAATTAAAAATAATAAATAAATAAATTTGGTTTATATAATTTTTAATTTTTCAGAGTTAATATACTTGCTTTATATAATTTCTAGTTCATATTTATTCATATTTAAACTTATTTATTTGTTTTATATATTTTCTATATATTGGTTTTATATAATTTTATTTTAAGTTTTATATAATTTACTTGTTTTAGTTTACATGTTTTTATAGGTATAGTTTTTACTAAAATTTATATTTCATATTTATTCATGTTTAAACTTTTTTACTTGTTTTATATAACAAACTTGTTTTTAGTTTACTTGTTTTATATAGTTTCTACTTATTTACTTGTTTTATATAATTTTCATTTCATAGTTAAACTTTTTCACTTGTTTTATATAATTTCTTATTTAATATAATTTACTTGTTTTATATAATTTTCATTTCATAGTTAAACTTTTTCACTTGTTTTATATAATTTCTTATTTAATATAATTTACTTGTTTTATATAATTTTCATTTCATAGTTAAACTTTTTCACTTGTTTTATATAATTTCTTATTTAATATAATTTACTTGTTTTATATAATTTTCATTTCATAGTTAAACTTTTTCACTTGTTTTATATAATTTCTTATTTAATATAATTTACTTGTTTTATATAATTTTCATTTCATATTTAAACTTTTTCACTTGTTTTATATAATTTCTTATTTAATATAATTTACTTGTTTTATATAATTTTCATTTCATAGTTAAACTTTTTCACTTGTTTTATATAATTTCTTATTTAATATAATTTACTTGTTTTATATAATTTTCATTTCATAGTTAAACTTTTTCACTTGTTTTATATAATTTCTTATTTAATATAATTTACTTGTTTTATATAATTTTCATTTCATAGTTAAACTTTTTAACTTGTTTTATATAATTTCTTATTTAATATAATTTACTTGTTTTATATAATTTTCATTTCATAGTTAAACTTTTTCACTTGTTTTATATAATTTCTTATTTAATATAATTTACTTGTTTTATATAATTTTCATTTCATAGTTAAACTTTTTCACTTGTTTTATATAATTTCTTATTTAATATAATTTACTTGTTTTATATAATTTTCATTTCATAGTTAAACTTTTTCACTTGTTTTATATAATTTCTTATTTAATATAATTTACTTGTTTTATATAATTTCTTATTTAATATACTTGTTTTAGTTTTGTTATATAGGTTCCACTAATTTACTTGTTTTTTATATAATTTTCTATTTCATATTTATTCACATTTAAACTTATTTGGAGAGAAAAAAAAAAAAATAATAATAATTGTTTTTAAGCATATAACTTTTTAATTTTTTAGATGTGTATTTGTTTTATATAATTGTTTTTAGTTCACATAGTATTTAACTTATTGTTTTTAATTATAACCTAGCTCCAGATTCACTTGTTTGCTATCCATGAAAAAATCTAACTTGTCTTTGTATAAATACTCTGTTAAACTTATGTATATTTACTACTTGAAAATGTGCTTAGCACGAAACCGGTCGTAGGTTGTAGTCCTCAAATAAATAGTGGAATTAATTTTAAACAAGTATTTTTATTTTTATTTATTAAAAATATAAATTAATTTGTTTAATTTCTATCAACCATAACGATAACAAACACAGTAAAACAATTACTTAGGCTAGCTTAGGTAGGTACTACTCTCTTAGTGCTGGGGCATGCCGAAAAGACTAGTTCATCAATCATTCAACATTAGTTGAATTGTATTTACCGAAAATAAAATAAAACTATATTAACGAACTCCAAAATAGAATAAAGAAAATATATTTGATAAAGGAATTCTATTACGAAAATTCGACTTGAATACCGGTATATTTAAAGAATTTATACTTGAACAAAATTACGACTAGTTCCTCAATCATTCAACATTAGTTAAATTGTATTTACCGAAATAAAATAAAACTATATTAACGAACTCCAAAATTGAATAAAGAAAATATATTTGATAAAGGAATTCTATTACGAAAATTTGACTTGAATACCGGTATATTTAAAGAATTTATACTTGAACAAAATTACGACTAGTTCCTCAATCATTCAACATTAGTTAAATTGTATTTATCGAAATAAAATAAAACTATATTAACGAACTCCAAAATTGAATAAAGAAAATATATTTGATAAAGGAATTCTATTACGAAAATTCGACTTGAATACCGGTATATTTAAAGAATTTATACTTGAACAAAATTACGACTAGTTCCTCAATCATTCAACATTAGTTAAATTGTATTTACCGAAATAAAATAAAACTATATTAACGAACTCCAAAATTGAATAAAGAAAATTATATATGATAACAGAGTTCTATAACGAAAATTCGACTTGAATACCGATATATTTAAAGAATTTATACTTGAACAAAATTACATTAAGAGGAAATTCACTTGAATTCCTATGTAAAAATTGAAGACAAGTTATGTTAAAAGAGGATTCAACTCGGATTAAAAAAAAATATGATTGAGACAAGAATTATATCATTAAGAAAACCCAGACTTGAATTCTGATATATTCGATCTCTTGTATGTTCGAACTAGTAGCATAGGTTTACGACGAGACAAAAGAAAATATACAACTTAACTTAAATTATAGAAGTCTTAAATTATAGGTTAGATTGTGCACACAAAAGTCATTCAAAAGCGCTATAATCGTAGATAAATCGTGCGACGAGTGGCCCCGACCTAAAAGTGTACAATTTATTAATTCATGTAAAAAGGAAAATCATGATTGCTACGATTATCCAACTGTCGATTCGTTCATGAGAATTGAATTGAATGAATCGACAGTATTAAGCCAAGATGCGTGTACGAAGGAACATTTTGTATGGCATAGTGGACTTTCGCTCAATTTATAGAGCCCAAATTTTCAGAATACATAAATAGTTATATAGGCCTACAAAATTTTTATACTCCGAATTTTGTATTTTTTGTTTCAATCAGGGGTTATCAACTATTGAATTTTTACTTTATTTTTCCATGTAAGTGTCTCAGAAACCATGAAAGCTAGAACGCTGAAAATTGATATAAACATAGACAAATACAAAATCTCTATTTTTTCACGGCTTAAGAGGGTATTTCAACCATCGCTATAATTGAGTAGCGATAAAATCGTAAAGTAGTCGAGAGATCAACCAAATTTACCAATTTCCTTAGGAAGTTTTTTTAGAAAACTTTTGGTTTTATTAGAGCTATTTAATTTAATTTATTATTTATGTATTTTATACATAATGTATTTCATATTTACTATATGTATACAAAACGAAAAAATACTTGGATGAATGCTAAAAAATAGTTTTAGCGCTCTCTGTCGGATAATGTGAAAAGTTTTTTATTGGATAATGTACCTATAAAACGAAATGCGTAAAACGTATATATTACAATAATTCATAATCAAATACGCATACCTTCCTGATTGATAAAATATAATAAAAATATTTTATAATAAATAAGGATTAGGTAAGTTTATTATTAATATATTAAACATAATTTGATTTTATAAATAAGGATTAAATATAAATACCAAACCGAATATTAAAAAAGCTAAATAAATATTCGTTTGGTAACTTCAAGTTTATATGTTTTCAAGGTCAAAGTACAATGTGTGTTTCTTGTACCTAGGTATGTAATTAATACGCTTCATGTCACACATACACACACCCTCACACACACACACACACGTAATTTACTCACACCCCAACTAGATAATTTAATTTTCTATACATACATACATCCATACATACCATCACGCCATATCCCTTACGGGGTAAGCAGAGAGAACCGAGCGCCATACTCCTCTATTTTTGCATACATTCCTAGCTTCCTTTACATCCATACATCGTCTCATACATGCTCCTTGATTATTCAAGCTTCTAATATTTCCTTCATTCAAAATATCATTCACATGGTCATGCCATCCCTTTCTGGGGCGGCCCCTAGTATTCACTCCATCTCTTACACCCATGTATATTTTTTTGGTCAGTCGTTCATCATTCATTCTTTCTATATATCCAAACCACCTCAAAGCATTCACTTTCATTTTACATATAATATCCTTCTTTATCTTGCATTCTCTCCTTATATCCTCATTTTTTATTCTATCATATATCGTTCTATTACATACTCTTTTTAGTGATCTCATTTCCACAGCATTTATTCTACTTTCATGCGTCTTTTGCCACGTCCATGTTTCACTGGCATACATCAAAGTGGGCACTACAATTGCATTATGTACGGCAATTTTGGCTTCCTTTGAGATGCTTGGATCGGACATTACTGGTCTGAGAGCTCCGTTTATTCTATTACCTGCCATAACTCTTCTTTCAATGTCTTTATCAGGTCTTCCATTCCTTTCAAACATACTCCCCAAGTACAAATATTCCTCTGCTTGTTCTAGCCATTCGTTCTCTACTTTTATTCTACACGGAGTCATACTTTCAGTTTTTTCGAATACCAATATCTTAGATTTACTCACATTCATTCTCAGTCCGTTCTTCAAGCATCCTTCATACACTTTATTCACTAAATACTGCAACTCATCCGCACACTCAGCAATCACTACTTTATCATCTGCATACATCAGATCACGTACATTTACAGTATTTAGTGTCAGGCCTATATTTTCATTCTTTAGTGCTCTTACGCAGTGATCAATATAGAGATTGAACAGCCATGGGGATAATACGCAGCCTTGCTTCACCCCCTTATGAATAGGGAACCATGTTGTCAGCGTATCGTTGACACGGACACAGGCTCCACTATTTTCATACAGAGACGCAACAGCACGTACTAGTTTGCTCCTCACTCCATACATTGATAGGATATCCCACAACTTTTCTCTATCTACTTTATCATATGCCTTTTCTAGGTTTATGAAAGCACAGAAAAGTTTCTGATTTTTATGCAGAACTTTTTCTGTAGCCATGCGTAAAGAGAAAATTTGGTCGATGCATCCTCTGCCCCCTACAAACGCACCTTGAGCATCCCATATCTTGCATTCCGTAATCTTGCGTATTCTCTGGTCAATAATTCTTGCATACATCTTGCCAACCGAACTTAACAAGCTGATAGCTCTACAGTTTTTGCAGTCGAGTTTCGATCCCTTCCCTTTGAAGAGAGGAACTACAACTGCATTTCTCCAATCCGACGGAGTCTACCCCGCTTCCCTGCATTTATTAAAAAGCGAGAGACACCATTCCGTTGGTACTTTACCGCCACACTTGATAAATTCGGCTGCCACACAATCCACTCCAGCGGCTTTGCCTGTTTTCGCGTGATTAACCGCTTCTTTCAGCTCTTCTTCCGTTATTTCATCTCTTTCATTCTCATCAATAACCCATGTCCTCTGTCTCACTGTGTCACCTTGAACGCTTTCATACAATTCTTTGAAATATTCACACCACCTCTCTTTCACACTTTTGTCATCAATCAGCATATTTCCATCTTTATCATTTATACATTTTGAACCTTTTACTTCCCCTTGCTTCCGCTTAGCTACGCCTTTCCAGAACATTTTCATGTTACCCGTAAAGTCGTTCACTATTTTCTGGCTTTCTTTTTCTTTTACACTATCTTTTTCATTCTTTACTATAACTTTTACTCTTCTCTTGCATTCTTTGTATTTTTCTTTAGCTAAATCCTCTTTGTCGGTACCCTTAGCTGATATCCAAAACATCCACGCTTCCTTTTTTGCGTCAACTTCCTTTTTTACCGATTCATTCCACCACGCATCACCTTTCTGCCTTCCTCTTTTACTTTCACCGCACGCATTCTTGGCAGCTTTGCACACAACATTTTTCAAGTCTTTCCATACTTCATCCACACTTCTTTCACTATGTGTTTGAGATTTTAATTCATACTCAACATTTCTATCATATTCATGCCTTACATTCTCATCTTGCAATTTTTCCACTTTGACGCGCATTGGTGGTGCACTTCGAGTTGTTTTAGCACGCCAGCCAATAAACAGATGTAATTTGGTGACAACCAGATAGTGATCTGTCTCCAGCTCTGCGCCCCTATACACCCTAGTGTCCATCGTTGCCTTCCTCAAAGCGGAGTCCACACACACAAGATCTATAATTGATCTTTCACAACCTCTTTCCCACGTATACTGGTGGATCTTTTTGTGGCAAAAAATAGTATTAGCCACGAAAAGATCCCATTCCACACATACATTCAGCAATCTTTTTCCATTATCATTCACTCTGCTATCACCATGAGGCCCAAGGGCAGATTCAAAATCTTTCCTTAGGACCCCAACCCATCCATTCAGATCTCCTGCCAGGATAATCTTTTCATTTCCTTTCCTTTTATTCAGTGCTTCTGTCACACTTTCCCAGAACTCTTGTTTTTCACCCTCTTGGTCTGAATTCACAGGCGCATACCCGGTTAAGAGAAGGACTGACCTCCATACTATCCTATCTTGACATACATACCTATGTAGGTACACGTGTTGTATAGAAAACCAAATATCTTAAATTATTAAATAATTTGTATTTATGGATTTATAGTTTGGTACTTATTCTTCAACTATACGTACTATCGCTATCGACAGTTGGATCTCATGTGTTACATGCAACTAGTTTATTATGTTTCGACTTATCTACTCGTCTGCGAGAGATTTTAAAATAGTATTAAAAGGGCTTACTTAGTAAAAAGATATTACCATTTATTATGCGAAGGAAAAAACGCTATGAATAAAAAATATATTTTTATTAAGTGCCTACGCACACAGAAGATATCTTATGGTAATAGCTATTGAAGAGTGCGAGAAAGAGTATGAAGGGGAGAAAGTATCATCATCTCAGTCACACACAATGTTAAAGTATCATCATCTCAGTCACACACATGTCATGTCCGTCGTTGGTCACAACACAATATCATGTCATGAATTTAAACAGGGCTGTCAATGATGCCACAAAATTAATAATACATTTTTATTTATTTATTACGTTGGCGTTAATGAAAAATAACGATTGGCAATAGTTTTTGTGACAAATTTCTACGACGGTTTGTGTCAGATGTGAAAATAATACCCGGGGTTATTATTTATTCAAAATAAATATAAATACTTATTCAAACTTAACATATCCTGTATTAAGAAAAATATTATATTTATGCAACTAATTTTATTTTTCTCAGTCTATATTTCCCATTTTTTTCAAGAATCTATAAAACATAATGAAAGATGTTACGATTTACGATAAATCACTAGAGAAAGATTGTTTTACAAAGTACGATAGTATATTTGTTCTGAAAAATATACTTTCTGCGATTCCCACCACTTTAATATGCATAAATAATACAGAATTATTATAGCGCCGTTTAATGATTCAGAATCATTCCAAAGGCGCTGATATTTCGGTGCTATACGAAACAAAGCTGCTTTCAGTCTTTTGGAGAATGTGCTCTTTCTTTGAGCACTGCGAACATCTGCATGCAATCAATTACACATTATATATCATAATACGCCTTGTTGGCATTATTCAACTCCTTTAGGGAGTCGTTCCTCTATGATCTAGGTAGCATGTTTTGAGTTCAGACGAATGAGATGCAAAACATTTAGTCAACGAACGTCTTGCATATTTTGCTATCTGTTTCTCTTTCCTTCTCATTGATGTTGTCATATCTGACATATATCTTTCTTTGTTTAATATATGGATTGAAATCTAACGGTTATATTAACTTGTAAGAAATATATTTTTTTATAATTATTCAAATAATACAGATTAATGTATTATAAGAAATATACTAACCGATGATATGTTACTCCGTCACGTTTGTCAATCTTTCCTGACAGGCTTTTACATCTATATACAGGCATTTTTAATGGCATTTTTCATCAATTCATTATATTCAATTTCACTAATTATCTAAATAGGGATTGGTCAAAAAATAAATAGTCTCAACCAACCAGAGTAAAGTAAATTTATTTCTTTTTTGCATTGTATAATATCAATAGTTTTAAATGACCAATCACAAGAACCTGTAAGCTCCTCCTACATAATTAATCTATAAATATAAGTAAAATTTGTCAAAATAGTCATAAGCTAGTTAATGCCCTAACAAGGCGAAATAGGCCTATCGCGCTCAATTAATATAGAATCAAAAAGTCTTTACTTTTTATTATAGATATAACTTATTTCTCTTTCAGTGAAATCGTTTCTTTTTGTTGTTGTTGCTGATGATACTAAACTGATCAATTCTTTAATAAATATCTTCATAATTTGTCAAAGCTTTTACTTTGTGGCACATTTTTATAATTAACAAATAAATAAATTAATTATACTTTGTAAATATCACTAATTTGAGTATTTGTAACGTCTAACGTTTTCTAAGCGAACCGCTTCTTCTTTCGGACGAATTTAGTATAAATTCGTCTGGAATAAGAAGCGGTTCGCTTCGAAAGCGTTAGACGTTACAAATACTCAAATTAGTGGTATTTACAAAGTATAATTAATTAATTTATTTGTTAACTTTAATTAATAATTCACGGATTATTTAATAAAAATTTAATATTTTAAACTTAAAAATTAAAAAAAAAACTTAGAAATCCTTCGCGTGTCATCCAAATTATCAAACGTGCCACCTCGGGCACGCGTGCCCTAGGTTCGCTACCCCTGCCATAGTACATTATAATTATGTAAAAAAGAAAATAAATATTAAATACATAAACCACTTCTATATCAAGTCTTTTATTTTAACAACAAAAATATATCATGATTATAATTATTATGCATAGTTGGTTACGCAAAGTTGGATACACACGCATATACACACACACACACACACACGCACACACACACACACACACACACACACACACACACACACACACACACACACACACCTCGGCCTAAAAACAACCTACCTACATACCTGCCAGCTATATGCAAAAAAGTATTGTTGCATATAAATTTTCTCATTCTATCAACTGTCATCTTGACTAACACACCGCACCGCACCGCTCTTAAAATTATATCTTCAAAATCCGCTGAAATTAATTAACTTGTGAATTACTAGTGAAGTGTCAAAGTTTTCATACGCTGTGTATGTGGTGAAAAGATTATACAGAACCAGGACAAATAAATATCGAGGCAAGGTAATTCCCTATACCTTCATCTTTTCCACCATATTCCTTGGTCCTTCGTCCCGTATATCTTGTATTTTCCCGCATTCCTTGTTCCTCTGTCCCGCATATCTTGAATTTTCACGCATTACTTATCAAATTTATACATTTTTATACAAAAATTAACATTATACATACGCTATTTACATTACATATTTCATACATACCCGCATTGATTGTAGTACCTAAGTACTTAATCAAATTCTTGTTTCATTAATTTTATTGTTGTTCAATCAATAATGGCTTCTTTAAAAATATTGGAAGCTAAACGGCTAAGTTTATTTGCAATTATTCAGAAAGCTTATGACTTGTCGAAATCATTAAATACCGCTGAAGAAAAAACTAATTTTCTTATCCGCATACAATCGATAGATAAAATTCGTTCTGAATTTTGTCAAGTTGTAGAAGAATTAAATTTGGGAAAAATAGCTGTAAATCCAGAATATGTTCCGTCTTTTCAATCTGTTGAAGCCCTTGACGAATTATACTGTAACATCAAGCATATTGAACAATCTTTAAAAACTAAAGTTGACTATGTTCCTCCAATTATTAAATCATTTGAAAAAGACTCTCAAAGAACACACAAATTGCCAATATTGTAACTTGTTAGTTTTAATGGTGATCCAACGAAATGGCCATTATTTTATCAAAATTTCAAAGATCTAATACACGACAATATTAATTTGTCGAATGGTGAAAAAATACAATATTTAGTGTCAAAATTGACAGGTACCGCTTTAAGTGTTATTTCTGGGATACTTCCTGTCGCATCTAATTATGATATTATATGGGATAGGCTTGTTGATCGATTCCAGGATTCACGAATTTTAGCTACGCATTATTTAGAAAAAATAATCAATTTTAAACCCTTAACACAATCAAGTTCAAAGAATTTGGATTATTTCATAGAAAATTTTTGCTCTTCATTTGAAGCTTTAAAATTATTAGATATTTCTGATTTAACTGATTTCATCAAAACGCACATTGCTCTTCTTAAGTTAGATAGAGAGACGTTAAATTTATTTGAGCAGTATATTAGAAATGAAAAAATTCCAAACTTTAAATTATTACAATCTTTTCTGAGAGAGCAAAGCAAAATTCTCTCTAGAACGCAGGTTATATTCCACAAAAGTGCACCAAATGATCGACGAAAAAATAATAATAATTCACATTCATTTGTTATAAATAATACGCCAATGGATATCACAAAATGTTTTTTGTGTGAATGTAATAAACATCCATTGTATTCATGTAAAAAATTCTTACAGTTGGATGTATTCACAAGATTCAAAATAATCAACAAAAGATCACTATGTAAAAATTGTTTTGGTACTCATTTAACAAAAAATTGTAAATCGGAAAAAAATTGCTTTTATTGTAATAAAAGGCATCATTCATTGATTCATTTTCCTTCTTCACCAACATGTGATGATGAAGATAATCAAAATAAAGATAATTATCATTCAAAACAGGTTCCTAGCGCAGCTGATATTGTTAAAAACGATGATAATATTACCTCATTCGTCAATTCTGACCGCAATACGAGCACTTCGGTGAATAATATCGGTCGACGACATTTGGATCAACCATATGAACCTAAATGTCAAATCGACAATTATTTGTTGATCAATAATGTAAACTGTTATCATTTAATACCAACCGCTATAGTATATATTAATGGAATTAAAAAAATACCATCCGCACATTAATAGATACAGGATCAAATGCAAATTTTATAACGGAAAAGATATGTAAAAAATTTAATATAAACATTACGTACGAAAATGCTTTTGTGTACGGTATTGGGTCTGCTGTAAAACCAATATTAGGATATGCTATATTTACAATTTATTCAAGATATGATACAAGATTCTTTTACGATATTAAGGCTTCGGTTGTCGAAACTATTACTAATGATTTGCCTACGTCAGCCTTAGAAATGACAGATTGTTTTAAGAATTTGCCGCTAGCGGATAATAATTTTAATCTTCCTGCTAGTATCGATTGCATAATCGGAGCTGGTTTATTCCCGCATTTACTTTTACCTGGGAAATTAACGCATGTGGCTATGGCCATCGCACAACTCTAATTGATGGTCATTGCCCAACTCTAATTGGCGGACGTATAAATACGGCCATTTTGAACAAAATTTTAATTCCGTTCTGATACCCAACTGTGTGTCGTACTTCCCGTAAGAACGTGAATTTTAAGTGTAAATCTTATAAGTAAGGTATAATTTCAGTAGTAGTCAGTGATATGTAATGAATAGATTTGCAATGCCATACAAATTATTCTCAAAAAACTGCTTCGCATAAGGTCCCGGGATGTCTCGTACTAGTTTAAACCTCCTATATTTTGTCCTATTCTAATGCATACCTTTCGGCGCACTTTCTTACTCTCACACGGCATCTAATAACAGTCAATTTCTCCGTCCCTTTTGTTTGCATACGCCTGATACAATCTCTCTCTCTCATTTATGCATTAGATGAGACAGGGTTGTCAGGTATTTCATTTATGTATTTTTTTTTTAATTTACATTAAATTAACGTTACGAAATACATAAAAAATAAAATATTACAATAATTAAATAGATACTTACTGCGTAAAAAGTATACCTATATAATATATTTACGTATAAAAATAGAAAGCGATACAAAATACAGTATTTTACATGAACTTTATGAATGTATATTGTACATTTTATTAAGAACAAAAATTCCTTAATAACTAAACACTAAAAAATAACATATAATGAAGGGGACATGACGTGATGATTTGTATGTATGTAGTAATCCAACTGTAGATTCGTTCAAGAGAATTTATTTATTTTATTGAATCGGCAGTATAAACCCAACACGCGTATTGGGAATATTAGGAACATTTTGTATGGCGTAGTAACTTGGAGGCTTCGCAGCATATATGTTCTATACATGGATTTACTCAGAATTTGGAGTAGAACATGTTATGTGAGTTTTGTATGTGTGTGTCTGTGTGTGTGTGTCCCTTATAACTTTTGATACGCTGGATGCTCAGATCCTATTTCAGAATGTTTACTAAATTTTAGGTACACAATACTTTTATATTCAGAATTTCGAATTTTTGTTCCAGTCAGGGGTTGTCAACATTTTAATTTTTATTGTATTTATCCATACATACATATACATACATACCATCACGCCATGTCCCTAACGGGGTAAGCAGAGAGAACCGAGCGCCATACTTCTCTATTTTTGCACACATTTCTGGCTTCCTTTACATCCATGCATCGTCTCATACATGCTCGTCGATTGTTCAAACTTTTTATGTTTCCTGTATTTATCCACATATCTCAAAAACTATAAAATCTATAAAGCTGAAATTTTGTATAAATATAGACAAATACAATATCTCGAAAAAGTTTTTTAAAAAATAATTCTAGGGTTTCTCAATCTGTTTTTATTAAGAAACAAACAATTGGTATGACAAATTGTTGTCTTCTTTTAACTGCCTACATTTCTATTTTTTTAAGTATCGAAAAATGACAAAATGCGTAAAGTAGAGAATTCAATTTACTATAAAAAATATGCGCATTGTAGTAAATATCTCAAACTTTTCTTAACAATGTGTGTAAAAAATTGAATTTAGTGACGATATTGCTTCACACAATTTGTATGAAAGAATACATAATATCTAAATACGGGGACCCTTTATAGGTAGTTTGATATGTACTTAATCGTCATACATACGTACCAACAAGCTGTTTACCTATTCAGGGTATTAGTGTTTACGTCATATAAGTCGTAAACCAGCCGATGACAGGTCGTAAGCCCTGTAGGTGCCTCGAGTTCCTGGTTCTTCTACAATATCTCAACTTCGTCCCTATTGAGATGTTAAAAAAATGTTTGTCAATAAAAATATCATTTGACTCCCGAAAGGGAAAAAAATCCAATATTTGCGTATATGCAATTAAAAAAATATTCGATTTACATACACTGGTATAAGTAGGTTAAAAAGCCAAAAATGAAATAATATTTCTGGCCTAGTTCAGGGGTGACATCTATGCGAGACACCGTCATCTCATTTATAAGGACTGTTGCTTTCATTGTTTACAAATAAACTAATTTCTCAATAGATGGCGTTAAAAAAAGGCTTTTCCGTTACTCCATAGATGGCAATAGTATATTTCCTTATTTTCAGGTAAATTGTTACACACTATTCAAATATATAGAACTTTCAAAAATTAAATTTATAAGGGAATTCAATAAGAAGGCATAGTTGGTGAACGTTGCGCAAGCGCATAAAGTGATCAGGTAAACCAACCGATGACAGGTCGGAAGCCCTGTAGTTGCAATGAGTTCCTGGTTCTTCTACAATATCCCAACTTCGTCTCTATTGAAATGTTAAAAAAAATGTTTGTCAATAAAAATTTCATTTTGAAAGTGCTTTGAACAAATGCGTGAATATTTTGATGGACACCAATATTGATCACAGCGATTTCTTCTTAAAAATTTAATCTACTTTTCTCTCCTTCGTATTGCATTTGGAAACCTGATTGAAATAAAAATAATTTAAAAATAAAATTTGTGAAAGCCCTAATATGCCAGTTTAGCTGAGTATCGTACATATTTCATACCAGCAAACAATTTTGACACATTCACAAGAAAAACAATACTAAACAAGGAATCTTTATGTACATGTAAGAAATGAAATGACCTTTTTTAGTAGTGTACACGTTTTTTTAAGTCTAGACAGTATCCAACGGTCATTCCCGAATAAGAAAATAAAAATTTAAAATATCCAAGGTTTTTTCGATCTAAAATTAATAAATTTCGATAATATTTTTGTACTTTCTTATGAAAAGTAACTCCATCGTCTTTCTTCACAACATTAGACCTATTACAGCAACATTTTACGACACAGAATGTCATTTTCAATTACAAATAAGTGAGAAGCGAACCGTACAAAGGTTCGTCAACGACTAATATTCGCTAGGTTTTGATTAGGACTCATGTTTTGCAGATTTTTGAATTCTATTGCATATCTATTCATTACATATCACTGGTAGTAGTTAATTGTAATCCTTTCAATTTGTTCTCAACAATAAATACGTAAGTTATCTTCAATCTTTCAATCTTAACCTGTCTTATGTACCAACTTGCATCACAGTATAATCATTAATTAATTTGGATTACCGCCATCCACGATAATCAATTATATGGGACTGTTGGTTGAACACGCTCGTTAATAAAGAAGGCAAATTATGAATTACATATCCCGGTTCGATTCCGGTATATAGGGATAATTTGTGAGCCAGCAGAATTTACACGTATGTGGTTTAGTGTACATTAGATCTAGTATTTGCATCTCTATTGATCTACACGCCACATGCGTGTAAGCCCCTATATTGGTGACCCACGACGATTTTAAATTTTTTTTCAATAGATATTTTAATCCATTTTTGCTAAAAAAAGACATTTTTTTTTGTTACATGTTTTTCGAGTTGTAAATACCGACCAAAAACATTATAGGTTATTCGAACAGTTAATTCACATTGATTTTTTTAAAATAGAAACAGATAATTATTCATATTAATTTACTTGAAAATCTCGTAAATAGTGTGATAATTAAATTTGTGTAAAAATTAACAATTTTGTTAAAATCGTATTGATACTTCGCTAAAAATTCCAGAACATTCCATTTAAATGTTTCTGATGCATACTAAATAAATGTATAAGTGCCTAATTTATTTTATTATTATCTTGAAAATTATTAAGTTAATAAAAAAATTACAAATCATTATATTGGTGAACAAGTAAGTTACATTAAAACATACACATATTTCATAAAAATATACGGCAAATCATTTAAAAAAATATATCAAGAAAAAATATTTTTGTTGCAAGGTAGCAACACGATATTTTTTTCTCCAGTAAAGTGAACCGCGTTTTTATTCGGTTGACTGAACACCGACGCGGACAATACAGTGTTTTGTGATTAATAATAAAACAACGATTTAAATTGAAATAGTGCATAGTTGGGACATATTTTGGTTATGAGTATTTAATGAATCGACAAATGTTGTATAAACAAAACACCAGTTGGGTTATTAGAATGGAATCTTCGTAGTATCCCAGGTATAATATAAATTCAATATTTCTTTATTTAGTATTTTTAGCAAGGCAAAAGGGACTACGAATATGCCTGTATAAATAAAATTAATATTAATTCTTCGCAATAGTGTGTTTACCTACATTTAAAGTATACGAGAGAGATACATGCAATAATTTATTGCATTTTGAAAATGTCACTGTGACAAAAATATTCTTATCAATTTTACAAACCTATTGTTTAGAGACCATAATAATCATTTAAAATTCAATTTTTGATGTATATTGTAGAAGTAAAAAACATTTATAGAACTTGCAATAATATATAGCTCAAACTTGTTATTTCTGTTATTATTTTCGAATGTAATTTTATCTGTGACAACTTCGTCAAAATATCTAGAGTCAATTTATTAAATATCATGAATGCATGTTATTAATCAATTTCCTATGTTTCTATTTTTCATGAGAAATTCAATATAAATGGATCCACTATAAACCAGGAACATAAATAAGATAAATATCAGCATATCGGAAAATACAACCATAAATATAGTACAAATAAAGAAAAAGCAGTATTCATATGAGAACACAAGTATCATCAATAGAGATATACAAGATAAGTAAACATAAGAATTTATATTACATAGTATTAAAATTTTAAAAAAGTTTTCATAACAAATTTATTGAAAGAAAGTATATATTAAAATCCTTGCATAGTAATAAATATCTGAATAATTGTTCATAAAAGTTTTGTATTTTCAAAGTAAAATTATTTAAATTACAGATAACATAATAATGTTTAGAAAAGTCAATTAAATGTAATTAATATTTGAAATTCAATACTAATAAAGTAGATTATTTGAGTTTGTTGTGAACAATAATATATGTATCATAAAGTGCAGTAAATCGTCACAGAAGGTATACTTATGTACGTATAGATAGATACATTGTTTACAACAGCCTATTCAATACGCTATAGAAAGCGAACATTTTATTATACCTACCTAGCTATTGTAACTGAATGCAATAAAAAAAACATACTACAAATATAAAGCATTGGTTCGCATGGAGAACGAACCCCACTGGAATTTGTAATTGTATAAAATATTAATGTCATATTATGAAAAATAACAAAATAATAATCTATTTTTCAGAATACCAGTTCAATGCCATTACTCTAGATTAATGCCATTTTTTAAATTTATGAAAATTAATTAATATTTAAAGAAAAATTAATTAAAAAAAAAAACAAATCTCTAAGTAAATACTTTGAATAATAGTAAATTTATTTGATTATTTGTCAAAAATATGTTTTAAAAAAAAAAAACATTAAACTTCAAATAAATACTTTGAAAAATATATTCTCAATATAAAATACTTTGTTTTAAAAAAAAATCTTTTTGTCTAATTGTATAAAATTATAACTTGTAATAATGTCATTCGAAAAAAATATCATATCATGGATTCATACGAAAAGACAACACTAATTCCAACATCAGTAGAAAATAGATTCGACGTATCTGCTACAAATTTGAAATTGCCAACAATATGGAAAGGAAATCTACACTTGTGGTTCTTAACCATTGAGGCGCAGTTTTCGACGGCGAGAATAACCAAAGATGAAACTAAATACAACCATGTTTTGGGAGTATTAGATCCAGAGACAATGTCCTGCGTAGTCGACATTATACAATTCCCACCTGTCAGCGATCGCTATAAAACATTGAAAACAACATTACTCAGCAGACTTCAAAAGTCAGAAGAAAAAAGACTTACTCAGCTGCTACATGGATTGCAACTAGGAGACCACACTCCTTCGGAATTATTGAGAAAAATGCAGAACCTCGCAGGTCCATCACTAAGTAACAACGCTCTGATTAAATGTTATGGATAGAAAGACTACCTCACAGGATTCAGGAAATCATATCTGTAATCAACACAGAGGACGTCATGATTTTAGCACAAACAGCAGACAGAATCTCCGAAAACAATAATAGAAGCGAAATACATGCAGTCAATCTACCTTCAACCTCTTCAGGAAACACTTCCAGTAACAACGACACCTCCGAAGATGAAATACTGCTAGAACTGTTTAAACAAGTGGAAACATTAACGAACAAAATAATGGACTTGGAAACGGAACAAAGAAAACCCATACAACAATTTGACAATCACTGGAGAAACCGACCTAGACCAAAATCATCGAGTAGAGGAAGATATAATAATATTCAAAAAATAATATATTTTAATACAAATAATAATAAAAACAATTGCCAAAATAATAATTTAAACACCGCTGGAAATAACGTACATCAAGATATCTGCAGTTACCACCAGAAATTCGGAACAAAATCGAGATGTTGCAGACCACCTTGTTCATTTAACCAGCAGGAAAACCAGAACTTGCGACCCGTGTGTGAGACGACACAGTCGCAGATTCACCACCGTCTCTTCATAGCTGATATAATTACGGGCATCAAATATCTGATAGACACCGGGAGTGAAGTTAGTGTTATTCCCAGGCACTACAAAAACATCACATCTATAATCTCCAACGACAACATAGAAACGCCAATTTATGCAGCAAACGGTACACCTATACCTACTTATGGACATAAAATAATTGACGTTAATTTAGGTTTGAGAAGAAACCACAAATGGCAATTTATAACAGCCGATGTCATGAAACCTATTAATTGGAGCAGACTTCTTAACACACTACAACATATTGGTAGACTTGAGAAGGAAATCACTAGTCGACAGGAATACCGGACTATCTACAACAGGATTCATGTACAAAACCAATATTATCAATATAGCAACAGTACAGGCGACAGGAAAATTCCAGAATATCCTCAAGAAATATCCTAATCTTACAAGAGCAAACATGAATTTGAAAACACCAGCATACAACGTCACGCATCATATCGAAACAAGAGGTCCACCAGTCACTTGTAAAGCCAGAAGACTGAATCCAGAGCAACTGGAAATAGCAAAAAAAGAATTTCAATTCATGATGGAGCAAGGCATTTGTCGACCTTCAAATAGTAATTGGTCCAGCCCACTCCATATGGTAAAAAAGGCCGACGGTTCATATAGACCGTGCGGTGATTACCGCAGATTAAATTCCATCACAAAACCTGATAAATACCCCATCCCTCAACTGCAAGATTTTGCACACAAACTTCACGGGAAAACCATATTCAGCACCTTGGATTTAAGCAGAGCTTATCATCAGGTACCCATGGAAGAAAGCGATATTCCAAAAACAGCAATACTCACAAGTTTTGGATTATTCGAATTTTTAAAAATGCAGTTTGGTTTGTCCAATGCAGCACAATCGTTTCAACGATTTCTGCACAGTATAACTAGAGACCTAGAGTTCGTTTTCACCTACATCGACGACGTTTTGATAGCATCCAAAAATCTACAAGAACATGAAGAACATCTGGACAAAATATTGAAACGACTATCAGACAACGGACTTATTATAAATCAGAATAAATGTCAATTTGGAAAAGACGAAATAAAATTTCTAGGATACAGAATAAATAAATATGGAACCTCACCACTACCAGAAAAAGTAGAGGCTATCACCAAAATAGAACCCCCTGAAACCGCAAAGGGACTACGACAATTTATGGGAATGCTTAATTTCTATCGCAAATTTTTACCAAATGCCGCAGGAACGCAACAAGTACTTTTTGACGAATTAAAAGGGTACAGAAAAAACGATAAAAGGAAAATTAATTGGAACGAAAGTCTAAAAAGAGCATTCACTAAATGTAAGGAAGATCTAGCGCAAGCAACGCTTCTTGCACACATCGATCCTTCAGCAGAGATAGCTTTGATGGTTGACGCGTCCGATACAGCCATGGGCGCAGCTCTTCAACAAATGAATCAAGGAAACTGGCAACCGATAGCATTTTACTCAAGAAAATTCAACCCCGCACAAACAAAATACAGTACGTATGACAGGGAGTTGACAGCCATGTACGAAAGTGTCAAATATTTTCGTGCACAAATAGAAGGGAGAAACTTTACTATATACACAGATCACAAACCATTAATATTTGCGTTCACAAAAAATAAACTGAATTCACCAAGACAGGAACGACAGCTTGATTACGTTAGCCAATTTTCCACCAACATCAAGCACATTTCCGGTGAAGAAAATATAGTTGCCGACACCCTATTCAGAATAGAAGAGATAGAACTACAACCAAATATTAATTACAACAGAATGGCTGAAGAACAAATCTCATGTAAAGAATTAAAGAAAATTCTAGAAAAATCATCACTGTCAATGAGAAAAATCGGGATACCAGGCTCGGAAAAAATGTTATGGTGTGATATTTCACAGAAAAATATACGTCCTTTCGTCCCACCATCCATGAGAGAAGAAGTAATTATGGAAGTACACAGATTAAGCCACCCAGGAGTAAAATCCACGTACAAAATTATCAAACAAAGATACGTGTGGCCCAATATAGAGAAAAGCGTACAAAATGTAGTAAACAACTGTATAGGTTGTCAGACATCAAAAATACATAGACATACCACTACGCCACTACAAGAGTTCAAGCCTCCAGACGGAAGATTCAAAAATATCCACATCGATTTAATTGGACCACTTCCACCTTCAAAAGATCATATCTACTTGCTGACCATAATCGATAGGTATACAAGATGGCCAGAAGCCATACCTCTGAAAGACATGACCGCGGAAACCGTAGCTGAAGCCCTGATGTACCATTGGATATCACGCTTCGGCTTACCAACTTCAATTACCACCGACCAAGGCCGTCAATTTGAAAGCTCATTATTTAACAATTTAACTAAAATATTAGGTATAAATCATATTAGAACCAAGGCATACCATCCTCAGAGTAATGGCATTATAGAACGTTGGCACCGGACGCTGAAGACATCACTGATGACCATAAATAACAAATCATGGACGACATCACTACCCATGGTATTACTAGGACTACGATCCAGCATTAAGGAAGGCTCAGAATTCACCCCAGCTGAGATGACATATGGGACAACGCTCAGGCTGCCAGGCGATTTTTTTGAAAATACACCAGCAGAGGAACCTGACACTTATGGTTACAAATTACAGAAGTTGATGACAGAACTTCGACCAATACCAGCCTCCAATCACAGCAAGCAGAAAACATTCATCCATAAAGATCTAAAGGACGCTAAATTCGTGTTCTTGCGACACGACGCCACCAGGAAACCCCTACAAAGACCTTACGAAGGGCCGTTTCCAGTACAAGAAAAAGATGACAAAACAGCAGTAATTTTAATTAATGGAAAACCCAGGAAAGTCTCCTTGGACCGAGTAAAACCTGCCTTTGGGATAAACGAGGACATGGACCCCGAATCCAAGACGCCAGAAGTAAAACCACAACCACTGAATCAAACCAATACCCCCATCCAGGATGTGGATCAAGAAGAAGCAAAACCACTTCATCATTCCACTACCAAATCAGGGAGAAGAGTTTATTTTACTAAAAAATTCACTCACTACAGATACTTTTAGTGCAATAAATAGCAAAAGTGAACAAAGTGTTTATAAAAAATTATAAATTCAGTGTATTTTATAAAATAATTATATTTGATACATATATATGTATATATTCACATTTTTTTATCTATGTTTTGAAGTAAAAGATAAGTAAAAATCCCTACAAAGAGGATAAAATATGAAAAGAATTTAAATGATTTACACTATTGGATATACACATCATATATTGTATATATGCTTTCAGTAAAAATCATAGTATGATAATATTAAACTGTTAATAATATAAATTTGATATCTGAATGTTCTTAGATAAATTTCCATTAAGTAATAAAAAAAAATAGAATAAAAATAACTTCCACAAACAAATACCTAATATATTTTCTGATTATGAAATTAAGCCACAATGGCATAGAAAAAAATTAAATAATATATTAAATATTATTAGTTTATTTCTCCTTATTATTATTTTATATGTGTTTTATTAAAAAAAGAAGGTATTTGTAAAGTATAAAAATCATTGTAAATTTAAAACTTATTAAGTATTAAAAAGATAGAGTAATATCTCAACAATTAATGTAAATTACTAGTATGAAATACGAAACGAATGTATTTAAACCATATATACTTAAGCAAAAATGTAAAAATTGAAACCAATAATGAATATTGAATAATATAGTACTCTCTCGCCAAATTAACATTGCAAAGGAAATTGGCAAAGAAAAATATATTAATAATAGGCGTATTCGAAAAAGAAAAGTCCTAAATAATTGCATAAAAATGATGCAAATTTATTTCTGTAAATAATATTTTTAATTTAAACATGTATGTAATTTCTACTTTATCACTATATATATATATATATATATATATATATATATATATATATATATATATATATATATATATATATATATATATATATATATGTTATATTTGATGTTTTCACGGGTGAAATATGTTATAATATTTTTATCTCGGTTTTCCCGTGTCAGTAGGTCTTGACTAAGACCATTTGTCTTCCGACGTTTCGATATATATATATATATATATATATATATATATATATATATATATATATATATATATATATATATATATATATATATATATATATATATATATATATATATATATATATATATATATATGTTATATTTGATGTTTTCACGGGTGAAATATGTTATAATATTTTTATCTCGGTTTTCCCGTGTCAGTAGGTCTTGACTAAGACCATTTGTCTTCCGACGTTTCGCCTGAATATCACCAGGCATTTTCAAGGACTTAACGAAAAGCACGCGCGCGACACACGTCTACTCACACTCAAAGCTCACCGTCAAGAAAGACAAATGGTCTTAGTCAAGACCTACTGACACGGGAAAACCGAGATAAAAATATTATAACATATTTCACCCGTGAAAACATCAAATATAACATATATATATATATATATATATATATATATATATATATATATATATATATATATATATATATATATATATATATATATATATATATATATATATATATATATATATATATATATATATATATATATATATATATATATATAGTAAGTTAATAATTAAGCTTCATCAAAAGCAATGCTAAATATTGATTGACAGATGTAACTTAATCATAACATAATATTGCAAAAATTTTATATTTGATTTTGCTCTAAATAATAAAAACACAGGGTTTCAACCCTAAGTAAATTCAGTAACATTTATTTATTTTTTTTGTCTAATCTTTTAAGTTAGAAATGGGTATATTTAATTAAAAAAATTTATTTGTTCTCAATTTAGTTTATTTTTTTTTTTTGAAACAAATACAATAAAAAAATTAAAAAAATCTTATTAGTACTAAAGAGTGTACACCATCATAGACCCAAACCATTTTGTTAGAATATATAATTTTAATTTTTTTTGTATGTTATGTGACAAAGAGTACAGGGAAGTATGACGCACTAGCTGGAAGGGGAGTGTGTGGCTATGGCCATCGCACAACTCTAATTGATGGTCATTGCCCAACTCTAATTGGCGGACGTATAAATACGGCCATTTTGAACAAAATTTTCATTCCGTTCTGATACCCAACTGTGTGTCATACTTCCCGTAAGTACGTGAATTTTAAGTGTAAATCTTATAAGTAAGGTATAATTTCAGTAGTAGTTAATTGTAATCCTTTCAATTTGTTCTCAACAATAAATACGTAAGTTATCTTCAATCTTTCAATCTTAACCTGTCTTATGTACCAACTTGCATCACAGTATAATCATTAATTAATTTGGATTACCGCCATCCACGATAATCAATTATATGGGACTGTTGGTTGAACACGCTCGTTAATAAAGAAGGCAAATTATGAATTACATATCCCGGTTCGATTCCGGTATATAGGGATAATTTGTGAGCCAGCAGAATTTACACGTATGTGGTTTAGTGTACATTAGATCTAGTATTTGCATCTCTATTGATCTACACGCCACATGCGTGTAAGCCCCTATACGCATAAAGAAACTCGTATGATCGCCTTACAGACTACTCTTGGTTATTTGATCATGGGCGAAACGCAAATAGATAACTTCTCATCATGTCAATTTCAACGCACGTTACACGCAATTGATGATTCTAATTCAAAAAATAAGTTAGATGAAATGATTCAAAACTTTTGGAAACTAGAATCTGTACCATCACGTCAGTATTTAAGTCCTGACGAGCATCTTTGTGAACAAATTTTTGAGAAAACAGTCTTGCGAGACAACGAGGGTAGATATACTGTATCATTACCTTTTCGTGAAAGTCCCACAGTTTTGGGTCATTCAATAAAAAACGCTAAACATAGGTTGCTTTCATTGGAAAAGAAGTTGCAATCAAATTTAGATTTACAATATGGTTATAATGCCACTATTCAAGAATACATTGACAAAGGTTTTTTGAAAAAAGTTACAGATACACAAACTTCAGATTGTGTTTATTATATACCACATAGAGCTGTATATCGGCCTGATAAAGATACTACTAAAATTAGAATAGTTTTAGACGCCAGTTGCAAAACTTCCTCTGGAAAAAGTCTCAATGATATATTGCATTGTGGACCTAATTTGCAAACAAATATTTTTGATTTACTTATAAATCTACGCCTGTACTCGGTAGTTATTTCTGCTGACATAGAAAAAATGTATTTTCAATTGAAAATGAATCCAGATCATAAACGTTTTTAAAGGATACATTTTAGATTTAATAACTCAGATCCTATTGACATTTATGAATTTCAACGCGTTTCCCTTATTTAGCAATGAAAGTCATTCGCAAACTCTTAACAGATGAAGGCGATAAACTGCCTGAAACCACACAACTTGCTATGAAATATTTTTATATGGATGATTTTCTTTATTCAGTCAATTCACCTGAGGAAGCTTTACAAATTTATTCTCATTTAGTTCACTTATTTTCCTCTGGAGGTTTCTGTCTAAATAAGTGGATTTCCAACTCTGTACAATTTTTAAAGCACATTCCAGATAATCTACGTGTTAACCAACACATTACTTTTAATTCAGATTTTGACGATAAAACCAAAATTATAGGTTTGTCTTGGAGTCCCACCTCTGATTGTTTCAACTTTTAAAATCAAACCTCTCTCTTTAGATACGTTAGTATGTACGAAAAGATTAATCCTTTCTAATATGGCATCATTATATGATCCTCTAGGTCTCCTTGCTCCAGTTATCATCGGTTTGAAACTTCTAGTGCAAGAGTGTTGGAAAAGAGAATTGTCTTGGGATGAACGGGTTCCTGAGGATATAAATAAGATTTGGTTGAAATTTCAGAGTGAACTCGAAAACTTATCAAATATAAATATACCAAAACATATAGGTATAGTAAATGATTCATTCATCAATTTGCTTGGTTTCTCAGATGCTAGTGAACGTGCCTATGGGGCGGTTATACATATATATCCGCATTGGTTCACTTGAATCTAACGCCTCAAATGTATCACTTCTATGTGCCAAGTCAAAAGTGTCCCCACTTAAAAAGGTATCTTTAGCACGTTTAGAGTTATGTGCCGCACACCTTCTTGCATTATTAATGAAATCTGTTCTCTCAACTATTGAGATTAGATGTAAGATTGACAAAATTTTGCATTTTCTGATTCAACTATTGTACTTTCAAGGATACATTCCTCACATCATAGATGGCAAACCTTCGTTGCCAATCGCACCGCAATTATTCAAGAAATTATTTCTGAAGAAAATTGGTTTCATGTTCCTGGAACTGAAAATCCAAGTGATATTGTATCCCGCTCCATTACTCCTAATGAATTTTTGAAAACCTCATATTGGTTTAATGGTCCAGCCTGGATCTCATTGCCACAGAGTCAATGGCCTGTGACTAATTTTACAAAGGAAAATGCCTGCAACACTGAACCTGCACCGTCAGCAATAGTAAAAACTCGTGCTGGCCGAATCGTCAAACAACCAGTGCGTTTTGCCAACTGAACGCGAGTAGTCCAAGCAGCCAAGATGGGAACATCAGAAAGTAAAGAAGAAGTCTTATCGCACAGACCGCATCAGGCGGGAAGAACTACACCCGAGGAGAACAGATCTCCTTGGCCTCGACAGTGCTCATAATATTGGTCATCGTAGGCGCAGCCGCTTATTTTATTTGGAAAAAGACAGCAAAAAAGATAAGCGAGACAGTGCGCACGGAGCTCAAACGCGCTCCTCCACCGAGACCCATCGTATAAACATTTTTTTGTGTAACCTCCGAAGTGCGCATTATCCAAATAATTAGTGATTCTACCTAGTGCCTTAAATTAAAATACTCTCGTTCAACAAGAACCAACATTTCTAGTGTATCCTCTAAGTGTATTCAAAATAGAATGAACTATTCTATCGCAACAAAAAAAAACTTCAGTCGTGAATCTACGCAATCTCTTTCAAATTATTCGTTTTATTCACAACATATATTCGTTTTATACAGTGTCAAAATACCCTTGTCAAATATATGCATATGAACAATACATCGATAAACACCTATACAAATTATAGTGTAACTGTTTCGCATAGACATTCTATTACTTACTCATTGAATATTGTAAACCGTTTCGTATAGACATTTCATTACTTTTGCAGTGAATATTGTAAACATTCACATGGACATTCCATTACATTAAGTATGTTTAAAAAAAAATATGTTATCGCACAAACAAGATTTTTGTGTATTCGTTATTTTACTTACATAAGCAACAATTATACAATACAACTTTCACGGCTAAATTCATTTATTTTTCAAAGGAACTGCAGACCTTTCGATTAATGACTGAATTTTCGCCCTAAAACGCGAGTTTTGAGTCAGCAAAATGCGCATTTGTTCACTCAAACTTAAATATATAAAATCTTGTTTTCCTTGCTCTACTTATGTCACTAAATAATCATGTTATTCTTAGTCTAAATTTTTAAATATTATGTCATACCTTTCTTGGTAATATGATATTCAGCGCCCAATGCTATCTACATAAATATTTATAATATTCTTTCAAACAAATATCTTTAGTTGACTCATAACATTATTCAATTTTAACTCTGACCCACTGAAACGTCAGCTGATACTTGATCCATTTCTTTCTTATCTTAAATAATAATATTTACCATTCAAGGCGCTTTTGCATATACTTCAATGTTTCTCAAACATTCAATATTTATTATACATGCTTGTTAATCATTTTTAATAATATATGTTCTCACTGTATGTCATACATTTCACAATATTATCTCACATTCGTTTCTGACGAAAAATTTAATTGTATTTAATTGTTATGTATGTAACATTGATTTTTATGTATCATTGTCACTTAGGGGGGAGCACTGTGGGGATTGAGGAGGCAAGCCCCTCTGGCTTGCCTATATATATATATATATATATATATATATATATATATATATATATATATATATATATATATATATATATATATATATATATATATATATATATATATATATATATATATATATATATATATATATATATATATATATATATATATATATATATATATATATATATATATATATATATATATATATATATATATATATATATATATATATATATATATATATATATATCCCCACCAACGACGAGCCAACTCAGTTCTCTCGCGGCACCGTCAAATAAACAACTTCAACCAGAACACGCATTTCATTTGATCTATCACATCAAGTAGGTTAAATACCTAAACTACTATTGCGAGAAAATGTCTTCCCACAGATATTGCATTCATGTGGTTTTTCACCCGAATGAGTTAATGCGTGTCTATTTAAATCTCCTTTAAGAGAAAATGTCTTCCCACATATATTGCATTCATGTGGTTTTTCACCCGAATGAGTGAGTATATGTTGATTTAAATGTCCTCTTTGAATAAATGTCCTACCACAGACATTGCATTCATGTGGTTTTTCACCCGAATGAGTGAGATGATGTAGTTTTAAACTACTCTTGTTAGAAAATGTCTTCCCACAGATATTGCATTCATGTGGTTTTTTCACCCGAATGAGTTAATTCGTGTATGTTTAAATGTCCTTCATGAGAAAATGTCTTCCCACAGATATTGCATTCATGTGGTTTTTCACCCGAATGAGTTAATGCGTGTCTATTTAAATCTCCTTTAAGAGAAAATGTCTTCCCACATATATTGCATTCATGTGGTTTTTCACCCGAATGAGTGAGTATATGTTGATTTAAATGTCCTCTTTGAATAAATGTCCTACCACAGACATTGCATTCATGTGGTTTTTCACCCGAATGAGTGAGATGATGTAGTTTTAAACTACTCTTGTTAGAAAATGTCTTCCCACAGACATTGCATTCATGTGGTTTTTCACCCGAATGACTGAGTATATGTTGATTTAAATTTCCTCTTTGAAAAAATGTCTTGCCACAGACTTTGCATTCATGTGGTTTTTCACCCGAATGGTTGAGATGATGTACTTTTAAACTATTCTTGCGAGAAAATGTCTTCCCACAGACATTGCATTCATGTGGTTTTTCACCCGAATGAGTGGGATGATGTAGTTTTAAACTACTCTTGTGAGAAAATGTCTTGCTACAAACATTGCATTCATGTGGTTTTTCACCCGAATGAGTGAGATGATGTACTTTTAAACTATTCTTGCGAGAAAATGTCTTCCCACAGACATTGCATTCATGTGGTTTTTCACCCGAATGACTGAGTAGAATATGTTGATTTAAATGTCGTCTTTGAAAAAATTTCTTGCCACAGACATTGCATTCATGTGGTTTTTCACCCGAATGAGTGAGATGATGTTCTTTTAAACTATTCTTGTAAGAAAATGTCTTCCCACAGACATTGCATTCATGTGGTTTTTCACCCGAATGACTGAGTATATGTTGATTTAAAGTTCCTCTTTGACGAAATGTCTTGCCACAGACATTGCATTCATGTGGTTTTTCACCCGAATGAGTGAGATGATGTACTTTTAAACTACTCTTGTCAGAAAATGTCTTCCCACAGACATTGCATTCATGTGGTTTTTCACCAGAATGAGTTAGTTTATGTTTGTTTAAATCTCCCTTTTTAGAAAATGTTTTCTCGCTGACGTTACATTCATAATATGTATGTATATGTGTATTTATTATGTCTTCATTTCCAATAACTGAGTGCTCTTCGATTTCTTTTTTTAAATCTACTTCACATTCTTCAATTGAGAAATCAGGAAATTCTTCACCAATGTATTTGTCTATAGAAAGAGTAAGTTCATTATTTGTTGTTTGTTTTGTCTTTTGGTTTCCTGGATTATTCATTTTCTGAAAAATATTTATACAAAAGATTAATTAAAAAACCCTTCATTGATTGTTTAGTGTCACTGAATTAATTACGAATGAACATTTCATACAAAAAAAAAATAACACAACATACGTAAAACACTCTCTTTAAACAGGACACTGTCAACATACATTAGCGCAGGCCATGATTATATAACTGAATATTAACTTCACCGTAACACAAGATTTGTTTTCATATCGTTTATACAACATGATGAAATTCCATACGTAAGTTTTGAAAAATGTGCATCTTGATTCTTCAATTTATTTTACTTATCCAATTTATTATGATTTGTTGATAACGAATCAAGCACTCGATAGCATAAGTGCTGAGGTGATTCATGGTATATTGCGCGTTTGATTTCTTGGTTGACAATATACTTCAGTGTTCCATACATTTTCCCAATATTTGTTCGTAATTTTCAATAATATTCTGAATTGTTGTTTTCTCTTTTGTGTAAGTGGGTATATTTATAAAAATAGGGTTATTTTTTTGTAATTTACAAATTATATCAATTTCAAGTATATTTTCTAATCCATTGTAGTTTTGCAAGTTTGTTTAGATCTAATGTAAAACACTTATATATTGAAAACCATCGTACATATTTTAAAAATGAATTCCAATAATCACTAAAAACATTGTAAATAAAGATAAATGGCCCAGTATTTGAGTCGGCCCTTGGCTGTGTTCAGATTCAACGCTCGACGTCGGGCGTCGAATGTTCCTAAAGTTGCAGATTATGGCGTTTTTCACACCAATTTTACCTGCGCGCTTTCAATCTGAACGCTGCTTCGGGTGTTTTATAATACATCACGGTGTATTCACTTCATAGTAAAAATTTGGACATTTTGTGGGTTTCCATATCATATTAAAGGGGCGGTAGCGTCGATTTTTTTTTTCAAAAAACATTAATCTACCCTCTAAATACACTTTATCTTTATTAATAAGTGTTGGGATTATTATAGATGAATTGATAATATATAAAAACACTTTATAATCATCATGTAATATTTTAAAGAAAAAACAAAAAGGTACAACTAACCACGGGTTGTTCACTTTCATACTAAAATTGGTCATGAACTGGTCCATATAAAAAAAATAGTTTGGTTTTCGCCTCTCTTTGTCGCAGGGGAGGATTGGCGCCACAGTCGTGAAAATTGCGACGGTTTGCGGCGGCCATGTTTTTTCCATTCTTAAAAGAGCCAAGTGTTTGTTTACATGTGTATCTTATGAGAATTTTGAAAATTAGCTTTTTGTTCTTAATGACTTTTATTTTATTTGTTTTTATTGTTGTTGTTCAATTTACTGTTCTTTGTGATACTGCCCTTCTTTTTATTTTTCTGATTAACAATGGTTCGCGTTAAAAAGTGTAATGTTCCTGGATGTGTATCGACGAATAATGTCATAAAGTTGTATTCGTTTCGTTAGACAAAATAAAAATATCAATTCATTGAAAAAATACTGCATTTTATTTTCCAGTACCTTATTAAATATTCCACAGAAATGTGTGTAATTTTGATTTTACACACAGTAACTTATCATTATATTGCTTATTTAAAGATAATATCTTATAATATAATATTATAAAAAATCCCGCGAGGGGCGAGGAGATCAAGGGGCGCGGCGTCATATCGTCGCCTTCAGCGGACAATAGAGGTACTTATGTAGGTTGGCGTGACCAGTCGGTAAGTATGAAGTGAGAGATCTGTACTACCATATAATCTGTGCAACTAACATAGATAACAATAAACAAACCATAGAGTTAAATACAATTGTATAGTTATTAATAGGTACCTAACCATATCTAACACTCCCCATAACCTTACAATTGTAGGTGATATATCCAACATGGATAGGTATTTGAACAAAATCACGCGTCGGGTCTCAGACACTAGAGACGTGCATATTTCGCAGAATCCTGCGTAGGTGGTATGTTGGTTTAGCCCCGAAGAACCTTGTCGGTCGCAAGGAAGTGCCAGGCAGGACGCAATAACTTATAATTGACACATATGGATATCTTGGCTGGTCCATGGGAACACGCCAACGGTCGAGACATCGAAATGCGACATGGGCGTACCGAAATATTTTGGGTAATCAGAAAAATAGAAGCGGGAACAAGTCTTAAGAAAAAAAATTGCTTCTGACATAGGAAAATGCTTTCAGAAGAAATTTGCTAGTAATCGCTGGATCCTATTCAATAGAATGTGATATAGCTAATTAGTGTCGGATGATAATTAACGAAATGATAATAAGTAAATAATTAATCGGTAAATAATTTTTACACAAAAGTTATAATTTGGCGGCATAAATAAGAAATCAACAGACAAGCTCACCGTGAATAATAAAAATATTTTCGGTATTTTTAATTTTGGTTTGAGAAAACACAGAGATGTTTCGTATTGAACAACATCAAAGGACCAAGCCACTGGAATGTCCGTTGGAGAAAGGTGTCAGATTTCGCGAGCCGCTCTAACGGATACGATAAATCAGAAATTAGACGGACGGCGATGTGGCCCTGCAAATCTAGTTCGTGGGAACGCATATGGGTCCAGAAGATGTTCGGTCACTAGATCACTAGACCGCCCCAAGGTATCAGGTTCACGGACGCGGGTTTACTCTTAAGGGTAGAACACATAAATTTGAATGAGACCAGACAAGGAAATATAAGTAGAGGTAGCCAGGGCTTACCCACTGTCGAATCGTTGCGGACCGAAAGGAGATAGAAAACAGGAAAATTGATTTATTTATTTAATTATTTTAATTTCGGGAAACAAGACCTACATATTTAACAGTAAACAAAAAAAAAATTTAATGAGCTGGGGAGTAAGCCAATTACGTGAATGTAGAAAAAAACACGTAAGTAAACCAACAGAGTGATTGCTGAAAGAAAATTTACAGATAGGTATAGGGGAATAAATACGTAAATAAATAACTAACGCAATCAAGAAAAGAGATACGAAGAAATAAGTAAACGTAGGAAGTGGTAGACAACCATTTCAGAGGATAAACAGCCAGATAAACAAATAAATAAATAAAGAATCGAATGATTAAATAACCCAGGAAAGAAATGAGAGCATGAATAAAATGAAAAAAAAAAACCTCCCGGTAATAATTACCTAACGCTATAATAGAAGGTTAAGACCCAGTAACGAGAGAAATAGAAATTTAAATCAACCTTTTCTTCGCACTACGAAAATATAAAAACAAAAGAAAAAAAAACTACAGTCGAAAAGATCACGACCCTAAGGTTTAATATCTAAGTCATCCTCAGAATACCGACATGTATCGATTTTTTTTTTTCGCGCGGGTACCTACGACCCGGTCTGAAAGTACCAAGCTGCATACCTAGAATAATATCCCAGGATATTCACAATAACCTCGACTTAAGAGAGACCAAATAGCGACCTTCTAGGACTATGAAAATTATACGAATAAAGAAAGGACTTAGCGTGTATACACAGACGAATTTTAACTTTTAACTATACATACATACCTACGTACATACTTACAGACCAGCACGCCATGGTCCTCACGGGGTAGGCAAAGAGAACCGAACGCCGCATTTTCTACCTTGACACACATTCATCGCCTCAGCAACATTCATACATCGTCGGAGACATGTTCGTCTGTGGTTCACGTTTCTTGCACTTTCATCTTTAAAAATATCGTCTACATGGTCGTGCCAACCCATCTAAATGTGTTAACTTTAATTCTGTTAATTACATCTTTCGGTATCTTACTTTCTTTCCTTGTATCTTCATTCTGAACTCTGTCATACACCGTTCTGTTACAAAATTACCTACAAATTTTCCTACGACGGTATAAAGCAGTAGGTACTGTAATTATTCTGGCATTATTTTTTTTTTTTTTCAACACAAAAATAAATACATACTTCATACATACGCACATCTAAATTACTGCAACCTACCACAAAATCTTACAAAAATAACTAACACCATGACGAATTGAAATAATAGGACTGATTTATATAACGTTACTCTGGGACAGGCTTACATAGCCTAGTAGAGTAGCCTAATCCACAAATTAAAATATAGGTATAAATGTATACACTTACGACATACTTTAACCTTTTTAAATTATAGTATAACTTATAATTTTATTTACTACGGTAGAAAGTTATATTATGTTAATTGTTATTGTGATACTTGAAAAAAAAAGGATTTTAGTAAATAAATAGAAATTAACAATAAATAAATAATACCAGGCGATACCATGACGGTCATTGCGTTACCTTGGGTAGGCAGGGAGAACCGAACGCCGGAATTCTCCCTCGCCACCTACTCAGCACGGTTATAAAATTCTTATATAACCCATATCCGAGATCAGGTGATAGGTGATTATCTGATCGTATGTACTTCCCATATAAGCTATAAGCTATTATGCGCAGAAATATTTGGGCATTCATGCCTGTGTCTGAGCTGACTTAAATAAAATAAAATAAAATAAGTTGGTGGTTACGGACAGCGGAGGTTTCCATTCTGGTTATTATCAGTATAATAAGGTGGTTTTAAATAGGTATTTTAAATATGCGCCAGCCGCTCAGAGGAGACGAGAGCTTTCGTTTCAATACTAGGGGAGACATCTAGCGAAAAATTCGATCAGCTTCGGGAAGCGCTCTGCTCGATCGACTGTCATAGGTCAGAGACAGCGCGCGAAACTCTATAGATGGCACGAAGAAAATAAGCCGAGGAAAATCTGAAAGGGGAGGAAATTGGCGCGAGGGGAGAATATTAAATTAATAATAATAAAAGGGAAGAAAATTGAAGTACAATAAGTTGATTTACGTCCGTAGGGGATACTTTCGCGCTTTGGTTCGGGACTCTGATGCAGATCGTTTAGCTGAGGTATTAGTAAGCTAGGGGCGCAGGGAAAAGCTTCGCGTCTCGACATACAGAGGGCGAATAGCGATAAAGATAGGAAAATGATTTTCTCCTTGAGAAAATTCGATTCTTTTTTCTCCAAGCATCGAAGAAAATTATGGCAGTCATCGAGGTAATAAGAATGAGTTGTTTTATAAAAAGAAAATGTACCTACGGGAACTTATATTAATTTATGTAACATAGTTAGGATTGGTAGGGCGAAAAGAAAGGAATAAAATAATGATTTTTGTCAATAAAATTGAAATAAAATAATGCTTTTGTCAAGGAGAATAAAATAGTTGTTGGGAAGTACCATAATTTTATGTTCCTACAACATATCATTGTCTAAATAATTTTGTGTGTTGGGTAATATAGTTAATCAGGGTTGGAAATACCTACCTATAGGCACACATTTCTGTATGGAGAAATTATAATGTTATGTTGCTCTGATCATGTAAATAGTCCATAAGAAGTGTATAAGTGTATAAGATGAAAAAAAAGAAAAAGTGTATGTGTAACGAAAATTAAAAAAGAAAACATAGTGCGTGAAATCGGCGCGAAAAAAACCAGTGCGTTCGTTCGGGAACACAGGAACCTTCGAGGGACTAGGGGAAGGGGCTTGCGGGACGAGATACCGCCGGTCAATATTAGCGACCGCACGGGATGATCTGGAGCATTCCGATTTCGTCATCGCAACAGTAACAGTCTTCCTTCTCTTGTTCGCGGGTCTCGCCAGCTAGACCAAGTACCAACGATTCTACCCAACCGTCGTGGACGCATAGCAGATAAAATTTTACAAAGTACTTTACTATAAACCAGTGAATCAGACCAGCAAGGAAGGAGCCCATTTCAAACATTAAAATTTATATCAGGGCATACGCGGTCGTTACGGTCTACTACAGACTCGCTCTGGCGAGGTCCCGCGGACGGAGAGAGGCCAACCTACCAGGTTTTATTTCACATTATTTTGTATGTCCAATGAGTCCATTATACTCCACTCAATTGGAGGGCCATTTTTTCCCGCCCTGCCAAGAAGACAACGGCAAGCGCTTCTTTTGGAAAAGAGGCCCTACCCAGGAGACATCCACGCCGCCTCCGTGGTAGGAGGCAATTCGAGGATCATTATCGCCGCCTCTGGAGAGGCCGCCCACGAGGATCACCAGCCATCGCCTCACAGGAGGCCAATACCGCCCTGTTCTCATTTTCGTTTCTTCCCACTTCGACGTTTTCAACGTTCTTTTTTTTCAAAGACTCCCTTCGTGTTTTGTTGTGTGCACACACATAGTTTTAAGTATACATTAAGATTTTAGTATAAGTCCTAGCATTTAGATAACATTGTCTCTTTAGCTTGTAATGTCGTTGTGTGCCTAGATGCTAGTAAATTTTAGTTAACTGAATTGATTTTTTTTCTTCTCTCTCATATACAATCCCAATCTGAAGCCTGTTTTAATTATAGTTAGTAATTAGGTAATTTTAAGGTTTAATTTAAGTTTTAATTCCCGGGGAGGAATCACAGCGACGGCTTGCACCCGATAGCTGGCCGGGCAAACCAACTAGTGGGCGGCGAAGGGCGGCTACCGCCCTGAGCCTAGCAAGTCGTCGAAATCGGCTGTGCCGATACTCTAGTGCCACCTCAGTGTGAGCACTGAATAAGAAAATAGTTCCCGACAAAACCAATACCCAACTTTCGCTTTCAAAGAATATTTAAATAATTATCAACAACCTCGCAACACCTTCCGACCTTCCCACTTTGCTTCTTTTAAACTCCCCCCGGTGTATTATAGGTAATTAAACTTCTTCGAGTCCAAAATCTGACAAAAACTCTTTAATTTTAGTCCTATTTAAACCTTTGGTCAAACCAATCAGCTGCCATATGATCAGTTGATAAATATTCAATTTGCACTATTTTCGTTTTCACAGCATAGTTTATATAACGATTTTTAAGATCTATGTGTTTATGTAGATCGTTTATGAAAACCAGAATTTCTTGAAAGTCTCTCTGCACTCTGACTATCGCAAAACAACTTTACAGTTCCCTGAGGCCTCCACAGCCAATGTAAGAGCCCTTTTAAATCCTTTGCTTCTCTGGCACCTTCCGTCAAAGCAATATACTCTGCTTCTGCAGCAGATAATGCAGGAGATCTTTGTTTTCTGGAATCCCAGGAAATGGCTGCTCCGCTTAACACAAATAAAAATCCACTGTATGATATTCTATCATCTACATCATTAGCCCAATCGGCATCTGTAAATCCAAATAAATTTTTATTTGTTTTTCTGTAATATAAACATAACTTTGATGTCCCTTTTAGATAGGCTAATACTCTTTTCGCAGCTCGCCAATGTACCTCATTATAAGACGAGTTATATTGACTCAGAACACTGCATGCATGTGCAATGTCTGGTCTAGACGTCACAGCGAAATACATAAGTGAACCCACAAGACTCTGATAAGGATACTTATTCATCACATCTTCTGATGTTTCACCCTCTGTGGGTCTCGAAAGTCTTTGGTTCGGGTCCAGAGGACTTGACATGGTCCTACAGTCTTCCATCTTATATCTCTTGAGAACTTCAAGAATATCCCCTTCTTGATCAATCCATAATTTTTTCTGAGCTCGATCACGTCTTATTCGCATTCCCAGAATTCATTTGAAATTTATGTTCCAAACCATCTTTGATTCGCTTTGCCTCTAATTTATCATCAAATAATATTATTAAGTTGATATTTCCATAGGTATTGTGATCGATATATTTCCATGCATTATGATATCAAAGAAACCCAAAAACCATTATTTTACTTCGGCCTAATGTATTTCTTCTATTAATTCTAGGAACGGATTATAGCGGCGCCCCAGGCCTTGTTCATATATTTAAGTATTGTCTTTTCTATTGAAAATAAATTTAAAATGTAAAATGCATCAAGCAGATTCCTGGAATCTTGGTTGGCACCCGGCGGTACGGATTGATTCTTCAGTTTAACCACCCCCCCCCCTCCCCTACTCCATGTTTCACGGGCGCTGGGTCGCCCTGCTGTGGCCAGTCAGTTGTCATTCGGTAGGAGTCGGTGGTAGTCGATCAGTTGTCATTCGGTAGGAGTCAGTGGTTGGTCGGTAGTTGTAGAGACCCGCGTGCGAGAGTGCGAGTTTGCTAGGCTATCGGACGGCCTTAGCATTTTTTTCTAATTGTATAAAGTAGTGAATAAGTGTGTTTCAGGTCCATATAACCAACGAGGGGTGAATTTAAGATAGATTAAGTTACTATTAAAAATAACTTTTAAGAATAAAAATAACTTAAATAATCGCATAATAGTGAATAAGTGTGTTTCAGGTCCATATAACCAACGAGGGGTGAATTTAAGATAGTTTAAAGTTATTTTTAATTAATATAAAGTGATATGTAGTGTGTTTCCTCTACAGTACCGTTACGAGACCAGCAGTTTGGTAAGATCTTTCCAGTTATGTATATATTATTTTTACCATGCCTGTATTTGTATGTATTTGTCTTTTCAGGCACATCGCAGCCGATTATGTTTTATTTGATTTTTATTTTCAGGGGCAGAGTTTAATGTTTATTTTTATTATGCTTTTCAGCTTCTTTAGTTATCAATTTCGCGTCCCAACATGGGACCAATATATTTCTTCCCAGCCTCCTTATATCAATCTCGCGTCCCAACGTGGGACTAGTATTTTTCTCTGCCTTCTCTAGATATCAATTTCGCGTCCCAACGTGGGACGAGTATATTCTCCGCCTTTCTTTAGATATCAATTGGCGCCCCACGTTGGGGGCCATTTTGATGAGACCTCTCGTCTACCACGAGGAAACATCAAGCCAAGGTGTGGGGAAGAAAAGGAGACAAATGATGGTGACACTATGAAATTGTAGTAGTACGGCGCATTTATTCAAAAAAATCATTATAGTTGGTCCATGGCAATAAAATAATAAAAAAAACAAAACAGACAACAAATAAAACAGAAACACGTGGCATCTATCGAAACGAACTGTCAAACACACGCGAACACACGAAAAGACGCCGACCAGAATATACTGCCCCAGGGTACAGCGACATCCTTACTCCAGGCATGTCACTGTCTTCCACGTGGTGACTGTAGTTCGGTGGGGCCCAGCCTCTGCGTCAGGCTAGCAGGTCTTCCTCGTGTCCGGCGTGGTTTCTTCTTCTCCTCCTGATCTCCTCCTCCAGACCGTCACCCATGGCTGGCTCTGTGCCCCACGGCACGCTATGACGGCGCATCTCGACAGAGGTGGCATACCAGCTGGGCCTCACCGGAGGCGAACCGACGCTCCAGACGACACGGATTGCCCCTCGTGGTCCAATCTGCGAGCCGCCGCGTTCCCTACGCGGTGGCCCCACACTGCGCTCTGCCTCCAACCTCCTGTCCTGTTGATGCCCTCATCTTGGTTCTGGGGCACCATCAGCGTCCATGCGCGTGACGTGTCCTGTCACGCAGACCTCCTGCTTCGTCGAAAATATGGCCGCCATCGGGACGCGCGTGTCGACCGATGACGGCGTCGTACTAAACCGTCCGTCTTCCACCAGAGTTGGATGCCAAAGAGGGCGCGTGCCATATCGCGTGCTATAAGCTTCCTTGTCGTTCTCTCACGCCGTCAGGGGCGCTAGTAGTCTTCCGTCAAAATGTTGCCGCGTAAAAAATTAAAAATTATTGTTTTTCGATAACACTGTTTTTCGGCTATAACAAAGTCATCAACATTAAATTGCTAAAATTTTTGTACAATTTTGTGTCCTTTTTATATACACACATGGATCCCTTGAGATTGTTTTAGACCCAATTCCAATAAAACTGCGTTGATTGTTTCATTCCAACATCTGGATGCTTGTTTCAATCCATAAATGGCCTTCTTTAGTAAGCATACTTTTCCTTTATCTTTGGACTCTATAAATCCTTGAGGTTGCTCCATATATACTGTTTCTGTCAAATCTCCATGAAGAAACGCTGTTTTTACATCCAACTGTTCCAATTCAAGGTCTAGCTCGGCTGCTAATGCCAAAAGCATTCTAAAGGTTGATTTTCGTACAACGGGTGCATAAGTTTCTTCAAAGTCCACACCATATTGCTGCGTGAAACCTTTTGCAACTAATCTTGCTTTAAATTTATCACCCTCTAGGCCTTTCTTTCACTTAAAAACCCACTTATTTTTGATCACCTTTTGTTTCTGAGGTCTATCAACTAATATCCATGTGTTGCTTTCATGAAGAGATATCAGCTCCTCTCTTAACGAGAAGCTAGCTAGGCTAAAATAAATACCAATGCGCATGCGCGCAAAATGATTTCCACTAACACCGACACAGGTCACAGACAGACATACTAGAGTCTATCCGTAGGTATTATATACTCTTTGCTAGAGTCTACAAATGAGCTGTGAATTTTTAAATTAAATGCGAAAAATTAAAAGAATATAAATTTAATTTATAATTCAATTTATAAAGCAACTCGCTCACGCGAGTCGCTATTATTATTATAGACAAACTTGAACCTAACCTAAGAATGCAGAAAATAAGAGCCGGTACTAGACGCTACTCACAGACATAGGTTGACAATTGACAATGCGGCGGGAATAGTTTGGCGCGCATGCGCATTGGTATTCATTTTAGCCTAGCTAGCTTCTCGTCTCTCTTATGGCCTTTTTCCACTCAACAATTGTCTATGATTTTATGTTTTCTTCTATGGATTTTTACCCATTTGCTCCTGTCAGTTGTATGGATGTTTCTATCCGTAAGGTATTATATTATACTCTTTGGATGTTTCTATTTTCATGTCAAATATGAAAAGCTGAAACGTTTCTTCGTGAAATTATTTTGCAAATTTAACAGATTCCGAGTAAGTATTGGTTTTATTCTAAAGTCTTTATATTTAAGCTCATTGTAATTGTTTCAATATGCGTTTTGTTGATAGAAATCACATCTGTGACGTATGAGTATTCGAGGTTAAAAAATAATTATGTACGGGATTTATAAAATCAATGGGTGTTTGGAAACATTTCTTGTAGTTTGCTTCACTAAATATAATTAAATTATAACATACGAAGGTAATTCAATATTGCAATCATTGACTCAATATAAACAAACTTATAATATTCATAGTGTCATCTGAATACGCATAATTTCAAGTATTTTGTTTTTTTGTTTCTTAACCTACAAAAACTGTCTTTATACTTTCCTTTTTAGTATACTCTAGAGTAACTAAAACACTAATCGAAATATTGTTTTCTTTCAGCGGGAAAGATAGGGGTTTTCAGTGACTGATTGGTGCTCTACGTTCTGCCCAAAACAGATAAGCATGGAAGTGGTACACACAGAGTGATTGACTACAGCCACCATCCATGGTTATTAAGGATTAGGACGTAAGAGAGGCGTTCCTGTCTGCTATGATACAAATCAGATTACAATCAATTTAATATGAATATTTTAATATTTATCTTCTAAATAATTCATAAAAAATAAATAACATGTGATATTATGTAGGTTATTGCTTCAAAATAAAAGTGATTGATTAATGCAATCTGATAAAGTTCTGTGTCAGCACCATGTGTTTTAACAAGATGGACATTATATTAATATCAAAAGAAGTGATAATTTAATATATAAACAATAATAAAAGTGTTAATTTACTGCACTACCAATCAACTTTTCTTAAATGTACAAAAATGCAAATGCATCACCTTTACTCGTAAGAAGGAACCATTTGTTGTAAATTATACTCTAATCCATGAAATAATAGATATAGGTACATAGGTATGTTGATTGATAACAGGTTGCTTTTTTGAAATCATGTTGAGTATGTAAATAAAACGGCTTTTAGAATGTTATATTTTGTTATTAGAGTGGCAAAATCATTTAAATCCATAAAACCTAGGATATTAGCTGATATGTTATACTTACATAAATTGATAAATAATAAAATAAACTCCATCGACTTACTTTATTTGATACCATTTAACTGTTCATCATGTCACACCAGGAATCCACTACCATTTAAGTTATCAATATTTAATACAATTTTTTTACAGAATACATTTATTCACAGAACTTGTAACAATTTATAAAGCTATATTGCCTATCTATTATGTTATTAATAAAGAAAATATATTATTACATTTGTTTTATTTCCATCACCACAAAAGGATTTAGATAATGAGGTCCCTAAGACGAATGTATGGTAGAACGATCTATGATAGGATAAGGAATGTGGACATCAGACGAGAATGCAAGATTGAAAGAGATATTGTAAGTAGAATGAAAGTAAATACACTACGATGGTTCGGACATGTGGAGAGAATGAACGATGAGCGCCTGATAAAGAAAGTATACAAGGCTGAAAAGAGTGGAATGAGAGGTCGTGGCCGCCCGAGAAAGAGTTGGCATGATCATATAAATGAGATTTTGAAAGATGGTAATATACGAAATCAGAATAATAGGAGAGCATGTATGACGCGATGCATGGATGTAAATGAGGCAAAACATGTATGTCAAGATAGAGGTGTCTAGCGTTCGGTCCTCTCTGCCTACCCCAAGTAGGGATACGGCGTGATGGTATGTATGTATGTATTTAAATAAATGAATGTGTGCAATTGTAATTCTTTATTACAAAAGGTACCATCTCTTGTGTTAGAAATAATGTATGTGTTGATTTGTTTACAAATTGTATCAGTATGTTATTACGAACCCACCAATTATGAAAACATTTAATAAACTTCATCATGTAACTAGCAGTTTTCATAATGTTCCACAATAGGTGTCTGAAATAGTTATAACAAAAACTAAATACCTATTTTATTTATAATAAACAAAAAACTATTTTATTTTTTCATTTCCTTGGAGAAATCATGGCTCGTTGAAAATAATATGTAGTGTTATAAAATATTAATAAAAATGGGAATAAAATACTTTCTACTACATGATTATAATTTGGCATGAATTCATTAAATGAACATCCTCAGAATGTGTAGTCAAAATTAAATCAAGATTTTTAATTACCTAAATAATAATAATAAGTCATTTGTATAGCGCCGTTTAATGATTCGAGATCATACCAAGGGCGCTGATAGTCTAATGTTGTGTTGCTCTCTGAAACAAAGCTGTTTTTAATCCTTTAGTGAAAGTGCTCTTGCTTTGAGCACTGCGGACATCTATAGGCAGTGAATTCCACTTAATAGGACCACTCACACAAAAGCATCGGTCATAGTAAGCCGCTTTGTTGACTCTGTCCAACTCCTTTAAGGAATTGTTACTCTGTGATCCAGACGACCTGAGTGTGAGATGCCTCCCAGAGAGATCTCTTCTCTGACACAGCTCTTGTATATATTTTGGTGCCAGGTTGTTCAAAGCATTATATACTGTCAAACAAATTTTGTAATCAATTCGCTCTGGACACTTCAACCAGTGTAATTCGTTTAGTAGTGGAGTTATGTGACATCGTTTTTCTGCACCGAAAATAAGTCTTGCCGCTGTGTTAAATACCATCTGTAGTCTATCGAGCTGATACTTCGGCAATCCAGCATAAATGCCGTTGCAGTAATCGAGCCGAGACACAACGAATGAATTTACAAGTGTTTTAGTCTCATTCTTGGGTAAATTTCGACGAATGTTTTTCAGTTGTCTGAGTTGAAAAAAACATGAACTGACCGTTTTTGAGATTTGAAGGTCAAGTGACAACTTATTGTCCAAGTGAATACCCAAGAATTTGACACTTGTAGTTTAGCGCTTGCAATATCCTTGTAGAAAGTGCTGAATACTATTTTCTGAATACTTCATTTGTGTTGTTTCAATATATATATTTGAGTAAATATGAATGATTAATGCTTTTTTTAACCATATTATACCCGTGAAAGCTAAATATCTTTAAACAACGAAATTATTTCGACATTAATATAAACGAGTTAACATTCAATCGGAGTCGTTATTATTGGCGAATATTGGATATGATATCTAGAGACGGCGGAGAAAAATACTCGTCCCACGTTGGGAGCCAAATTGATATCTAGAGAAAGGCGGAGAAGAGTACTTGTCCCACGTTGGGACGCGAGATTGATATAAGGAGGCTGGGAAGAAATATATTGGTCCCATGTTGGGACGCGAAATTGATAACTAAAGAAGCTGAAAAGCATAATAAAAATAAACATTAAACTCTGCCCCTGAAAATAAAAATCAAATAAAACATAATCGGCTGCGATGTGCCTGAAAAGACAAATACAGGCATGGTAAAATAATATATACATAACTGGAAAGATCTTACCAAACTGCTGTTCTCGTAACGAGGCTGTAGAGGAAACACTTACACTACATATCACTTTTTATTAATTAAAAATAACTTAAAACTATCTTAAATTCACCCCTCGTTGGTTATATGGACCTGAAACACACTTATTCACCATTATGCGATTGTTTTTATTCTTAAAGTTATTTTTAATAGTAACTTAAACTATCTTAAATTCACCCCCGATGATAGGTAGAGAACCTGAAAAGAACTTATTCACTACTTTATACAGTTAAAAAAAATGCTAAGGCCGTCCGATAGCCTAGCAAACTCGCACTCTCGCACGCGGGTCTCTACAACTACCGACCAACCACTGACGCCTACCGAATGACAACTGATCCGACACAGCCGGGCGACCCAGCGCCCGTGTAACATGGAGTAGGGGAGGGGGGGGGTTATACTGAAGAACCAACCCGCACCACCGGGTGAAAGCCAAGATTCCAGGAATCTGCTTGATGCATTTTACATTTTAAATTTATTTTCAATAGAAAAGACAATACTTAAATATATGAACAAGGCCTGGGAGGCCGCTATAATCCGTTCTTAGAATTAATAGAAGAAATACATTAGGCCAAAGTAAAATAATGGTTATTGGGTTTCTTTGATATCATAATGCAAGGAAATATATCGATCACAATACCTATGGAAATATCAGGCGATATCGTTAAGCGTTTTATATTTGACTCGGGCCCAGTATATATATCTTTATTCTATGTAATACATTATGACGAGCGGATAAATATAACACATACCCCCCACTCTGCCGCTACTAGTAATGTTGCCATTCCATAATAAATAGTTTTACTTAAAATAAAATTCTTGTTATACCTGTGGCAATGATATATGGAACTGTCAAATGTACTTCTTCTTCTTCCGGTGCCATGTCAGGAACCCCCAACGTCGGCTATCACTCTGGCAAATCCCTCTCTGTCCTGTGCTGCCCGGAATATCTGTTCCACGGTCCTGAAGCCGGTCCATTCCCTAATGTTGCGCAGCCAGGACATCTGTCTCCTTCCAGTCCCTCGGCGACCTTCTATCTTGCCCTTCAGTATTAGTTGGAGCAAGTGATACTTCTCCCCCCTCATTATGTGACCCAAATATGTGATCTTGCGGACCTTTACTGTGGACAAGAGTTTCCTGGTTGTTCTGGCTCGACTTAAAACTTCTGAGTTCGTAGCCAGATCTGTCCAAGGGATTTTGAGCATTCTGCGATGCAACTACATCTCAAAAGCTTCCAGCCTGTTCATGGTGTTAACCTTCAATGTCCAAGTCTCACAGCTATATAGCAACACAGACCACACATAACATCTCATCATCCGCTGTCTCAGGTCCATATTGAGCTTTTCGTTACAGAAGAAAGATCTCATTTTAATAAAGGCAGCTCTTGCTATCTCAATTCTGCACTTGATCTCCAGATCCGGGTCAAGGGACTCGGAAAGAATACTGTCAAGGTACTTAAATTTATCCACCTTATCTATAACCTTGCCCATTAATTGCATGGAAGAACCAGGATATTCACATCGACCAAATGTCATCCACTTTGTTTTCGGCTACATTTATAGATAAGCCCAAATGTTCACCAAATATATTGACATTGTTTAACAGTTCCTGGAGATCAGAAATAGAATCCGCCAGTAATACAGTATTATCGGCGTACCTGATACTATAAATTACTACACCGTTGACTTTTATACCCCTCTCGGTGTTGTTGAGAGGTCTTTTAAATACATAATCAGAGTATAAGTTGAAAAGTAGAGGAGACAAGATACAACCCTGCCGTACTGGCCGTAGGTACTCCTCGCTGTATGGGTATTTCATCTGATGTCAAATGTACAACAGCTGTCAAAGTAGAAAGTATTTTATGGTCCACTGTCATCTTCATAGAATGTACCGCGGATAGTACAATAAATTATTACTATCACTTGCAGGATTTTCAATTTATTTTGTAGGTAAATGGGTATAACTATTTATTTGATGTGAGAATAATTACCGAAATGTATTAATTTGTATGAGCAAGATCTGTACGTCATACTTGTTGAAGTACCTACATTAATATTTAAAACTAAGTAGTATGTACACAGGTACCTTACATAGCAAGTTCCTACTTTATTATGTAATGTCTGATTTTGTGTATTCAAAATCAGAGTGAATCTTACTTTCCTTTGTTTTCTATCTCTTATGAAAAATAATTCAAGAAACAATACTTATGTCAAATATTTTGTGTTACATATAAAAGTCTTTATTAAATATGTCTAAATGAATAAATGTATAATTACTCTGAATAAATCAACAGGTCATGGGCCCAGTCACGTAGGACTGTAGCTTTTAGACCAATTTAGACTTTGTATTGAGTTTTTCATCCATTAAAGTGCTTGATTGAACAAAAGAATGGATTCTACAAGACTGATAAACATTGGGTTTTTAGAAGGAAAATCCAATTGGAGTACATGGAAGTACAAAGCAAATATTTGTTTACGTGGTATTCCTGGAGCTCTGGATGTTGTGGAAGGTAGGTTGATGCAACCTATAGAGCCTGTGAAAGACTGCACAACTAAAGAACATGAGGAATATAGAAACGCTTTGAACGCATTTCTTAAGGCTGACAGTAATGCCTTAATTGTTTTAACAACAAATATGACTGAAGAAACTTTACAAAAAATAATGCGTTTTACGAATTCAAGAGATGTTTGGATTGAACTGCACAAATTATTTGATGGTGTTTCTGAAGATAAAGTGTATGATCTATGTTTGCAATTTTTTGGATTTAAGAAAAGTCCTAGTGATGACATTGCAACTCATATTTCAAAATTGAAAAATATATGGAATGATCTAGAAAAAGTGATGATTAAAGATGATGAGAATGATTCAAAGATGTCTAATTTATTCTTAATATGCAAAATACTAGGTACATTACCAGAAGAATATTTTTCATTCAAATCCAGTTGGATGCTTATGTCAAAAAATGACAGAACTGTTGATAATTTGACGAATCAGTTATGTGCTTATGAAAAGTCTTTGTTAAGTAAAGGAGTTGAAACAGCAACTCAAAAGGCACTTATATTAGATTCAACGAGGCAAAATAACCATCAACAGAAGTAGAAAATTATAATATGCAACTATTGCAAAAAACCTAACCATATAATAAAGAAATGTCGTAAATGGATAGAAGACGGAAGACCACAGAAACCAAGAAAAATTGATACATTAGATGTTGGTTCATCGAATAAAAATTCAACTAATATGTCTCTTCTTTCTATTGTGATGTCCTCTGAGAGTGATAATGACAGTTGGTTTGTGGATAATGGAGCAACAAATCATATCACAAATAATGACAAATTATTTAGGACATTTGAACCATTTACAACGACGCATACAGTAACTACAGCCAATGGTGAAACTATAGAGGCTCTTGGCAAAGGTGTAATAGACTTCGAAGCATCCGTAAATGGAAAATGGCACAAAATCTCTTTTACAGATGTGTGGTATGTGCCAAAAATTCAAAAGAATTTATTTTCAGTCCTTAAAGCTCAGGATAAAAACCCGAAAAGTATATTTATGTCAAAAACACAAATGTGCACTTTTAAAATTGGACGAGATGTCAAGTTAGTAGGTGTACGAGATTGTTTTGGAGGTTTATTTAAATTAGTCATGAGAAGTGTGAAATCTAGTTCGCCTGCTGAAGTAAATATAACTGAAATAAATAAACAAAATTTACTTCAACTGTATCATGAGAGATTTGGACACCAGAACAAACGACATGTAAAAACGATGATATTGAAAAATTTGAATATCGATGTGGAAATGGATTCTGAATGCTGTGAAGGTTGTATTTATGGCAAAGCTCACAGACGTCCCTTTGGTACTAGGAATAGAGCCACAAATCCGGGAGAGCTTATTCATACGGACGTATGTGGTCCATTTCAGAGCTCAGTGTCTGGCTACCGTTATTATGTACTCTTCAAAGATGACTATACCAGATTTCGTAGTATTTATTTTATGAAAGAAAAATCTGAAGTTTCTTATAAGTTAAGTCAATTTATAGCTGAAACTAAGACTGCTGGATATACTATTAAAGAGCTCTTAAGTGACAATGGAGGAGAGTTTGATAATAAAGAAGTAAAAGAAATTCTTAATAAGGAAGGATAATTCATCGATTCACTATGCCTTACACTCCACAACAAAATGGTGTAAGTGAAAGAGAGAACCGCACCATTGTTGAGACAGCTAGGGCTATAATGCATGCACATGAAAACATTCCTCAAAAACTATGGGCTGAAATGATAAATTCAGCATCGTATATTTTAAACCGAACAGGATCATCCAGTGTTTCTGGGATATCTCCCTATGAACTGTGGTATAAGAAGAAACCTGGTATAAAGCATCTTCGTATCATAGGGTCCACCTGCTATGTTCATGTTCCAAAGCAAAGAAGGAAGAAATTGGACCGGAAAGCAGTGAAAGGAATTCTAATTGGATACGATTTCGATGAAGGTTATCGTGTTTGGTGTGAAGAGAACGATAAGTTAATAAGGTCAAGAGATGTTATTTTTGAAGAAAAAATATTACATCAATATAAAATGACATTGACTCCTTTAAATGTTGATCTTTCTTCTAAAGAACTCGAAGATTCAAGAATCGAAACTGAGGACAAGTCTGAGATGGACACTCAGAGTGAAAAAGATTTTTATGGTTTTGATGAAGAATCACAAGAAGAAATTGAAGAGTCACAGGAAGAAATTGAAGATGAAACAGAACTCATCAGAATACCCACTGATGGTATAACTGTCCGACAGCTTCGTGATCGTTCAACACTCATACAGCCTAAAAGATATCTGGATTATGCAATGTTATCTAACACATTTGAAGAACCAGAATCTTATTACGAGGCCATTAATTCTGATCAAATGAAGAACTGGAAAGTAGCAATGGATCAAGAAATGGCAGCACATGAAGAAAATAAAACTTGGGCTTTAGAGAATCTGCCTCCTGGGAAAAAGGCAATTCCTTGTAAATGGGTATATAAAGTGAAAAAGAACGTAGATGAATCAATTGACAAATTTAAAGCCAGGCTAGTGATTAAAGGTTTTTCTCAAAAGAAGGGTATTGATTATGACCAAACCTTTAGTCCTGTAGCTAGAACTTCTACTATTCGTACATTACTAAGTGTCGCAGCTAAAGAAAATATGAAGTTAGTTCAAATTGATGTATCAACAGCTTTTCTTTATGGTGATTTAAAAGAAACCATATTTATGAAACAGCCTGATGGATATGATGATGGTTCTGGCAAAGTATGTCGACTTCAAAAAAGCCTGTATGGACTTAAACAGGCTCCTCGTTGCTGGAATGAAAAATTCAGCAATTTTTTAATCAAACTGGGATTCAAAAAGAGTGAAGCCGATCCATGTCTCTTTGTGAGACAAAAAGGTTCTAGTAGAATTTTCTTTGTCCTTTATGTAGATGATGGATTGATATCTGCTGACAGTGAATATGAACTTCAGGAATTGATTAAGGACCTGAAAAAGGAGTTCAAAATCACCTCAAAGCCAGCATCATATTTCTTGGGATTAGAAATAGAAAGAGAAGAAGATGATTCTATTCGAGTATGTCAGTCTCACTACACCAAGAATATTCTAGAACGATTTGGTATGGACAACTGCAGAGCTGTTGTTACCCCAATAATTAAGGACAATAGTACAGAGAAGAGTTCCCTCAACACCAAGTTTCCTTATAGACAAGCGGTTGGAGCTTTGATGTATCTCATGTGTGGGACAAGACCTGATATTGCGTATGCTGTTGGAGTAGTATCCCGAAGTCTTGAAAAACCCACAGATTGTGATGTGATCAAAGTCAAGAGAATTTTTCGTTATTTAAAAGGCACTACTGACTATGCAATTATATACAAAAATAATATCAATAAGAGTGTCTTAGACTGTTATAGCGATGCTGATCATGGAGGCGACCCTGATACAGGACGTTCAACCTCTGGTGTACTTTGTATTTATTCCGGAGCACCTATTACGTGGTTAAGTCAACAACAAAAATCGGTCGCAATATCTACTACAGAAGCTGAAATCGTAGCAGCCAGTGAAGCAGCACGTGAAATAATCTGGATCAAGAGGCTTTTAGTAGAACTTGATCAATTAAAAGTAACTAAGCCTAATCTACAAGTTGATAATGAAGCAGCAATTCGTCTTGCACAAAATCCAGAATTTCATCGAAGAACAAAACATATTCGATTGAGACATTTCTTTGTTCGAGAATTGGTAGCAGCTAATGAAATTACTATTTCAAGAGTAGACACTGAAAAACAACTTGCAGATTTATTAACAAAACCACTATTTGCTGTTAGGCTAAAACAATTATGCAACAGTATGGGTGTATCCTAGTTATTAAATATGGGAGAGTGTTGAAGTACCTACATTAATATTTAAAACTAAGTAGTATGTACACAGGTACCTTACATAGCAAGTTCCTACTTTATTATGTAATGTCTGATTTTGTGTATTCAAAATCAGAGTGAATCTTACTTTCCTTTGTTTTCTATCTCTTATGAAAAATAATTCAAGAAACAATACTTATGTCAAATATTTTGTGTTACATATAAAAGTCTTTATTAAATATGTCTAAATGAATAAATGTATAATTACTCTGAATAAATCAACAATACTGTGTCTGTAATGATTATAATAAAATATGTGTGACAAGTTTCATGAATACGGAGGAGACATAAATATGCTTCAATGGAGCAGTGTAGACAGGTACCTTTCCTCTTATTCTACATAATAATATGATGATGGATGGTCACTAATCCTTGTTTACACATAACGAGTACTCGTCCGAGTAGTACTAGGAACTTCACTCACTCATTGTGTGTAAACCCCTGAATTAGTGAAGTGACGAGCAGAGTGAGTCAGTATTAATGGATAGAACCCGATATTCCTCCACCCTACCTCCTACTTTACTCAGTGAGTGTGTGTAGACAGCAGAGACAAGTGAAGTATAAGAGTGGAGTAGTGAGAGAAGTTTGTGTGCTCTACGAAACAAAGCTGTTTTCAGTCCTTTAGTGAACGTGCTCTTACATACTTTGAACACTGTGAACATCTGGAGGCAGTGCATTCCATTTAATTGGACTGCTCACACCAAAGCATCGGTCGTAGTGAGCCGCTTTGTTGACTCTGTCCAACTCCTTTAGGGAGTTGTTACTCTGTGATTGTTATATGAAATTTAGTCCGCAAACGCGACTCCTATTCACCGGTATTGCTCTATGACGAGCATCGTCAGAATGGTGTTCGATGCTTGTCTTTGAGCGATACCAGTGAATGGGAGTCGCATTTGCAGATTAAATTTAATTGAACAAAATACTATTTAATATTTTTAATATAATTTTATGTAATTATGGAGTTCTATCACAAAGGGACTGTTACAAACACATTGAAGACATTATTGAATATTCTTGATATCATGTCAGTACATACAATAATTACAAATTTAGTTTAAGGCACTCGCACACTACAGACTTATTAGTTGGTTGACAGTTTGGTCGGGCTCTTAATCAGTATGAAGAGCAGTAAGTGAGCATATTACAACAATTTGGTGTTGGCCGATCTGACATAAAAACTAGCAAGCAGTCCAACCGGACCAAACTATCGGTTGATTAAGAAGTCTGTAGTGTGGGAGTGAATAAAAAAGTTCCTAAAGGTGTACTCTTTTATCTTAATCTATATATCAATACGCAAAGAGAAAATTTTGTACTCCTTTTTAAGCAAACTGCGCCCACGGAAAAAAGTGAGATTTGGCATATGTAGTTAAAGTTTATATGGAGAAGGAGTGTAGAAAGTTAAAACTTATATATAATATGTACTACATTAAATTATATAAAACGAGTGGGTTGTGGCCAACAATAAACTCTCCACTACATAGTAAGTATACATTTTTTCTTCTTGAAAGGTTGACAATCCCTAAAGCATTTTTATGAAATACATTTCTTTTAAGCTGGGTTGTCCCAACAAAAGTATAATATTGGCATAAAATAATAACTGATAAATTTTTATTTTATTTTATTAATAATGCGTGTCGTTCCGTTTTCAAATTTTATATAGGAAAATTATTATTATTATCATTATAGATTGATCTCGGTTATGATCCGGTAATTTCCTTCACAACGGAGCATACTCAAGTTGTGAGGCTATGTGTTTGTGTGTCTGTGTGGTTGTGTGTAGTTGTTTAAAGTGGTACCTGTAGAAATTTTCTGACTATTGTGCATGTGTTGATTATTGTAGTTTTTTGTATGTTGGTGATTATGTATGGGGGTAACTTTAGTATGTCTATATTTTTTTGGAGAGTTTTTGGTATGATGCCTGTAGACGATAATATTATTGGGACTATTGTTACTTTTTCTTGTTTCCACTGTGATTTTATCTGTTCTGCTAAAGGTATGTATTTATCTATTTTTTCTAAATGTTTCTTTTGTAGATTTGCTGTATTTGGTATCGATATTTCTATTAGATATGTGTGTTTATGTATTTTGTCGATTAATGTAATGTCTGGTCGGTTATGTAGGTTTGTTCTGTCTATGATTATGTCTCTATTCCAGTATAGTTTGTAGTTATCATTTTCTGTTACAGCTGGGGGTGTATATTGATACCACTTGGGGTGTGTTTCGATAAGTTTATGTTTGTGGGCTAGTTCCAAATATATGTGTTTGCAGATTGTGATGGTTTCCACACTAACCAAACTAAATATCGTCCTAAACTATTTTTCTGTGGATCCATAACCTCCTAAACTAGCTAGCTAAACTACCTATTAAAAATCTAACGTCTATTTCCTAGTTCTATAGCTAATTTCCCTAACTAGTTTATTCTCTACCTGCAAAGTAAAATCGAGAATTTGTTACATCCATTTGATTATTCATTACTGGATAATTCTATCATGAAAGAAAATCGTATTCTTCTATCTTATTTCGCTAATTTTATATGTTTTTAACGAATTTTGGCCAATGATCGTCTAGTGATTATTATTATTATTCACATTAAAAAGGACCTTCTGCGTTGTGTTTTATTTACGAGTTATAAACAGACGAATATTTATAATAAAATTTATATATATTATATTAATAATTAATAAATTAATAGACTCCACGACTGTTGAAAGATAGTTGATCTTTACATACAAAATTATAACTACAGAATTATTAAATTCGTATAATGTAATGATAAAAATTCGATTCTCAACCCAAATTATGTAACTTAATTGTTACTCAATTTGATCGATATATGTATATTAACATACCTACAGACTTAATAAATTTTACTTTATAATAAAAATGAATCTTTAACAAATCCACTATCTTATATTTCTACATATAGAAGACAATGCATTCATATACCTACTGACTTAATAGGATGACGAAAATTTTCATAAAACAAGTTCATATGATTCTCATAAAAAAAAAACATAAATAAAATTCAATAGAAAACACGATATATGCTTCTTAACGCTTTTTCACACTAATGGAGGTTAGTATGTAAATAACTAACTTCAATTTTCCTACCTTTTGGTATATCCTGCTGTAATGAAAACATATCAAAACAATACCAAAATGCATTATATAACAAAAGACAATATTTATATGCAATCGACGATCTTTCCATGAGTGTGACGTAAATAGTTTTATATCAAATTTTGTTAGATGTCCAATATATCTTTATAATGTTAGTTTTCAGGACACGAATTTTCCTTCTACAGTAACAGATTGAAACATGAATATTTTGATTACTTTAGATAAAATGGTTATTTCAAGACACATAGGGTGATACTTTGATTTCCATTAGCAATTTCTAAGTGACATTTTAAGGCTCCTACAAAATGGACTAATAATGTATTGTGTTTTCCCTCGACTTTCATATATCATCAGACATTTTAAGGTTAGGGAAATTCAGATTTTCAAGAAGATCATACTAATTTTCATGCGATGCATGCTGTTTCTGGCCCCGAATACAACGCCAAAAACTCATCCTGAGCAAACCAATTTTAGCTACTCTCAGGTCCGAGTGCATTAGACTACGAATTAATAGACTATCTGTAAAACATGCATTACTGTATATATATATATATATATATATATATATATATATATATATATATATATATATATATATATATATATATATATATATATATATATATATATATATATATATATATATATATATATATATATATATATATATATATATATATATATATATATATATATATATATATATATATATATATATATATATATATATATATATATATATATATATATATATATATATATATATATATATATATATGTTATATTTGATGTTTTCACGGGTGAAATATGTTATAATATTTTTATCTCGGTTTTCCCGTGTCAGTAGGTCTTGACTAAGACCATTTGTCTTCCGACGTTTCGCCTGAATATCACCAGGCATTTTCAAGGACTTAACGAAAAGCATGCGCGCGACACACGTCTACTCACACTGAAAGCTCACCGTCAAGTGACTCGTAGCGTACAAGATGGCCGCTTATGTCAAATATTGTTAGCGCGACGTGATTGGCTCCTTGTGACACGCCCACCTGCTGTCGTGTTCGTTGGTAATAATATTTTATCATTATTTTTGTATTGTGATTTATTGTTAATTTTAGTTGTGACATTAATATTATTATTGTTGTGTTTTGGGGTTATTTTCGCTATGGTATTATTAATATTATTATTGTATTGTTTGTCATATAAAATGTTCTTCCAGGTACTAGGCAAACGAACTCCGTCGTCCCGATTGTTCATTATATCCCTTCTCTTATATATTTCTATAGCTTCCCTGTAAATTCTGAGAGGTTCACTGTTTAAACTTGCTATTATTTTTGAATGGTCAAAATCTATTGTATGTCCTTCTGTGAGCGAGTGTTGTACAAGTGAGGATGTAAGTTTTTTGTTTCTCATGTCGACTCTGTGCTCCGCTATTCGTGCTTCAACTTTTCGATTGGTTCTTCCTACATAAGTCTTATTGCACGATCCGCACGGTATTTCATATACTCCATGAGCTTCAAGTGGAATGATGTCTTTCGGGTTTCTTAGAAAGGTTTGACACCAGCTCTCTCTCTGCGGTAGCAGAGAGGGCCGTCAGTCCTCTGGACGCAGGGCGTCCTAGTTATGTAAAGTGTGACCAGCTTCGGTCTTGGATCGAGAGAGAATTGAAGGCACTCACCCCAAGAACGCGGTCCTTTCCTCTTCGACCGTCTGCTGAGGGAGACGCTCAGCAGATCACCCCGTCGTAGACCAGCAGGAAGCTACAGGTGGGTGACGTCCTCAGGTATAGGTCCTCGATCCAGAACAAGAGAAAAAAAAGAGAACAGAAAAGCGATTGCAGACGAGAAATTCTGGGTCAAGGGCGCGACAGGCTATAGTAATCCTCCCCTCCACACGGTTACAAAAGAGGGGCCCTGGCTTGCGCTAGGGCAGACACTTCCCAGGCCGTTGGCGCCTCGAGTCAGTTATAAGATAAAGTCAGGTGTAAAAAATAAAAAATTGCAAGTTACGAGGCGCACTACGGCCTGAGAAGCTGCTTCTATCCTTCGGCTGCAGTCTGAAGAGGCCTCTACAGTTACAAAGTGCTGCCAAAAGATTTACAAAAAAATTTACCGCGTGGCGGAGGTACCTTAAGTGTTCAATTTTTGGGGCAGTTGCACCTCTGTTGTGTCAGGGCCTGTTGGGATTCTCTGGCGGAATCCCAAGGGTCCTTCAGTTATCAAGTTTGTTCTTTTTTTTTGTGCCGGAGAGTGTCCGGCAGTCTTGGATTAAAAAGGCAGCTGACCAGCTGTCGGTAGCTGTCAGAATCCTCTTTTTTTTGAAAAAAAGTTCGAATCATCGTGCAAAAAAAGAATTGCCATATAATAAAAATAAAAATAAATTTCCCCAGAATTCCGCTGACGGTCGGGGTAGGTTCCGCGGAGAAATTTAGCCACAACCTACTCGAATAGGACGGTGGATCTCTCTCGCGGACATGGGGCCGAGGCGGGCCGGTATCAGGTTGATATTTTATTTGTTGTGCTGAAAACGGTACGTATGTTATTTTTGTTTAATAGACGGCTGATTTTATCGGTGACGCCTTTGATATATGGTAGTCGGGCTGTTGATAATGGTGTTTCATTGGATTTTTCTTTCACTGTTTTTGGACTCTTTAATGCTTTGTTTATTATATAGTCTGAGAAACCATTACAACGTAGAGCATTTTTCGTGTATTCTAATTCTTGTTTTTTATGCTCGTGGTCTGCAATTCTTTTTGATCTTGTTATTAGTGTTTTTGCGACTGAGCATATTTGTGCGGGGTGATATGATATTCAGGCGAAACGTCGGAAGACAAATGGTCTTAGTCAAGACCTACTGACACGGGAAAACCGAGAAAACCGAGCGCTCCTCCCGCGTCCCCGAGGAGACGATGATGTTGTTCAAGTAGACCATGCAGAATTCGTGAACGAATCCTGCTGTCACTTGCATCATCGTCCTCCGGAAACCGGACGGCACACCAGCCAAGCCAAAAGGCATCACCCCCAACCGGTAGCGGGCCCCGTCCGGCGCTGCAATAGCCGTGAGCGGTCGAGATTCTGGAACCTCCCGAAGGCCCTCCAACACCTCTCGTATCTTCCCCTGTGCAGGAGCCGGAAGATCCTCACATAGCTGCAAGGTCGCGGTTTCTGTGGGTGAACATGCCCGATGGGGGGTCAAATGTATGTTGATTCGCTCCCTCTTCCCGAAGTTAACGCAGCCCCGGCGGAAGTCAACGCAGACCTCCTCTTCCAGGAGCCAAGGTTGCCCGAGAATAGCTTCCTCGCGCAGGCCGTCCGCGACGAGAAAAGTCGATGCCGTTCGGACGCCCTTCGTTGACCACTCCAGGGTCGCCTCCCCTCGTACCTCCATTGTCATGTTGGAGTGGGCTAGCTTCAATGATGGAAGACCAGTCACGGGGACAACAGCTTCCGAAGGAACCAATGTTCCTCTTACAAGGTTGTGAGAGGCGGCAGTATCAATCAGTGCTTGACACTCCTGCCCCCTCAGCTCAATTTTGATCCGGGGTAAATTTGAATGATGGGTGACAACGTAGCACTCGGCCTCTCCGGTCTGGAGAATTGGAGCGTCAGCTGGCCGATCGCTTCGGCGCGTTGTCAAGTCCGGGTCCGGGCGCGTGATGGCCCCAGGGCGATCGGATGCCCTCTCTGTTCCCAGTTGCTCCGGTCGGACGGGGGCTGCCGTTCTCCGACCGGACGCTGCGCGTGCCTTAGAGCGCGCCGTCTCCTCTTCCAATCTCCTCAGCACCGGGCACTGACCAACGGGGTGCATGTCCCCGCAGAACCGACACTCCCTCGGAGGACGATTCTCCGGTCCCGCGCGGGGTCGTTCCGGGTTAGCCGGAGTGCGCCAAGACCGCGGTGGCTCATTATCCACGCGACGACCCCGCGGGTGCTCCTGACGCCAACATTCTTGGCTTGGCCGCGAGTCACGATACCTAGGTGGGGACCGGTAGTCATCCGCGGACGGTCGTCCTCCTGACACTTCGCCGATTGGCTGCGTGTCGCGCAGGTTCAACTCAAACGGGCGCGAGCCCATCCGCTCGGCCTTCCCCAAGAGTCGTTCATAAGGTGCGCCAGCCATGGCCCATATTTCAAATATTTCTCGATTTCGGGGCGTCATTAACTCTACGATCCGCTCGACTAACCCCTCGTCCATCTCCTCTCCGGGGTAGAGTCGGCGGAATATGTCCTGCTTCTGCACGAGATACAGCAGGGCGCTTTGTCCTTCAGATTGTGTGCCGGCGTGCAGGTGGGCTAGAAGGGCCGAGCGGACAGACTCGGTCCCGAAGCTCCGGCGCATGAGGCTCTTGAACCGGTCCCAGGTCCATAGGCCCTGCTGGTACTGTGACCACCAGGTTCGTGCTCGCCCCCGCAGTTGATGTGCCGCCTTCTGGCACTTAAGGGTTTCGCTCTCTTCACCATGGGCGAAGTGGCGGTCGCAAGCTGCTAAGAACTGCTCGGGGTCCTCGGCCAAGTTCCCCGAGAATGTCTCCTCAAGTTTAGTGTTGCCTGATGGCACGTAGATTCTATAGTTGGGCGCCAGAAGCTGTTTTTCCACGGCTTCACGTGGTGAAAAATGTGCAGTGTCGGCGCGGGGCCCATGTGGACTATGCACTACGTGGGACGCGCGATCCCTGTTAAATGGCGTACCGCCGCCGTACTCCGCGTCGTTCTGACCGTACTGCGGGGGAGAGACGGCACGAGAGCCGCTCCCGGGAGGAGAACGCGCGGTGGCAAATGTACCCGAAACCGCCGGTAAACCCCCCCTTCCGCGAGTCTGCATCGCTCCGTCCGCGACCGGACCGTGAGCGCCTCCAAGTTCCTCTCGATCCAAATACACACACCCCGAATCGAGCTCCCTCAAGATGAGCAAGGTGCGCGGTTACGAAAGGAATTTAGTTACATATGGTACATCAGAATAAAAAAATAAAAAATCCTAAAATAGGTGTCGCATGGACAAAACAATTTAAAAACAAGTAAAAAATTTGAGCAGGATAAAAATTATTTGCATAAAAAAATCTCGCAATAGCGCGTCAAATATATAAAATTTAAAAAAAATACAATAATATCCAAATATAACAGAAATGCTCTAATATACAAGTTGAATTAAAATACAAAATATAATTGTCGATGAAATAAAATTTAAACACATAATAATTATCGTCGATGAAATAAAATTGTTATTATTGTTTTAAAAAAATATAGTATTCTTAAGTCGCAAATTTATCTTTCCTATTTTGTTTGTATATACAAATAAACAAATAAATATATGTATTTTTTTTGTTTTCTTTCGTTTATTATCCCGGCCGTAAACAATTGTAATTTATTACCATATATTGTAGTCTCTGGTAAGTAAAATCTCCTACAGAATATATATCTTTATTCTATGATCTTCTATGGCTTACTCAATTGTCAAACATCAAAGTTTCACAATATATTATATTAATTTTATTTCGGAGACTTTGTTAACTGTGATATGATTAAAATCTAGCAATTATCGATTTCAGATTTAGCTTGTTAAATTCTGGGTTTATTCATTGCCAGGTATTCTGGGTTTATTCATGTCTACGATACAATGAAATGTCAATTTAACATGGAAACCAACCCAGCTGGTTGTCAAGTTCACACAGGACATATTATATTCGTTTGTGATAACACAATTTTGACAATTGTCTAGACACAAACACACCTTTGAGAACACAATTCTGGTTTCCCTTTTTTCTTGTACACTTAGTTTACAATTAAAAGCTCAATTAAGATACCCATTGTTAAAAATTTATACAGTAGTAAAACTTTTATTTTATATGATAGTAACATAGAGACCATGCAAGAATTAAAGTTATGAAATCATGCTATGTATTGTCTTATAACAATAATAAACACTTTTAAAATACAGTTCATGTTTTATTTATATACTGTTGGTTCTACAAGCTTAATAAGATAAAATAGCACCTATAAAACATACGTTCTCGCAATACTATCAGTTCAAAACTAGGATATATACTGATATATACTATGTTATCACTGTATTGCCTCAGAACAGACTTGTCTAGTGAGGCAGTAAATTTCCAAAAAGGCACAATGGTACATTATGCTTATAAGTCTTTTTCAAAATATATCTTTGCCGGCTTGAGAGAGATCGATCTCAGGGTGCGTGTAGTTCGTTTGAACACGCTCGTTCAAAAGGCCACTAAGTTGGGCGACAATCTGACACCAGCTCTCTCTCTGCGGTAGCAGAGAGGGCCGTCAGTCCTCTGGACGCAGGGCGTCCTAGTTATGTAAAGTGTGACCAGCTTCGGTCTTGGATCGAGAGAGAATTGAAGGCACTCACCCCAAGAACGCGGTCCTTTCCTCTTCGACCGTCTGCTGAGGGAGACGCTCAGCAGATCACCCCGTCGTAGACCAGCAGGAAGCTACAGGTGGGTGACGTCCTCAGGTATAGGTCCTCGATCCAGAACAAGAGAAAAAAAAGAGAACAGAAAAGCGATTGCAGACGAGAAATTCTGGGTCAAGGGCGCGACAGGCTATAGTAATCCTCCCCTCCACACGGTTACAAAAGAGGGGCCCTGGCTTGCGCTAGGGCAGACACTTCCCAGGCCGTTGGCGCCTCGAGTCAGTTATAAGATAAAGTCAGGTGTAAAAAATAAAAAATTGCAAGTTACGAGGCGCACTACGGCCTGAGAAGCTGCTTCTATCCTTCGGCTGCAGTCTGAAGAGGCCTCTACAGTTACAAAGTGCTGCCAAAAGATTTACAAAAAAATTTACCGCGTGGCGGAGGTACCTTAAGTGTTCAATTTTTGGGGCAGTTGCACCTCTGTTGTGTCAGGGCCTGTTGGGATTCTCTGGCGGAATCCCAAGGGTCCTTCAGTTATCAAGTTTGTTCTTTTTTTTTGTGCCGGAGAGTGTCCGGCAGTCTTGGATTAAAAAGGCAGCTGACCAGCTGTCGGTAGCTGTCAGAATCCTCTTTTTTTTGAAAAAAAGTTCGAATCATCGTGCAAAAAAAGAATTGCCATATAATAAAAATAAAAATAAATTTCCCCAGAATTCCGCTGACGGTCGGGGTAGGTTCCGCGGAGAAATTTAGCCACAACCTACTCGAATAGGACGGTGGATCTCTCTCGCGGACATGGGGCCGAGGCGGGCCGGTATCAGGTTGATATTTTATTTGTTGTGCTGAAAACGGTACGTATGTTATTTTTGTTTAATAGACGGCTGATTTTATCGGTGACGCCTTTGATATATGGTAGTCGGGCTGTTGATAATGGTGTTTCATTGGATTTTTCTTTCACTGTTTTTGGACTCTTTAATGCTTTGTTTATTATATAGTCTGAGAAACCATTACAACGTAGAGCATTTTTCGTGTATTCTAATTCTTGTTTTTTATGCTCGTGGTCTGCAATTCTTTTTGATCTTGTTATTAGTGTTTTTGCGACTGAGCATATTTGTGCGGGGTGATATGATATTCAGGCGAAACGTCGGAAGACAAATGGTCTTAGTCAAGACCTACTGACACGGGAAAACCGAGATAAAAATATTATAACATATATATATATATATATATATATATATATATATATATATATATATATATATATATATATATATATATATATATATATATATATATATATATATATATATATATATATATATATATATATATATATATATATATATATATATATATATATATATATATATATATATATATATATATATATATATATATATATATATATGAAAGCGAATGCAACAGACAGAAGTATGTACTCATAGGTATCTTTGAAGAGATCTCAAGCAGAGATAGAGGGATGGAGAGAGATTTGAATATGAAGACAAGGAAGACCACAAGACATTCCTACAGGGCTTACGACCTGTCATCGGCTGGCTTAAGTGATCACTTTGCGCCATGGCAACATTCACCAATTAAATGTTCATGCGCCATGGCAACATTCACCAATCACCGTTCAGTCGATTCCGTTAACAGAGCGACATAACGTTTGTGATACTCTCAATTGAATATTGATTTAAATATGTAAATAATTGATAAAAACTGTGCGTGACTCTATAAAGGTGTTCTCCATAATACTACGAACAAATTTTTAGTATTAATCTATTTCAGAAAACCTATTAAAACTAATAAATTAAAACTTACCAAAAAATAAAAAAACTTCTCAGAGTGTAGGTACCTACACTTTTTTTGTTCTCTGCCGCGTATTATCGCCCGCAATTGGTGTTGTACGGTAATTATACAGTCTCTGCGCTGTTGCCGCGTTGCGCTGATACATAGGTGCATACGTATACATACAACTACATACAGGGTGTTTCTAAACCAGTGTGTTTTCGCACCACATAAAGAAAAATGTCTGCACCTTTTACTAGATCCCAAATAACGCCTAGGTCACCACAGAGTGGGAGTAAACACGAAGAACCGCAAATGGACACCCACCTCTGCGTCCTAAGAAATCACATAAGCGAGGTAGAGAAAAGTGTCGAGGTGATGAATGAAGTATTAAGAGGAAAGGTTATAAATACTACAGTTAAGGCAAAGCTCGAAGATTTGTTGAAGGGATTAGGTGATACTGTTATTTCACTAGCGGAGGAAAACTACAAACTTAAAAACAAAGAACAACCAAATGCTACATTAAGCAATGAAATAAAAGACATCAAGTCATCGATAAAAGCATTAACAGAGAAATACACACTCGATGGCAGCAAACATCCAACCAAGAATACTCACAGTGTAAAATTTGCAATCACTATAGAGGCAAAAATTCAAGCTGACGCGGATAAGATAATATCCGATGTAAAAAATAAAATTAATCCCGCGGAAATCGGTGTAGCAGTAGATAGTATGAGGAAAACAAAAATTGGTAAAGTATTGATATTATGCCCCTCAATTAAGGATGCTAGCCTCCTGACGAGTGTATTAAATGAGAAGTTCAATGGGATCTACAGCGCTACGCAGTTGAAAAAGAGAAATCCGAAGCTAATTGTAGGAGGTGTTCTTAGTGATTATGATGAAAAGTGCTTCAATGTTGACATCTGTGCTCAAAATTCTACACTTCAGTGTCTCATTGACGCTGGTGAGAGGATTAATCTAGTTAAGGTAATAAAAAGAAAAAATGACAACAGAGCAGTTGAACTACTGGTGGAGGCCACCTCCAAAATAAGAAAGAAAATTATGGAAAGCTGCAAAATCAACCTAGGATATCAGCGTGTTGCGGTTAGGGACGCGAATCTGCTTGTACAATGTTACCACTGTTTAAGAGTGGGTCACTCTTCTTCGGATTGCATGAACAGGAGTAAGGAACCCATCTGCTCCCACTGCAGTGGTGATCATAAATTCAAGGATTGTCTGAATTTGAACCAGCCTCCCGTTTGCAGCAATTGCGTCTATGGAAACAACAAATACAAAAGAAAAAACAACTGCTCTCATAGTGCTATGGACAAAGAAACATGCTCGTACCTTGGTTTCATGCTAGAGAGAGCAAGACAAAATGTAGACTATTGACTAGACCAGTGCGTGTTAATCAGTGTCTCCGTCATAATTACTTTTAAATTTTATATATTTTTTTTTGTTTTTGAGCCACGTGAGGCACCCTGTATTTGTAAAATAATATTTTGCGTCGAAAGTATATACGTATCTATGAATGTCCGTCCTGGGAGTCACAGTTTGTGTCGCTGTGTATCCGAGTTACTGTCACTACTTCTATCTGTATTTGACAGCCGATGTATGATTTTTTACTATGCTCAGGTGAATAACTATTGTGGCCCAATTGTGATAACTGATACATTTTTTGACATAAAACTTATACATTTTTCGACACATAGAACCTATTCATTTATGAAGTTTAATATTTTATTAGAATGTCATTATGAATTTCCAACGAATGGGTTCATCAAGTACGATAATATTATGTACGCGCATCAAGAGGGTAGGATTGAATGCACCTCGTTGAGTAGATGCACTAAATTAAATAAGTATCTGTTTTCAACCAATAACAGTGAACCTTTCGGTGAGTTTACTCCACTTAATATGACAGTCTTTATACGACTTGTGTATCGATGTATCGACTATTTATGTACCTATGTGTCGACTAAATATTGTGATTATGATGTATATTCAGTGTGTTTTGTCTATATAATTATCACCTTTAGCCAAGTATTCTTTACTACTTATAATAGGAGCACTGTGATAAATCGATTTAATCAAAGAAATCTGATTTCCATTATTCACATTGCGTTGAACTGTTATCCTTCTGCGGGAGTATCTCTCCTTTCTTACTATCTAATTTATAATGTCAAAAAATATTTATTTCAAATGCCAAAATGTTAGATGATGACCTGTTATGGGATATTGATAGAAGTTTTAATGTAAAGGAGATCAAATGTAATACGATCAACGATTGTAATCATGAATTTAAATTAGAAAGTAACACGAATGGCGCACTCATAGTTTTACAACAGAATATAAGAAGTATGAGAAGGAATTTTGATCAATTTTTGGTACATTTAAACTTTCTGCTCGTTAAACCTGATGTTATAATATTGACTGAGGCTCACTTACGAAACGATAACTGTACATATAATATACCGAATTACCACTATTATTGCACAGAACATATAATAAACAAATGCAGTGGTGTAGTAGTATTTGTGACAAACAAATTTTCAGTTAATACTTTGGAATTGACTAATGTAAATGGAACGAATTGTCTGCTTATACAATTTGATATAGGTCAAAATAACTTCAATATATATGCCATATACCGGACACATGAATCAAACACATCAATTTTCTGTGAAAACCTTCATGATATTTTGTCTCAAAATAAATGTAAAAATGTCTTAGTGGCGGGAGATATTAATATTAACGTATCTCAAAACAATAAACATAGGGAAAGAGATGAATATATTGATACTCTTAGTTCTCTAAATTATAAACTTTGTACCACATTATATACGAGGGAGGTGGAAGGACAGACTTCCTCTTGTTTAGACCATTTCTGGACTAACACCTCTCTCAGTAAACTTTCTAACGTAAAAACATTAATATGGGAAAATAGTATTACTGACCACCACGCTACTATATATATACAAAGCCACTGTTCAAAAAATACAAACGACAGAAACAATATGCCAGTCATCAAGAAACGTATAGATTTTAATGTACTCAGGTCCACTCTTGCAAATGAAACCTGGAATACAGTCTATAACTCATGGAACGCCGACGAATGTGCACGAAATTTTCATGAAACACTCGACTCACACATCTCCCAAGCAAATTGTTTGGAGGGGGTAACTTCTAAGAAGTCCAAATATAGAATCATTAAACCTTGGATTACATCCGGCATGATTGTCTCGATAAGACACAAAGAAAAATTATATAAACTTATGAAAAGATTCCCTTATGATCATAGACTTAAACATAAATTTAATGGATATAAAAATTCTCTTACGGTACTAATAAAAAAATCAAAAAATTTGTATTACTCAAAAAAAATAACTCAATACAATAGTATGAATAACCCCAAAAAGGTATGGTGTACTATAAATGAATTTATAAATAAAAAACGTAGACGACTTGATATCCACGAAATTCTACAAAATGACATAATAAGGAACGCCCAGGAGTCTCCTGTGGAAGTTGCTAATATTTTTAACAATTATTTTGCGAAAGTAGGAGAGAAATTGGCGAATACAATCAGCTCACAACAGGGGAGTGTAACCAATGAAAATCAATTATTAGTAGAAACTAAACTTAGTAACTTTCAATGTATAAATGAGGAAGCAATAGTCAAAATCATTGGTGGTATGAAGGGTGGATCCTCTCCTGGTTTTGATTGTGTTACAGTGGAAATTCTCAAACAAAACTTAGAAAGTATAAAGTCACCATTAACCCATATAATCAACGTTAGCTTAAATAATGGTGTCTTTCCGGATATTTACAAAAATACTCATGTAGTTCCAATATTTAAATCAGGTGATCCAAGACAAGTAGGTAACTACAGACCCATCTCCCTGACCTCTAACATTGCAAAAATATATGAGAAAGTTGTAAAGATACAATTGACAAGTTTTCTAAATTCAAACAATATAATCCATAGTGGGCAATTTGGCTTTAGAGAGCATATGGGCACAGAAGACGCTCTGGCTAGAGTGTCTTCTGATATTTATAAAATATTGGACTCGGGTAAGAAATGTCTGGGTATATTTGTGGATTTACGTAAGGCATTTGACAGTCTGAGCCACGCTAAGTTAGTAGAAAAAATTAAAGTCGTTGGGATACACGGAGCAGCGAAAAAATGGATCGAAAGCTATCTCCTGAATAGACGTCAGCGTGTAAAGATAGGGAACCACCTCAGCAACTGTGAAACCCCCACTTACGGAGTACCTCAGGGTACGGTTCTGGGACCAATACTTTTTATCCTATACGTAAACCAATTATTTGAGATTGGTCTTAAATCAGAGATACTTGCGTACGCTGATGACACCGTCCTACTTGTGGAAGGCAACTCCTGGTCTCAAGTGTCTGAAATAGCTAGCTCGGATATTTCTCTGTTAAAAAAGTGGTTTGATTATAATTTACTATCCCTTAATGTGGACAAGACCGTCTTTGTCCCATTTGCCCATCAATATAAATCAATACCATCAGATATTAAAATAATTATACATAGCGACCAATGTTCGATCTGCTCAGCTGGTTCGTCTGACTTGTGTGGCGACTGTAGGATCCTCTCTAGAGCTGATCAAGTAAAATACCTGGGAGTGATTGTGGATTGTCTTGTTAAGTGGAGGGAACACGTAAGCTGTGTCACTGACCGTGTCAGAAAAATGTACTATATTTTCTATAATCTTCGTGACATATTAGATAAAAAAACAATAACTTCTGTTTACTACGCGTTGGTGCACTCAATCCTACGTTACGGAATTGTAGCATGGGGAGGAGCTTATGTAACCACCTTAAACCAATTGTATGTGGTCCAGAGGAGCATCTTGAAGATAATCCTCAGTAGACCACGCGACTATAGCACTAACCTGTTGTACAATGAATTGCCTGTTCCTCCGGTGCAGAGTATATACAGGAAGGTTGCTGTCTGTCAGATGGTCAAAGAACTAATTGCTAATATAGATAACGAACGATATATAACTCCAAGGCTACAAATCGAGGGTTGCTTAAGACTCCCGATGAGACGTACAAAGTTGGGTCAGAGCCACTATTCATTCCTAGGCGTAAAATGGTACAATGAGCTAGAAAGGAAACAAAAATTGAAACCTTCTGACTCACTGTTAGCTTTCAAGAAAAGGTTTAGATAGCTTTTCGTCTCATTGTGCCATATTAAATATTCTTGAATGATTGAGTGCATTGTATAGGCATTGTTGTGTATCGTTAACTGTACTATTTTTGTATGTGTATGTGTGTGTATGTGTATATATGTATGTGTGTATGTATGTGTGTGTATTTATATGTGTGTGTATGTATGTATGTGTGTGTGTATATATGTATATGTGTGTATATGTATATGTGTGTGTATATACATGTATATATGTATGTGTGTATTTTTTTTTTCTCTCTTCATATCAAATATATATATATTTTTCTTTTTTTTTTTTTTCTCTTTTTTGTTGTTTTTGTGATTTTTGTGGTGTTATCTTCTGTACTCCTCCCCGAAGCACAAGGTTTTCTTATTTTCGGGGAGAATTCCTAATTGATGTTATTTTTTTTTCCTATTTTTTGTTTATACTGTTATTATTGTATTTGTTGTTTGTGTTTTTATTTTTAATAAATATATTATTATTATTATTATTATTAAAATGTCTTATACATAGTGGTTTCCTTGTGACAATCGAAAAGTTGAAAGTTGTATATATTTAGTTAATTGAAATCTGTTCACAAGTGGGTTTTAAGCGTCCATCTGTCGGATGAGACACAAACTAATTTCCGCTGTCATTCTTTTATGTTGAAACATTAAGAAACGTCATTTCCCCGGCCATCTTTCGAAAGCTACGGAGTTTTGGACTACAGATGTCACTGTAGATCGACAAATTATGACGATTCCTTTATTTAATTGAAAAATAGCCTAGAAATATTATACTACAGATCTATACAGATTGCAGGATCAGGCGTATATATATATATATATATATATATATATATATATATATATATATATATATATATATATATATATATATATATATATATATATATATATATATATATATATATATATATATATATATATATATATATATATATATATATTGAGAAGGTGTGTGATAATGGAACAGATTTTGATATGCTTCAACACTTCCTTCCACCAACAGTCAGCGATAGAGGCAATGAGACTCATGAAAATTTTACTCTCAGGGTCATGTTTTTAATCGTGAACCTATATGAAGACAAAATGAATTCAAACAATTGAATTAAATTAAATAAAAATATCAACTGAATATGAGAGATAATGATGCACTGCATTAGGAAGACAGAGAGATAACGCACTTTGAGATATTTACATTTTTATTGTAGAAATAAATTATAATACATGACTCTAAAATATCAAACTTTGTTTGTATAGTACCAACTATTTCCTATAAGAGGAAAATGAAAATTGAATATAAAAGTGAAATTTTTAAATATTTGTTATAAAAATAATGTTAAAGATTGAAACTTATATATAACATGAATTTACATCAAAATCAAATCAAACAAAATCTCTTTCATATCATACTCAAAATCATGATTTCAATCTATATTAGGTTCAAACATAATGGATTCACATTCATATATTCAGACAATAAAATCATAAAGGTATAACTCATCATACAGCTATGGAGTAAACATTATAAAACAATATCGACTCGCAGCATGAATAAGGAGATCCCCTCGATGACCAATATCTTCAAATGAATCCGGTTGTAGAAGATGTATTTAGATTTTAAAATTCTCGTGACTATTTGTATCTTGATCCCTCCATGTTACAATAAAATCCAAGTGAAGAAATTTGTTTGTGTCCAAGTAAAAATCCAAATGAAGAAATTGTCTCCGACAATTTCCTATATGTGACTCCTTTGTCGTCAGTTATAAAATTTTAGGTTAGGCAGAATTAAATGTCGTACATTTCATCGTCGTGTATATGCAAGCATGGTAATTGCAAAATAATATCCAAATAAAATATATTTCCAATGGAAAACTAAATGGAATAACATTCGAATAATCCATTTGTAGAATTAAATAAAAATTATGTTCATCAGAATGGTGCGCAATATCAGGGTAGGATTGAATTTGGGATGACTGACATTTATATCAGCATCTAGATTATAGAAAAGAAAACAGGATTATTGGTTTGAAAAATGATCTCTCGCCAAACTATCTTGACATACGAACACATAAAACAAACTTACCCCAAATTCAGAAATTCAAATCGACGTCGGCCGCCATTTTCCTACACTGGCCGTACCGCTTCGATAGGTGTATGCAAAAAGAAAGAATTTGACATAAGCTTTGCTAATCATAAAAAATATTGCCACCTGACAAAAATCAATTTAGTGTGTTCGCACAAAAAAAACTATAAATTCCCAATTATTAATTTTTCCCTATACATAATTTTCTATAACATGACATACCCGCAACCCCACATAAAAAAAATTTAATAGAAAATTTTTTTTTAAAAAAAAAACTGAAAATTGCAAATTATGAAACCAACCCAGAGATCATAAATCAAACCGAAGGATATGAAAAGAAAAAAGGAAATCATTTGCATCATAAATCATCATCCTGAAACAGTTACACAATAGACATGGTAAAACAACGATATACTTATCTACCATTCAAAAAAATATAACCTGAAACATACAAAATCATGTTAACGGATTAAAAAATATTGACCTGTAAAACGAATACTGTTTGAAATATAAAATATTATTCCTTCAGAACATAACCTTCTAATATGTATCCCCAATTCCTAAATACAAATATCTCAAAAAATTTAACTTTAAAATATTTAAGTACAATTTGACATAACAGAGTTCCGCTTGTAAGAAAAGAAAACTCCTAACAAAAACAAAAAAAATGATCCCAATTAATGAAATAACATAACACCCAATTAAATGATAAAATAAAATTAAAACGACTCATTTAGAGTTACTTTATGATCTTTTATTACATCAATTTTTACAAGTATCACTTTATAACAAGTGAAACTTACACCCTAAATCCCAAAAATAATTGAAGGCTCACAAGAAGACTACAATTTTTAAATTTAAAACTTTTCCCCTAACAAATTTTTAATTATTAGTAGAAAATTTGACTAAAAATACTCTCATATATCGCTCATTTTCATTTTTTAGCTAAAACGACCGAAAAGGCTTTAGCATAAAGAATAATCTCTCAAGACACAAAGTACTTTCAAGCGAGATATATATATAAAAAAAAAAAAATGATCTCTTGGGAAATCAGATGTCCTCAAGCGAAATACAAAGATTTCTTGGCTCATCGGATACCCTCAAGCGAGATACAAAATGCAAAATCCAATTATAAGCCGGAAAAATGCAGGAGCTATCATATGGGATGGAAAGTCTTAATATAAATATTATATAATTCCTAAAAAAAAAATATAACATTTAACACAAAAACTGGTTAAACATTATTTAATACTATTCCTAACATCAATTATAAAAAATTAAAAACCCCAAATCTTTAAAATAAATTTTAAAACATTTAATAAATTATGACAAAATGTCAATTATCACATCTATGAGATTCCATAGAATGAAATTCAGTTCAAGACCAAACAACCACACCTTCATATCTTGTATATAAAAGAAAATAAATAAATAAATTATTAATTAGCAGTGACATCACATACAAGATCCCTTCTCAATTAAAACTATTTAAACAAATAAATTCTGGAACCTATATATTTTATGTTTTCACACAGATTACTACAAATTAATATTAAAATTATTCATTATTAAAAATTAATTTTAAACCCTTCTCATGTTTCCTGTGATTTGATGTCTATCACTCAATGATTAAAGAAATTTGTATTTCTTTTACCCACAAAACGATGTAACCCATCACAATAAAATCTCAAATTCAATATTAAAATTTAATCTATCAGAATCAAATTCATAAAACTGATTTATACAAAAAAAAATATACAATACCACAGAAATTTAAAACAAATTCACAATTTGTTTCTACTATTTGATCTCCATTACCAGATTTTTAAATTGTTTTGTATTCAAGCGCTGTACAATGTTGTAATACTCCACAATAAAATTTCAAATTCAATATTAAAATTTAATATATCAGAATCAAATTCTTAAAAACTGATTTATACAAAAAATATACAATACCACAGAAATTTAAAACAAATTCACAATCTGTTTCTGCTATTCAATCTCCATTACCAGATTTTTAAATTGTTTTGTATTCAGATTATATTATATTATGGTCGCACAACCATAACACCATATAACTAACAATAACGATGTAATGTGCGAATTTACATCATTATCTAAGAAACAAAGTAATTCTGACGACAGATACCTAACAGCATTCACAAATAAAAATTGATCAACTATAAATTGTGAAGTAATACAACTAACTGATGACAGTAAAAAAAATCATAATAAAATGTAAAATATTCATTTGTAAATTTTAAATCCCCTGTCTACATTATAAAAAAAATAAGATTTGTACCTAAAATAAACTTGTATGTTATGTCGATACCAATACTAATACATCACATCAAAATAAACATTCAAAAATAAAAAAAATAAAATGTTTAAAACAAATCTATCTACAATAAATATTTCACCCCCACTCTGACAATCACCATTCATCATAATAAAAGATTCTAAAAATCTCTAAAAAAAAATTCTAAAAATCTCTAAATAAAAAACTATTTACTTTTAATTAAATCTTTAAATTTGAATAAAGTGAAACAATTATCACTAAATACTAGTTGGATGATATTGAAATGCAAAATATTATGCTTAAAATGGTTTGAATCTAAAATAAATAATCAACGTTAACTTTGTTTGTGTTCATTATGCATTTCTCTCATTACTATACTGAATGTAAATAAAAAAAAATTCCTTAATCAATATAAATAAGTAAACAAGAATAAAAAATTAAATGAATCCATTATTAATGATTCATCAATACTTTACTCAAATAAAATAACATTAGAAATTGAGACAGTCCATCCACCTCAAAGTGAAATTCTGAAAAAAATAAATACTTAATTATATCATAACGAAAAACAACAAAACGATTAACAATTAACATCCAATCGTTAACCCTGCATAACAATGTCTTTACTATGGAATTTAATACTCTATTCTTATCCAAATTAGAAAAAATATAAACCAGAAATGAACTTCTATTTATTATTTTATTTTTTAAATAACTCAGAGACCTTTTATTGGAAAAACAAATCATATTCTTTGATAGAGGAAAATTATTTTCATAAAAATAATCCCCTATATTATATTCTTCCTCAATTCCAGCCTTTTCACAATCATTAGTATCATTTAAATATGACTCGAATGTATTATTTTGAACTTTCATGAAAGCATCTTTAAAATAAGAAACATGATTCATATAAATGTTGGTGGACGCAACCGTAACTTCATTAAACGAGGAGCAAACAGGATTATATTTATTATGGTATTCCATTTTTATTATGTATTCTTTTTTAGACAACGTAAAATATGGGATGTATCCAGTTGACATCTTAATTAAAGAATTCATCGCTGAGCGAATAGGGACAACATGGTTATACTCATCTCGTTGATTATCATCAACCAATGTGGTAAGTGCCGTAATGGATTTTCTATGTTGAACTTCAACAACGTTGGCCTGAGGTGAATAAAGATACGAACAATATAAATAAGGAGTGTCATTTTTCTTAATTAAGTCCACTGATTCATTCATTGTGTAATTAACTTCGCTATCAGAGATCGAATACGTCTGCTCAGTATTTACAGGATCGACTAAAGGATCATGGATATCTGAATTATTATTATCATTGAGCAAATTCGAATCACTAAATTTATTCATTTCCACCTCACGTACACACTGTGTAGTTTCGGACTCCGTATTTGACAAAATTATGGAAGTATTTTCCCTTATTTTCAAATTTTCATCATTCGTAATTATTGATAAGTCTATATCATCGTTACCATTAGACAACTGAGGTGGGAAATCATCCACTAAAATTTCTTTATCCTTATTATCAACATCAATATCAACATATGGTATACCATAGAATTTTTTCAAGCTTCTAATTGAATCATCGTCAACCTCTGATTTTTTCAATTCTTCTATTATTTGTCTAATTGCCCCATTACATGCTTCTGCCTGTAATCTCAAATCCCTCCATGTGTTTGCTGATGGTAAACCACGCATTTTTAATTGTATTTTTAATTCCTCGATTGATTTAAAAGCATATTTTGGAATTAGATCCATAATTATTCGTTTTAAAAATAAAAAAAAATTGAACTAGATTAAAACTGATAATCAAACAATAAAATACTTCACAAATAATAAAAAAAATGTTGAACTTTTGACACTTCGGTTCTTATAAAAAAAAACTGATTTCAGAATAATAATTTATGATTTACATAAATGGACTACTCGAAAAGAATATAAATGAATATAAAAATCAACGATTACCCAACTATTGTTCAATATTCTTTAGATATAATGATATCTTAAAGATGAAACCAAAACTTTATTTTGAATTTGACAAGATGATTTCTGCGTCAAACAAGTATATGAAAATTACGATTAACTTTATAGTATGTTGTATTAAACGTTCAAAAACCATAAATAACATAAGACTGACCTTAAAACGATTCTGAATAACAGTAATTTGATAATATTCATCCTATTAAACCATATTTAACGTTTATTATTAACGCATTATATTTACAATGTCAGAATGACAACTCGTATTTATGTCGGTAAGAAGATTTCTATAATATATAACAATTAATCGCTCGTGATATTCGAAATACAGAAAATATTGAATAGATAACTGAATCACATAAAAGTATGACCGTTTATTCACAGGTGGCGTTAATTCGTTTCTATAAAATTCATTGAACAAATAATTATTGATTCCCTTTAAAATAACAAATAATGACCTCTTTTTAAAAATAAAACACTATATTTAATGATAAACAAAATCACACCTCAATATGGGATATTAATCTTCCTAAAAATAACTGGAAAAATGCATAATAAACTCAAAAAATATATAAAAAAAAACTGTAGTAGTGAAAAATTCAATATAATAAATAATACCTTTTTACCTCCACTTATTTGTATTAAATGTGAGATTTTCCCTTTAAAATCATCTGAATATTATGGTATTAATGTAAAAGCTTCCAGAAGCGAATCTCGAATAAAACAAAATCCAAAATCTGAAAATTGTAAAAAGAATTAATCACACCTGTTAAACAACGATGAAAAATTTTCACACTTCCCCCTTTAACAAATAAATCCCCCTAGAATACTAATTGAAAATTATTTAACAATTCCTTTCCACACTATAATGAAGTTAAAAAAAATAAATCTTGATAAAACACCAAAACTAATTTGTTTATATTTAAGAAGAAAAGAAAAAAATTAAAATGAATATGTTGAAATATTCTCTAAAAAAAATCACTAAGTTATTCTTCCAATTAATAATCAACTTTTCAAACAAGAACTCTCCTTTCAAAAAAAAATAATCAAAATTGAATTTGTAAATATGACTGTTCACTTCCAAAGTTAGAAAAGATCTGTCTCCCCACAGAATGCAATTACAATAATACAATAATTATAATTTCCCTCAAAAAAAAATACACTCAACAATAATTCTTGTCACTAGGCAATTGATAATTTTTTTTTTACTGAAACAATACATTCTGTACAACATTCTGCATATATAAAAAAAAATTCAAATTATGTAGGTAATGAAATTTCTTTTGACATTGAAAATTTGTCAAATATAAAAAAAAATCTTCAAATAAATGCTTCTGTATGCTGGAATAAAAAGAGACATAATAAAATTCAGATTCTTTCAACGATCAGTTATAAAATGATAGAAAAAACACAAAACAATCACTTAACTTTTGACGATGTGAGATATGCTCAAAGCCAAATTGTATTGAAGTTGTACATAACTGAGCATCAGATCTTTCCTGGTCATACTCCAAGTCATGTTGATCATCTTAGTGTCCTTGTCAGTTTTAAGGAAGGTTAAAAGGTGGGATTTATATGGAATATAGGAGTTCCTACCTAACGTAAACTTTCTATAGATTCTACCTATTAATCTCTCCCCTCCAAACACAGTACAACAAAATAAAGGTATAAAATTTAAAATCTGGGCGCCAGTCCTCACATAAATTCACGATCCATGAACGCCTAATAGTCCACGCCAAAGAATTTTTAAAAATTAAGCTCCTCGATGTGACTTTAATGAGAAGGGGTTCCACGTTGGGCCGCCAATGAGAAGGTGTGTGATAATGGAACAGATTTTGATATGCTTCAACACTTCCTTCCACCAACAGTCAGCGATAGAGGCAATGAGACTCATGAAAATTTTACTCTCAGGGTCATGTTTTTAATCGTGAACCTATATGAAGACAAAATGAATTCAAACAATTGAATTAAATTAAATAAAAATATCAACTGAATATGAGAGATAATGATGCACTGCATTAGGAAGACAGAGAGATAACGCACTTTGAGATATTTACATTTTTATTGTAGAAATAAATTATAATACATGACTCTAAAATATCAAACTTTGTTTGTATAGTACCAACTATTTCCTATAAGAGGAAAATGAAAATTGAATATAAAAGTGAAATTTTTAAATATTTGTTATAAAAATAATGTTAAAGATTGAAACTTATATATAACATGAATTTACATCAAAATCAAATCAAACAAAATCTCTTTCATATCATACTCAAAATCATGATTTCAATCTATATTAGGTTCAAACATAATGGATTCACATTCATATATTCAGACAATAAAATCATAAAGGTATAACTCATCATACAGCTATGGAGTAAACATTATAAAACAATATCGACTCGCAGCATGAATAAGGAGATCCCCTCGATGACCAATATCTTCAAATGAATCCGGTTGTAGAAGATGTATTTAGATTTTAAAATTCTCGTGACTATTTGTATCTTGATCCCTCCATGTTACAATAAAATCCAAGTGAAGAAATTTGTTTGTGTCCAAGTAAAAATCCAAATGAAGAAATTGTCTCCGACAATTTCCTATATGTGACTCCTTTGTCGTCAGTTATAAAATTTTAGGTTAGGCAGAATTAAATGTCGTACATTTCATCGTCGTGTATATGCAAGCATGGTAATTGCAAAATAATATCCAAATAAAATATATTTCCAATGGAAAACTAAATGGAATAACATTCGAATAATCCATTTGTAGAATTAAATAAAAATTATGTTCATCAGAATGGTGCGCAATATCAGGGTAGGATTGAATTTGGGATGACTGACATTTATATCAGCATCTAGATTATAGAAAAGAAAACAGGATTATTGGTTTGAAAAATGATCTCTCGCCAAACTATCTTGACATACGAACACATAAAACAAACTTACCCCAAATTCAGAAATTCAAATCGACGTCGGCCGCCATTTTCCTACACTGGCCGTACCGCTTCGATAGGTGTATGCAAAAAGAAAGAATTTGACATAAGCTTTGCTAATCATAAAAAATATTGCCACCTGACAAAAATCAATTTAGTGTGTTCGCACAAAAAAAACTATAAATTCCCAATTATTAATTTTTCCCTATACATAATTTTCTATAACATGACAATATATATATATATATATATATATATATATATATATATATATATATATATATATATATATATATATATATATATATATATATATATATATATATATATATATATATATATATATATATATATATATATATATATATATATATGTTATAATATTTTTATCTCGGTTTTCCCGTGTCAGTAGGTCTTGACTAAGACCATTTGTCTTCCGACGTTTCGCCTGAATATCACCAGGCATTTTCAAGGACTTAACGAAAAGCACGCGCGCGACACACGTCTACTCACACTGAAAGCTCACCGTCAAGTGACTCGTAGCGTACAAGATGGCCGCTTATGTCAAATATTGTTAGCGCGACGTGATTGGCTCCTTGTGACACGCCCACCTGCTGTCGTGTTCGTTGGTAATAATATTTTATCATTATTTTTGTGTTGTGATTTATTGTTAATTTTAGTTGTGACATTAATATTATTATTGTTGTGTTTTGGGGTTATTTTCGCTATGGTATTATTAATATTATTATTGTATTGTTTGTCATATAAAATGTTCTTCCAGGTACTAGGCAAACGAACTCCGTCGTCCCGATTGTTCATTATATCCCTTCTCTTATATATTTCTATAGCTTCCCTGTAAATTCTGAGAGGTTCACTGTTTAAACTTGCTATTATTTTTGAATGGTCAAAATCTATTGTATGTCCTTCTGTGAGCGAGTGTTGTACAAGTGAGGATGTAAGTTTTTTGTTTCTCATGTCGACTCTGTGCTCCGCTATTCGTGCTTCAACTTTTCGATTGGTTCTTCCTACATAAGTCTTATTGCACGATCCGCACGGTATTTCATATACTCCATGAGCTTCAAGTGGAATGATGTCTTTCGGGTTTCTTAGAAAGGTTGATATTTTATTTGTTGTGCTGAAAACGGTACGTATGTTATTTTTGTTTAATAGACGGCTGATTTTATCGGTGACGCCTTTGATATATGGTAGTCGGGCTGTTGATAATGGTGTTTCATTGGATTTTTCTTTCACTGTTTTTGGACTCTTTAATGCTTTGTTTATTATATAGTCTGAGAAACCATTACAACGTAGAGCATTTTTCGTGTATTCTAATTCTTGTTTTTTATGCTCGTGGTCTGCAATTCTTTTTGATCTTGTTATTAGTGTTTTTGCGACTGAGCATATTTGTGCGGGGTGATTAATTATAAGGTCTATTAAACAAAAATAACATACGTACCGTTTTCAGCACAACAAATAAAATATCAACCTTTCTAAGAAACCCGAAAGACATCATTCCACTTGAAGCTCATGGAGTATATGAAATACCGTGCGGATCGTGCAATAAGACTTATGTAGGAAGAACCAATCGAAAAGTTGAAGCACGAATAGCGGAGCACAGAGTCGACATGAGAAACAAAAAACTTACATCCTCACTTGTACAACACTCGCTCACAGAAGGACATACAATAGATTTTGACCATTCAAAAATAATAGCAAGTTTAAACAGTGAACCTCTCAGAATTTACAGGGAAGCTATAGAAATATATAAGAGAAGGGATATAATGAACAATCGGGACGACGGAGTTCGTTTGCCTAGTACCTGGAAGAACATTTTATATGACAAACAATACAATAATAATATTAATAATACCATAGCGAAAATAACCCCAAAACACAACAATAATAATATTAATGTCACAACTAAAATTAACAATAAATCACAACACAAAAATAATGATAAAATATTATTACCAACGAACACGACAGCAGGTGGGCGTGTCACAAGGAGCCAATCACGTCGCGCTAACAATATTTGACATAAGCGGCCATCTTGTACGCTACGAGTCACTTGACGGTGAGCTTTCAGTGTGAGTAGACGTGTGTCGCGCGCGTGCTTTTCGTTAAGTCCTTGAAAATGCCTGGTGATATTCAGGCGAAACGTCGGAAGACAAATGGTCTTAGTCAAGACCTACTGACACGGGAAAACCGAGATAAAAATATTATAACATATTTCACCCGTGAAAACATCAAATATAACATATATATATATATATATATATATATATATATATATATATATATATATATATATATATATATATATATATATATATATATATATATATATATATATATATATATATATATATATATATATATATATATATATATATATATATATATATATATATATATATATATATATATATATATATATATATATATATATATATATATATATATATATATATATATATATATATATATATATATATATATATATATATATATATATATATATATATATATATATATATATATATATATATATATATATATATATATATATATATATATATATATATATATATATATATATATATATATATATATATATATATATATATATATATATATATATATATATATATATATATATATATATATATATATATATATATATATATATATATATATATATATATATATATATATATATATATATATATATATATATATATATGTTATATTTGATGTTTTCACGGGTGAAATATGTTATAATATTTTTATCTCGGTTTTCCCGTGTCAGTAGGTCTTGACTAAGACCATTTGTCTTCCGACGTTTCGCCTGAATATCACCAGGCATTTTCAAGGACTTAACGAAAAGCACGCGCGCGACACACGTCTACTCACACTGAAAGCTCACCGTCAAGTGACTCGTAGCGTACAAGATGGCCGCTTATGTCAAATATTGTTAGCGCGACGTGATTGGCTCCTTGTGACACGCCCACCTGCTGTCGTGTTCGTTGGTAATAATATTTTATCATTATTTTTGTGTTGTGATTTATTGTTAATTTTAGTTGTGACATTAATATTATTATTGTTGTGTTTTGGGGTTATTTTCGCTATGGTATTATTAATATTATTATTGTATTGTTTGTCATATAAAATGTTCTTCCAGGTACTAGGCAAACGAACTCCGTCGTCCCGATTGTTCATTATATCCCTTCTCTTATATATTTCTATAGCTTCCCTGTAAATTCTGAGAGGTTCACTGTTTAAACTTGCTATTATTTTTGAATGGTCAAAATCTATTGTATGTCCTTCTGTGAGCGAGTGTTGTACAAGTGAGGATGTAAGTTTTTTGTTTCTCATGTCGACTCTGTGCTCCGCTATTCGTGCTTCAACTTTTCGATTGGTTCTTCCTACATAAGTCTTATTGCACGATCCGCACGGTATTTCATATACTCCATGAGCTTCAAGTGGAATGATGTCTTTCGGGTTTCTTAGAAAGGTTGATATTTTATTTGTTGTGCTGAAAACGGTACGTATGTTATTTTTGTTTAATAGACGGCTGATTTTATCGGTGACGCCTTTGATATATGGTAGTCGGGCTGTTGATAATGGTGTTTCATTGGATTTTTCTTTCACTGTTTTTGGACTCTTTAATGCTTTGTTTATTATATAGTCTGAGAAACCATTACAACGTAGAGCATTTTTCGTGTATTCTAATTCTTGTTTTTTATGCTCGTGGTCTGCAATTCTTTTTGATCTTGTTATTAGTGTTTTTGCGACTGAGCATATTTGTGCGGGGTGATGATTGGACGTTGCGTGTAGGTATCTATCGGTGTGTGTGGGCTTTCTATATACTGTGTGCCCCAGTTTACCGTTTGCTTTTTTTAACACTAAAACGTCTAAGAAAGGTATTTGTCTGTTATTTTCCTTCTCCATTGTAAACTTTATATCTTTATGAATGCTGTTAATAGTGTTCAAAAAATTATTTAATTCTTCTTCTCCGTGAGACCATACTACGAATGTGTCATTCACATATCTTAGCCATTTCTTTGGTTTGAGTATTACTTTCTTTAAGACTTCTTCTTCAAACCTCGTCATAAATAAGTTGGCGACTGCTGGTGACAATGACAAACCCATAGGTGCTCCTTTTATTTGTTTGTATGTCTTATTGTTGTAATAAAAAAATGTGTTATTTAAACAGTGATAAAATAAATTTAAAATATCGTCTGTGGTATTGAGTGTTTCTTTGATTATGTCTAGTGTCTCGTTAATTGGAATATTTGTAAATAAAGAAACAACGTCAAAACTCACAAGAATATCTGTACTTTCCAGTTCTAAGTCAGTGATGAGTGATATGAAATGTTCTGAGTTTTTGACATAGGAGTCTGCGGATTCTACATAGGGCTGCAACATATTCGCGAGGAATTTAGAAAGCATTTGTAACGGCGAACCAATGGAACTAACAATTGGTCTGAGAGGAATATCTTTCTTATGAATTTTTGGAAGACCATATAATTTTGGAAAGCGTGACGACTTCTCTCGTGGAATAAGTGACTTCTTGATATCATCACTAAGTTTTGTTTCCATTATTTTAGTTTTCGTGGTTTTCTCAAGATACGTGATTGGGTTGTTTGCATGTATTTTGTATGCTGGGTCTTCAAGGATATCGGTCATTTTCGATTTATAATCTTCACTGTTCATCACTACTGTGGCATTGCCTTTATCAGCTGGAAGGATTATCAAATCTTTGTTGTTGCGTAATTCTTTGAGGGCTATTATTTCTAGTTTTGATAAATTGCATTTTGGTGGTGTATTTTTTCTTAAAATCGAGCATGTTTCTTGTCTAATTGTTTCGGCAGTATTATTGGTGCATTTGTGAATGGCTGATTCAACCGCTGTAATTATTTCTTCTTTAGGAATAGTTTTATATGATACACCATAGTTAAAACCTTTTGAGAGGACGGAAATAGCATTATTTTACTCTTTAAAGCATTAAAGAGTCCAAAAACAGTGAAAGAAAAATCCAATGAAACACCATTATCAACAGCCCGACTACCATATATCAAAGGCGTCACCGATAAAATCAGCCGTCTATTAAACAAAAATAACATACGTACCGTTTTCAGCACAACAAATAAAATATCAACCTTTCTAAGAAACCCGAAAGACATCATTCCACTTGAAGCTCATGGAGTATATGAAATACCGTGCGGATCGTGCAATAAGACTTATGTAGGAAGAACCAATCGAAAAGTTGAAGCACGAATAGCGGAGCACAGAGTCGACATGAGAAACAAAAAACTTACATCCTCACTTGTACAACACTCGCTCACAGAAGGACATACAATAGATTTTGACCATTCAAAAATAATAGCAAGTTTAAACAGTGAACCTCTCAGAATTTACAGGGAAGCTATAGAAATATATAAGAGAAGGGATATAATGAACAATCGGGACGACGGAGTTCGTTTGCCTAGTACCTGGAAGAACATTTTATATGACAAACAATACAATAATAATATTAATAATACCATAGCGAAAATAACCCCAAAACACAACAATAATAATATTAATGTCACAACTAAAATTAACAATAAATCACAACACAAAAATAATGATAAAATATTATTACCAACGAACACGACAGCAGGTGGGCGTGTCACAAGGAGCCAATCACGTCGCGCTAACAATATTTGACATAAGCGGCCATCTTGTACGCTACGAGTCACTTGACGGTGAGCTTTCAGTGTGAGTAGACGTGTGTCGCGCGCGTGCTTTTCGTTAAGTCCTTGAAAATGCCTGGTGATATTCAGGCGAAACGTCGGAAGACAAATGGTCTTAGTCAAGACCTACTGACACGGGAAAACCGAGATAAAAATATTATAACATATTTCACCCGTGAAAACATCAAATATAACATATATATATATATAATATATATATATATATATATATATATATATATATATATATATATATATATATATATATTATAATATATATATATATATATATATATATATATATATATATATATATATATATATATATATATATATATAATATATATATATATATATATATATATATATATATATATATATATATATATATATATATATATATATATATATATATATATATATATATATATATATATATATATATATTATTATATATATATATATATATATATATATATATATATATATATATATATATATATATATATATATATATATATATATATATATATATATATATATATATATATATATATATTGTCACCAGCAGTCGCCAACTTATTTATGACGAGGTTTGAAGAAGAAGTCTTAAAGAAAGTAATACTCAAACCAAAGAAATGGCTAAGATATGTGAATGACACATTCGTAGTATGGTCTCACGGAGAAGAAGAATTAAATAATTTTTTGAACACTATTAACAGCATTCATAAAGATATAAAGTTTACAATGGAGAAGGAAAATAACAGACAAATACCTTTCTTAGACGTTTTAGTGTTAAAAAAAGCAAACGGTAAACTGGGGCACACAGTATATAGAAAGCCCACACACACCGATAGATACCTACACGCAACGTCCAATCATCACCCCGCACAAATATGCTCAGTCGCAAAAACACTAATAACAAGATCAAAAAGAATTGCAGACCACGAGCATAAAAAACAAGAATTAGAATACACGAAAAATGCTCTACGTTGTAATGGTTTCTCAGACTATATAATAAACAAAGCATTAAAGAGTCCAAAAACAGTGAAAGAAAAATCCAATGAAACACCATTATCAACAGCCCGACTACCATATATCAAAGGCGTCACCGATAAAATCAGCCGTCTATTAAACAAAAATAACATACGTACCGTTTTCAGCACAACAAATAAAATATCAACCTTTCTAAGAAACCCGAAAGACATCATTCCACTTGAAGCTCATGGAGTATATGAAATACCGTGCGGATCGTGCAATAAGACTTATGTAGGAAGAACCAATCGAAAAGTTGAAGCACGAATAGCGGAGCACAGAGTCGACATGAGAAACAAAAAACTTACATCCTCACTTGTACAACACTCGCTCACAGAAGGACATACAATAGATTTTGACCATTCAAAAATAATAGCAAGTTTAAACAGTGAACCTCTCAGAATTTACAGGGAAGCTATAGAAATATATAAGAGAAGGGATATAATGAACAATCGGGACGACGGAGTTCGTTTGCCTAGTACCTGGAAGAACATTTTATATGACAAACAATACAATAATAATATTAATAATACCATAGCGAAAATAACCCCAAAACACAACAATAATAATATTAATGTCACAACTAAAATTAACAATAAATCACAACACAAAAATAATTATAAAATATTATTACCAACGAACACGACAGCAGGTGGGCGTGTCACAAGGAGCCAATCACGTCGCGCTAACAATATTTGACATAAGCGGCCATCTTGTACGCTACGAGTCACTTGACGGTGAGCTTTCAGTGTGAGTAGACGTGTGTCGCGCGCGTGCTTTTCGTTAAGTCCTTGAAAATGCCTGGTGATATTCAGGCGAAACGTCGGAAGACAAATGGTCTTAGTCAAGACCTACTGACACGGGAAAACCGAGATAAAAATATTATAACATATTTCACCCGTGAAAACATCAAATATAACATATATATATATATATATATATATATATATATATATATATATATATATATATATATATATATATATATATATATATATATATATATATATATATATATATATATATATATATATATATATATATATATATATATATATATATATATATATATATATATATATATATATATATATATATATATATATATATATATATATATATATATATATATATATATATAATATATATATATATATATATATATATATATATATATATATATATATATATATATATATATATATATATATATATATATATATATATATATATATACATATATATATATATATATATATATATATATATATATATATGTTATTATTAAGTATTTTGGGGATAACCCGCGTCAAATTCTGATTCCCGAGAGAATCAGTCGTCTGCCGACGTTTCGTCTGAATCACATCAGACATTTTCAATAGGCGCCTTGTTAATAAATTTCCGTCGCGAGGGATAGTGCGCGCACGTCCGTTCGCGTCGGAAGCTTACCACCAAGTGAAAGTTTGAAAGGAAGCCATGTCAGTTGTTAGTGGAGGGGTGGGTTTCCCCAATGACGTCATTATTGCGTTTTGTTTGGCTTCTAGTGACTCGAGTACTTAACGGTATATTGTTTACAGGTGGATTATCAGTTTTCGGCTTACTAAGAATTTTACTAATGTTTTTAATGTGACTATTGTTTGAAATATCGGTAGTTGGGTTAATTTGATTATTATGGTTTTTCAAAATATTGTTTTCAAGTACACTTGTCCATGCGGTCGGGATTCGAATGCTATCGTCCCTGCTATTCATTATACTGTTGCTTCTTCTATATATTTCTATTGCTTCCCTGTAAATTCTAAATGTTTCATTGTTGATATTCGCGACTACTTTTGAATTTTCAAAGTCTATGGAGTGATTTTCGGTCAATGAGTGATTTACTAGAGATGAAGTTAATTTCCGGTTTTTAATATCTACGCGATGTTCAGAGACGCGTGCCGAGATTCTGCGATTTGTCCTGCCTATGTAAGTTTTTGTGCAATCACCGCAAGGGATTTCGTAAATACCGTGTGACTCTAATGGTATTTTATCTTTCGGACTTTTTAAAAAGGATGAAATTTTGTTGTCTGTTCTAAAAATGGTGCGAATATTATGTTTGTAAAGTAGGTGACCTTATTTTGTCAGTAGTGCCTTTTATGTAAGGTAAAAATGCAATGGCGAGTGGCTTTACTTTAGTTGATGTATCTTTTTTATTAAAATTTTTATTTGAAATTTATTAACAAGGCGCCTATTGAAAATGTCTGATGTGATTCAGACGAAACGTCGGCAGACGACTGATTCTCTCGGGAATCAGAATTTGACGCGGGTTATCCCCAAAATACTTAATAATAACATATTTTGTACTCGCGAAAACCTTAGATTTAACATATATATATATATATATATATATATATATATATATATATATATATATATATATATATATATATATATATATATATATATATATATATATATATATATATATATATATATATATATATATATATATATATATTATATATATATATATATATATATATATATATATATATATATATATATATATATATATATATATATATATATATATATATATATATATATGCAAAACAACTTTTTGGGTAAACCCGTGTAGGATAGTCCTGAGAAGGACTGTTTGTCGCCTGACGTTTCGCCCGAATAACACCGGGCATTTTCGAAAGCCGCCTTAACGTTACCTACTCGAAAAGAACGAACGCGCGCGAAACACGACCGCTCGCAACGAGAGCTCTACGCTAAGTGAGAAGCGCCTATCTATAGCGGACGGAGTTAAGGCGGAGGGGGGGGGGGGTGCCCTCCTCTCCCCCTTCCTCGGTTTAACCGATTGTTGATGGAGAAAGTTTATTGTTAATGAGTCGGCTTTGTGCACGTGTTATTATTTGTTTGTCAGTGGATTTTTCCGGTACTGGGGTTTTTTCTGTATTTGATGCTAGGGTATTTATTATTGTTGTTGGATTAAATGTTTTATGATCTAAAATATTTAACCATGTCGGAGAAATTCTTATAGCGTCATTTCTGGTGTTCATATTATTGGTGTGTTTAAATATCTCAATTGCCTCTCTATATATTCGTTGTGGTTCGGATCTCAAGTTTGCTATAGTGGATGTATTTTTGAAATCTATTGTGTGGCCTTCATTTAAAACATGTTGTACTATTGATGATGTTATCTTTTTGTTTTTGACGTCTACTTTGTGTTCTGCCACTCGTGAAGAAATTTTGCGATTGGAGCGACCGATATATACTTTATCACACGAATTACACGGAATTTTGTACACTCCGTGTGATTCGAGTGGAACTGAGTCTTTTGGGTTGCGTAAGAAGGTGGATATTTTATTTTCTGTCTTAAAAATTGTTTTTATATTGTTCTTCTTGAGGAGGCGGCTTAGTTTGTCTGTTGTACCTTTAATATATGGCAGGAATGCTATTGACGTTGGTTTAGGTTCTGTTTTCTTAATATTTTTATTATTATAGCGTCTAATGGATTGATCAATGCGTGACTTAGAGAAACCATTCGACATGAGAGCATTTTTAAGACTGTTTAGTTCGTTATTAATGTTATTTGTATCTGATAATCTGAAGGACCGGGTTACTAGCGTGTTTATCACCGTCTCGGTTTTAATGAAAGGATTTAATTTCGGATTTGATTTAATATATATATATATATATATATATATATATATATATATATATATATATATATATATATATATATATATATATATATATATATATATATATATATATATATATATATATATATATATATATATATATATATATATATATATATATATATATATATATATATATATATATATATATATATATATATATATATATATATATATATATATATATATATATATATATATATATATATATATATATATATATATATATATATATATATATATATATATATATATATATATATATATATATATATATATATATATATATATATATATATATATATATATATATATATATATATATATATATATATATATATATATATATATAACATATATATATATATATGTTAACATATATATATATATATATATATATGTTAACTTTTAGGTTTTCACGGGTATAAGATGAAAAAGAATTTTCTGGGTTAACCCGTGTCAGATAGTCCTGAGAAGGACTGTTTAAGACCTGACGTTTCGCCCGAATATCATCGGGCATTGTCGAAGGAACGCAACGAAAACCGAGCGAGAACGAACGCGCGCGAAACACGACCGCACACAACTAAGGCTTTCCGTCAAGATGGCCGTCCTTGACGGAAAGCCTTAGTTGTGTGCGGTCGTGTTTCGCGCGCGTTCGTTCTCGCTCGGTTTTCGTTGCGTTCCTTCGACAATGCCCGATGATATTCGGGCGAAACGTCAGGTCTTAAACAGTCCTTCTCAGGACTATCTGACACGGGTTAACCCAGAAAATTCTTTTTCATATATATATATATATATATATATATATATATATATATATATATATATATATATATATATATATATATATATATATATATATATATATATATATATATATATATATATATATATATATATATATATATATATATATATATATATATATATATATATATATATATATATATATATATATATATATATATATATAATAAGTCCTTGAAAATGCCTGGTGATATTCAGGCGAAACGTCGGAAGACAAATGGTCTTAGTCAAGACCTACTGACACGGGAAAACCGAGATAAAAATATTATAACATATTTCACCCGTGAAAACATCAAATATAACATATATATATATATATATACATATATATATATATATATATATATATTATATATATATATATATATATATATATATATATATATATATATATATATATATATATATATATATATATACCACGATAGTCCATAAATAAAATACTGGTATTAAGGACAGGAAATAATACATATTAATTTTCTACGAGATAGGATAACTTATCAATTTAACATGCATTTATAGGAAAGGAGTTATTGAGTTTTGTTAGTATTATAATGCTATTAGTAATTTAAATTAAGAAATAATTTATGAATCGCTAAATTCTACATGCAAACAATTTGTATTGGATTAAGAGGAAACACAAGTTTACTTCATTTCACCCTGTCAGTTATAAAACACAATACTTCAAATATAAAATATAGAAATTTCTCAAATAGGTTATAATGTTTTAAAATAAGATTATGTTCATTCAGAATGTATGTGAAAGAAAATTCAAGAATAGTTAAAAATGATTACTTTTTTCTAATTTATATTCGATTTTTCATGTATTCAAATCTTGTTACACCAAAAGAAAAATTATTCATAAATTGTTATTGAAAATAAGAAAAAAAACTCATCGAATCCTGCGAAGCTCTGCTGGGATTGCGCCTTCCAAAATCTCACTATTTTGTTTAAATATTTATCGACCGAAATTTGGTAATTTTTAACATAAAGAAAAACAAATATAAAAAAAAAATATGATTTAGAGTCCAATGATGATCATCCTCGTTCCACAAATAAGCACTGATTATTAAATGAGAATTAATTTAATCTATTTTAAACGAGCTAATTATTAATGAATACTGTAGTACTGGTTTAGAGCAAAGACAAAGGAACATTTAAATCGAAAGGAGCTCCGAGCGCACTCCTGTTATTCACCAAAATCTCCCAGTAACTGTCCTTCCCCACCCACTAATCAACATACTTAAAGACAAATTTCTCTCCCCTCCGATTCCAGATACACTAATACAATTCCCACATGTACCTTGGACTCGCATCAACATACTTAACGAATAGTTCAAAGCTACCAACAATGACACCATAATATATTCCATATTAGTTTAGTAAGTAGATACTATAACATTCTTCACCAACTTCAACAAAGAACTCCCATAAAGTGTACAATTCCAATTTAATATTATCAAATAAATATATTTATCATACCTTAATAATAATAATATATATACACATATGTGCATATTAAAATTATAAAATCATTACGTTCCTCCCCTTGGAAGGCGATTTTCAAATCAAATAACTACCCCATTGTATTTTATAATCGTCTTACATAATAAAATAGAAATTTTTGTCAGAAAAATGATGAAAAAGACTACTCGAATACCTCAAACAATAATATACTATATGCACCATATAAGAAAGCAAATAATAAATCGAATCAAATAGAGTCATCACATTCTCCCCCCTGAAGTTACGTTATTTTATTAGGAAAATTGTGGAACTTCACACAAAAGAAACTAAATAGTCAACCGAAATTCATAAGAAGTAATTCGACGTGTTGTTCTAATCTAAACAATGTAGTCCATATTTTCTATTATAAATTTAAGATTTCCTCCCCCCCGATTGTTAATCCATTCATTCATCCTGAAAATTATTGTCGATTAAAAGGAACAAACAACACTACTCCTTCTCCCCCCCGACCTTTACTGTCTTTGTCCCTTCAACGAATTGGTAAATATAAAACAAATTCAATATAAGAACTCTCCCCTCCAACTATAAATCCTGATATCCATATCCAAACTTTGAAGCGTATAGATAATAGTGAAGACACTATTTTGAAATTCCATCCTTTATCTATTTTAAAAAAATAATGCGGTCACCCTACCATTTCAGACGAAGAATATACCGTTCGATAAAAATACTTTGGTCACCCTACTCTTGTTCCCGCGCGTAGAAATAAGTCATTACAACACAAGTTTATACCATATACCATGTTCCCAACGCACGCCACTTATGTCTTGTTTTTATATCAACGAAAAAATCTTACATAATAAAATAGAAATTTTTGTCAGAAAAATGATGAAAAAGACTACTCGAATACCTCAAACAATAATAGACTATATGCACCATATAAGAAAGCAAATAATAAATCGAATCAAATAGAGTCATCACAAGATGTTGTCGTGTCTTATTGTATATTCCGTTGGTGCAAGAGTTGAGCAGCCACCTGTTATGTGTTCTATTGTTTCTTTTTGTAATTTGCACTTTCTGCATGTGTCGTTTGTTATTGTTTTGTCTTTTATAATATATTTCGTGTGGTTTTTTGATTTTATTATTTTGTCCTGAATAGCTATGATAAATCCTTCTGTTTCTGCGTAGAGGTCTGAGTGTTTGAGCCAATTATTACTAAGGGCTTTATCAATATGTTGTTGTTGTAGATGACTTGGGTGTATTCCATGTAATGTTTTATTTTTCCATGTTTCAATTTTCGCGTCATGTGTTGTTATTTCTAGATTGCGTTCGTTGTCGTTAAGTGTAAGTGGTGAGTATGTGTGATCTATGTTTATGATTTCGTTATGTATTGGGCTATTTCGTTTTGTGTAGAAGTATTGCCTTAAGTTATTTATTTGTGTACGGTGTAGATTTTTTATGTCTATGAGTCCTCTTCCTCCTTCCTCTCTTGGCAGTGTGAATCTTTCTATTGCTGAATGTTCGTGGTGAATTCTATGTTTTGATGATGTTGTTCTGAGATTAATGTTGAGATCGTCAAGTTCCGTATTGGTCCATTTAATTATTCCAAATGTATGTGTTAGTACTGGTTTTGCGTATGTGTTTATTGCTTTAGTCATATTTTTTCCATTTAGTTGTGTTTTGAGGAGGATATTTAGTCTTTTAAGGTATTCGTTTTTGGTGGTTTCTTTTATCTTTTTATCTTTTATGCTTGGGTTCTGGAGAATTTCCAAGTATTTATAAAATTCATCTTCGTCCATTGCGCGTATTATTTCATTAGTATCCTTCAAGGTGTTTCCCGTGTGTTCTTTGGGTTTACCTCTTACTATTGAGCATGTGTTGCATTTATCAATACCGAATTTCATTTTTATGTCATAACTAAAGCGTTCAGTTTTATAAATTAGTTGTTTTAGTTCGTCATTATTTTTGCCATATAGTTTTAGATCGGCCATGTATAAAAGGTGGTTGATTTTTATAGGATTGGTATTTAAGTTGTGTGTTGTGATTTTGTAGCCAAGTTTGCTTTTGTTAAGCATCTTGGAGAGTGGGTTGAGGGAGATACAGAACCATAGTGCGCTTAGGGAGTCACCTTGAAAGATTCCGGTTTTAATGTTTATTTGTTTTGATTTTATCATTTTGTTGTTTAGTTTTAGGTATATTGTCGTGTTCCAGGTGTTCATTATTTGTTTTAAAAATTCTACAAGTTTTATGTCAATTTTGTATATTTCTAGAACTTTTACTAACCATGAGTGGGGGACACAATCAAAGGCTTTTTGGTAATCTATGTATGCACAGTACATGTTCCTTTTCTTCTTTATCGCCTGATTTGTTATTGTCCGGTCGATGATGATTTGTTCTTTGCATCCTCTGCTTTGCTTTCTGCATCCTTTTTGTTCTTCTGTTAATATGTTATTTTGTGTTAGGAAAAGATCTATTTTTGTAGTTGTAATTGAGGTAAGAATTTTGTATATTGTGGGTAGACATGTGATTGGACGATATTTAGATGGATTTTTTGTGTCTGTTGATTTGTGTGATAGGTTTATTATAGGTTTGAGATATGTGATACCTTTAGTGAAAAAAGATGGGAGGTTTTGGTTTTCCGTTACGCATTTGTATAATAGTTCGGAGAATTTTTCGTGTGTTACAGTGAGATATTTGTACCAGTAATTTTGGATATTATCTATGCCTGGTGTCTTCCAGTTGTGTGTCTTCTTTATAGCAGTTTTGAAGTCAGTTATATTTATTTGTATTGTGGCCATGTTTTGAAATTGGTTATTGTCATTTTCTTCCTCTGTTATCCATGTGGCATTTTCGTTGTGTTTTTTGTTTTCAGACCAAATGTTCTCCCAGTATGATTCTATTTCATTTAATTTAGGTGCATCTGTAATTTCTATATTGTTGTTTTTTAGGTTGTTGTAGAAGCTTTTTTGGCTTGTTTGAAAATTGAGATTGTGTTTTTTCCTGTCATAGCATTTTTTGTAGCGTTTTAATCTATGTGATTGTGCTGATAACTTTTGTGTTAGCGTATCAAGGAGTATGGTTAGGTTGTGTTCATTGTATTTGTCTTTAATCGTTTCAATTTCCCGTAGTTTTCTTGGATTTTTTTTTTAGATTATCTTTAATTTTTTGTGTTACTTTGCCTATTTCATTTCTTAATGAGTTGATTTTGATTTGTATTCTGTGTTGCCATGCTGGTATAGTGCTTCTGTGTGTTCTATGGGAGTTTTCTGTTTTATTGTTTATATTTTGTTTGTTTAGTGTAATAATGGTGTATGCACTACAGTAAACTAATAGATGTAATTTTTCGAGTGTTGTTTCAGTGTTAATCATGTTATGTAGAATTGTGTTGATAATATTGATCATGTTAATGGTTTGTTTGTTGATTTTGAGCTTTGGTAGGTGTGGTCTTGTTGTGGGGTCGCTATCTTTATATATTTCGATTGTGTGTTTGTGATTTGTGTTCTTGTGTCTGGGTTTTGTTCTGTTCTTCCGTTGGTCTCGTCATTGTTGTTAGGGCTTATTGTTGTATTATTGTTCATATTGGTGGATTCGTTAGTTATGTTTATATTTGGTTGTTCAGTGTTATTTTGCTGTGGTATTATTGATATTTCCTGTGGATTGTTGTGGTTTTGTCCCAGGTAGCGGTGTTTGTCCGAGGCTTGTGTTTTTTGTGTGATCCATGTATATGTTGTGTGTTTGTACCCTTTACCCGTTGGCAAGCTACTCGATGTAGTTGTGTAGCTCCCCGCCCCTTACGTAGTTCTAGATGTTTTTAACTGGACGTGGGTTTGGTTTATGAGGGGCTTATTATTATTATTATTATTATTATAGTTAACAGGCAGGCAGCTATTGCTGATGGGCCTGTATCATGTGCTTATTTTTGTAATGTGCATCCAATCTATTTTTAAATTGATTGAGTGTTCCAGCACTCACAGCCTTATCCGGTAAACTATTCCAGGTATCCACCACCCTGTTGGTCAGGAAGTGTTTCCTTGGATTCAGGGAAAAGGATGTTTTATTCAGCTTTAAGTGATGGCCCCTCAGTTGTGGATTGTGATTCAACGTAAAAAAGTTATCCATAACACTACAGTGATAATAGCCATGTAAAATTTTGTATGTCTCAATCATATCCCCACGGTTCCGGCGTTCCTGCAGAGTTGGGATTTTTAAAATTTGCAGCCTTTCTGAGTATTCCAGACCACCCATTCCAATTGGCAGTTTGGTTGCTCGTCTTTGCACTTTCTCAAGCAGTGTAATGTCCTTGATAAAGTAAGGATTCCATATTTGAAACCCATACTCCAGGATCGTTCTCACATAAGTTTTATATATTTCTAGGAAAACTTGTACACTTAGGTGATTTGTTTGTTAATTATGAAAGTTGTTTGAGATAATACTTAATTAACAATTTAAAATTATTTATTACATTACCTACTAAACTCCTGACATGGGTAATACAGTCGGGGAATAATTAATAAGATCTTTTAAGGGCTCGAGTAAGGATGCAGCGTTGGACGGTGATGATAAGATATTTTTGGAAATTGCCTCAATTAGGAGGGAGACTAAAGTTTGAATTGATACCGGCCCGCCTCGGCCCCATATCCGCGAGAGAGATCCACCGTTCTATTCGAGTAGGTTGTGGCTAAATTTCTCCGCGGAACCTACCCCGACCGTCAGCGGGATTCTGGGGAAAATTATTTTTATTTTTATTATATGGCAATTTTTTTTTGCACAATGATTTTGAACTTTTTCAAAAACAAAAAAAGAGTCTGACAGCTACCAACAGCTGATCAGCTGACTTTTTAATCAAAAGACGGCCGGACACTCTCCGGCACAAAAAACCAACTTGATAACTGAAAGAACCCTTGGGATTCCGCCAGAGAATCCCAACAGGTCGAGATCTATCGGCCCTGACACAACAGAGGTGCAACTGCCCCAAAATTGAACACTTAAGGTACCTCCGCCACGCGGTAAATTTTTTGTAAATCTTTTGGCAGCACTTTGTAACTGTAGAGGCCTCTTCAGACTGCAGCCGAAGGATAGAAGCAGCTTCTCAGGCCGTAGTGCGCCTCGTAACTTGCAATTTTTTTATTTTTAACACCTGACTATATTTTATTACTGACTCGAGGCGCCGACGGCCTGGGAAGTGTCTGCCCTAGCGCAAGCCAGGGCCCCCCTTTTGTAACCGTGTGGAGGGGAGGATTACCATAGCCTGTCGCGCCCTTGACCCAGAATTTCTCGTCTGCAATCGCTTTTCTGTTCTCTTTTTTCTTTTGTTCTGGATCGAGGACCTATACCTGAGGACGTCACCCACCTGTAGCTTCCTGCTGGTCTACGACGGGGTGATCTGCTGAGCGTCTCCCTCAGCAGACGGTCGAAGAGGAAAGGACCGCGTTCTTGGGGTGAGTGCCTTCAATTCTCTCTCGATCCAAGACCGAATCTGGTCGCTTTACATTAACTAGGACGCCCTGCGTCCAGAGGACTGACGGCCCTCTCTGCGACCGCAGAGAGAGAGCTGGTGTCAGAATGACTGAAGAATTGTCATTTTGTAATTGATGTGACAAGTTTTCGCTTGTTTATTTTGTGTATTATCGAACACTTCATGGGTGATTATACCCCTACTTGACTGGTAATTTCCATTAGGGTTCAAACTAATGAGTTGTGTGCTTTCCTGTCATAACCAGGTCTTTGTTGTTGATGAGGTTTTCTCGCTTTAAAGACTGTTTTTGTAAAAGAATGTGGAGACTTTGGATGAGTACTAGACGATGGAGGATATTCACTAAGTGTTTCTGTAAACAATTTTTTTGATGGAAGCTTCGATGCTTGAAATTATGATAGGCCTTCTAAGGCCATAGAAACTTTAATTTTTTTTTGTCTATGAAGTTCTGGACACGAAGGACTACAGGACTAGTTGCCTTGTGTTCTCCTGAGCAGTTGACACACAAGGAAAAGTCAGAGTCTTTATTGCATTTTTCTGTAACATGAAGGTCTCCACAAATGTTGCAGTGCGGTAACGATCTGCAGGCTACCTTTGTGTGTCCAAAGCGAAGGCAGTTATAACATTGTACCGTTGGATAGGTGTAGATCTCCACCCGGATGGTATTGTAAAGCATATAGACGTGAGACGGTAAAGTTTGTCCAGCGAAGGTTATAACATTCTGGTCTCCATTCTGGTTTGTCTCCTGACCTGTCTTTAAAGACAAAACAACAAGCATTGTCACCTCAAGGCATCCAGTACGATGCAAACTTGCAATCGATAATAAAACCATAGAACAAGTGATGCGATTTAAGTACTTGGGTGTCGAAGTGTCCAACAGCAATAACCTCTTTGACGAAGTAAGAGAGCAAGCGAATAAGGCCGCCGTCGTGGCTGGATGCTTGAAAATGCTGTATGGAGAAACAGAGATATGCTGAAGGAGTACAAGGTAAGGATCTATAAGATCTGTGTAAGACCGATCATGACATACGGCATAGAAACAAGAGCTGACACCGCCAGAACAAAAAACCTCCTAAGAACCACTGAGATGAAGACTCTACGACCCATGGCAGGCGTAACACTTTGTGACAGAGTAAGGAACTCGGCGATAAGAAGAAACTGTGATGTCGAAGATGTTGTGCGATGGGGAAGAACACGAAGACGATTCTGGAGAGATCATGTGGGGAGAGCGGGTTCGGATTGAGTGGTGAGGATGGCAGCGAATGGGGAGATAACAAATGGCAGACTCCCTGATGGAAGGATAGTTGGATGTCCACCTCACAAGAGCAAGCTCCGAGAATAACAGGACACAGTCCTAACTAAAGCAGAAGAAGAAGAAGAATTTATAAAACGCTGTTTAATGATACAAGATCACTCCAAAGGCACTGTAGCTTATTTGTTGGCTCTACGAAACAAGGCAATCTTAAGAAATCTACCGAAGGTGACATTGCTATATCATAATGGTTATAATGTAATAGTGGACTATAAGGTATGTCTGATGGTGTTTAAAGCTCTGAACGACTTGGCTCCACACTACATTCAGGAGTTGTGCCAGAGGAATGTTCCATCGGGGAGGCAGCTTACGCTGAGATCGTCTGAATCACAGAGTACCAACTCTTTAAAAGAATTGGTCAGAGTCAATAAGGCGGCTTACTATGATCGCGGTTTTAGTGTGAACGGGCCTTTAAAATGGAATAAATTGCCTCTTGACATACGTGGAGCTCAGAGCATTGACACCTTCGGTAAACTTCTTAAGACTGCCTTGTTTCTGTGAACCAACAAATAAGCTACAGCGCTCTTGGAGTGATCTTGTATCACTAAACGACGCTTTATAAATTTTTATTATTATTAATATGTCGTGTAGGTATCTGACAATGTAATGCAGTGTGCGATATATTAAATACTAAATTTATGTTATCAATAATAAGTTTAGGATAGGTTAATATTGTAGGTACATACTTTTGGTTCTAACGGAACTGCTGTGCGCCTCTGAAGTACTGGAATGTGGCGTTTTATTTTGTCACACAAGACAACAAACAATGAATAGTTCATCCTGTAATGTGCGACACATATATAGTCCGGGATGTCCAACGGATTGGAGGAATCTTTTAGATATTGTCTTTTTATAAACTCTGTTCGCTATAATTATGTTATAGCGAACGATACTCTCACCATATATGCACATGGATGGGTAGGTATATATCGTGACACATAATATTTTGAGATTCAATATTATTGTTGCATTTTATCCTACCTACTTCCTTTCATACCTACAAATTTGCCTACAAAAATCAGTCATCATCAAAAGCACGCCATTTGAATTTATGTTTCGGACTCTCATCAAATCTTGTAAAATAATTTATTCAAATCAAACATCGCCATCCAACTTATCATTTTTTTTTTGGTCTTTCCAGAATCATTTTGCCCAGGATTAGGTGATGATCTGTCCCAATATATGCAGATGTTATAGCATGTACGTCAAGAATATTAATCGGGTGTATAGCTCGGTTTGTTATGATGTAATCAATCACAGATTTATCTCCTCTAGTGTTATTAAAAGTGTATTTGTGATTCTCTTTGTGGTTGAAATAGATATTGTTTATGCGCAGTTCGTTCCTTGCGCAGAAATCTTACCGAGTGATCACTCTTGTCATTTTAGGCTTCTTCATTAAATCATTGTTTCACACCATGTAGTATCTCATTTCCGATTCTGGCATTAAAATCTCCAAACAATATTGTGTGATTTGATAACATTGAGGGTGTTTTGCAGTTCTTCGTAGAATTCGTTAGTTTCTTGCCTTCTTCTTATCAATTTCAATCCTGGGATTGGTTTGTAACAGCTATGGCTGCCTCTCTTCTACTCCACTCCGCCCTGTCCTCTGCCAGCCTCTTCATCTCCACGTAGCTACTACAGCACATGTCGTCGATCACCTGTTCCATGTAGCTCTTTCTTGGTCGGCCTCTATAGTTGCTGCCCTCTACCATTCTCTCCGCGATGGTTATGAGCAGACCCGGGTGCCTCATGTTATGGCCAATCCACAATCCAGTTGGATCGTCGTTGGGCGATTCTTTTAAGGAGTTGCCTTGTTTCCCCGGCTCTGCTAAGCACCTCACAATTTTGGATGTGGTCCGACCAGTGGATCTTCAACATGCGTCTGTAGCACCACATCTCGAATGCAGACAGGCGTTTTTTTTCCCTCTGGCCTACAGTCCATGTCTTACAGCCATATAGCAAGACACTCCAGACAAAGGTCTTAATCATTTTTCCTTATTCTTAGGTTTGTAGCGGGTGCAACCAGCCGAGTTGACCACCCACTTCAAGTAGTAGGGAGACGTCAGCCGGCTATTTAAGGCCATGCACATCACGTCCCGATCGTTCAGTTTAACCAAGGCCAGCGGTAGGCAGTCACTCTGCCCGACTCACATTTTGATTCCGCGCATTCAGCGATCTATATTATTTAAATTATTTAATAGTCCATTATTGAAGTACGTATACCAATCTTGAATTATAATTAGAGTCAAACTATCAAATAAATTCGTAAGTCAAATTCAATTATTTTAATACCTGTCTGTAATATTAATTAATTCATATTCTTCTGATAAATATATAAATGTTTTATGGTGTGGCGTGGGTACCTCATTCTGTTGTGTAACGCTCTTTAATTAGCTTGCAACTAATTACCGAGCTACGCACAGCAGGATCGAATACACACGCGACATCATTTCACGTTGGATTTGGGGAACAGGCGACAGGTTACTACCTAGGCCCTGTCTAGACCGGAGCACCCTTCTGTAAATAAATAAATTAATATTTAAATCCAATTCCCAACCTAGCGCGAAAACTGGTGACCACCGAGCGTGCAGAACAGGTATATTTTTTTTGTGTAAAGATAATATTTGTAAAATAGTGTGTAAAACTGGTAAAGCCCCATCTCTGTTGCAATTTTGTCGATTTAAATTTATATTGAGCACATGACATCAAATTTGTGATAATAATTTTTTTTGTGTAGCAAACGATAATCTGTTATCAGGAACAAATTATAATATTCGTTCAATAACAATTATCATGCCCCTTTGCACATTCTAAACTCATACGACAGAGATTAAAATTTTATTGAATAATAATTATTTCGGTTATCGGACCTGGTTAGACGGGTAACTTTAAATATGTAATAATTTAAATTCATGACCGTGCGCAGGCCCGTATACAGCGCACACTGTAAACATAAAAAAAATCGACGAAATAGATAAATAATTCACATAAATAGTTTGTAAGTATTAAACATACGCAGTAATAGTATGTTATCCCTAATTGTTATAAACCCTTGTAATAAAACACATTTATAACGTAATTATAAGTATTATAATTAGTTATATTGTCGTATTCAAAACTAAAATATCGAAAACTGGTATCGAATAAATATGTGCTAAATAAAATACCTACCAAAACTTGAAAAATATTTCCATATGTTAATTGTAAAAATATATATAATGTGTATTTTTTTTTTCATGAGCTAAAACTACGCAAAAACGGACCAAAAAAACTACCAAACGGAGGTAAAATAACGGAAGGAATACCAAAAAAACTAAAGGAGACTAAAAAAAGATAAAAATATAAAAATAAAGAACCTAAAGAAGCATGAATTATGCGCAAAAACAGCACGCATAAAAAGATAAGTAAAAACCACATTTTATTATTAAAAAAGCCAAAGTAAATTCATTTGTTGTAACATAAAATCATTGCAGAAATAAAAAATAAAATATCTATCTAAATATTCACGTAAAATCCTTATTTTAAATACCTACAATACAAATTATTAACCTGTAAAGTTAATACGTAGGTAAATAAATTTTAGTATTATTGCTTAAAAATAACGCATAAATGTTACACGGAATGTAAATTAAATTTATTGTCTAAAAAATGTCACAAAAAAACTTGTTTATCAATACGCGCACATTCTTATCGCGATAATAAAAACGTGTAACAAAAATTAACAAAAAATATTAATTATTTTAATATTATTTTGCGGTAGTAAAAATATATTCAAAAAAATATTCTGTAAAAAATTACAATAATAATATATTCCCGAACATCAATCGGAATACATTATCTGATACCTACTTATAAAATAGGTAGAATCTTATAGTGTAAATTTAAAATATATAACCGAGGTAATAATAATAAAAATATTCTCCACGAAAAAATCACGAAATCGAAGCTCGAAACGAAACATTAAATATATTCGAAGTATATACAATAATCATATTCCATTGAGCGTACAGTGCCGTGCACATTTGAAACAAAAAAATAAGAAAGATAATAATTGTAAATGTAACAAAAATATTTATTTTAAAATAAAATAGAAATATTATATCAAATAGTAATAAAGTACGAAAGCAGTCATATTAACAAAAGTATAAAAAAACGAATTTAAAATACAATATCATAACATAATTTAATTATCTATAGAAATATCGAGTAAACATGATTGAAAAATATATTCCACTCCGCGCTACTGTACACCCAGACAATACGGAGTACGTGGTCGCGAATACGAAAGTCGGAATACGACAAAAATACCGAAATACCAAAATCTAACACCGCGGTGAATCACGCATGAATCCGGGACTATTCGCCACCAACATTTATTTAACAATTGTTCACCAGCAAAACGTAATATAATATAACTCATTGGTAATATATACATAACTTGTACTTTTATTTCAGATTAAAAACGTTTAAAACATTAATTCATTTTAAATTATTAAATCAAATATACATTTAAATTTAATAAAATAACAATTATATACAATTTAAAAACAAAGCATTTAAATATTTTACGCTGAATATATTAAATAAAAAATAAATAATTTTTTTTAAAAAATTTTCTTAAATTTTTTTTTAAATATACTTACCTAATCACAATAACAACAAACATATACCCGTATAGGAATGCCTACAAACAAGAAGACCTTATAAGCATCGAACAAAAATAAACTCTAAAAATATTTACAATTTACTATTCATATAATTAAAACAAAGCAACTTCAATTATAATATACTGATAATAACATAATAATTAAAACACAAAAAATTATATTTTAGTTTAATACAACTATAAAAATATTTTTATTTTAAAAAAAAAAAAAAACAGTTATAATAATTTTTTTTATTTTTATTTATATTTATAAACTGTAATACGACTTGAAGAATATAACTCACATCAAATGTTATACGATAAAATGAACATCATGGACAAAGAAAATACAGAACAATCGTCACAAGACCAAGCAACCGAAATTTATTCAACAAACATCAAATTGCCAAGCGTATGGAGACATCAGATACAATTATGGTTTTTCACCATAGAAGCCCAATTTTCAAACGCAAGAATAACTAAGGATGAATCCAAATATAACCATGTATTAGCCGCATTAGATCCAGAAACCATGTCATGCGTCGCTGACGTAATACAATTTCCGCCAAGTATGGATAAATACAAAAACCTCAAACTCACACTTCTGAACCGTCTACAAGAGTCTGAAGAAAGAAGACTCACCCACTTACTCCATGGAATACAATTAGGAGACAAGACACCATCAGAACTACTGCGAAGGATGAAAAGCCTAGCTGGACCAACATTAAATAACAACACGTTAATTACAAGATTATGGATAGAACGACTACCTCATCGTATACAAGAAATAATTTCAGCCATTAATACAGATGACGTCACGGTACTAGCCACAACAGCAGACAGAATAATGGAAGTCAATAGCAGAACCGACGTTCAAGCAGTAAACCTACCATCAACTTCTTCATTGAGCAACACAGCAACAAGCAACCAAAGCACAGTAAACCTACTTTGTACAATGCAGCAACAAATACAAATGCTAACCGACAAAATAATGGGACTTGAAATTCAACAGAGGCAATCAAGACCATCCTACAGAAATAATCAACGAAACCATTCAAGATCAAGATCCACAAGCCCAAATAGATATCAAAAATATAATAATAATAATAATTATAATCGGCAAAACGAACACAATTTTAAATACAATTATAATAACAATAACTTCCAACAAATGTCAAATAATAATAATAACAACTATCAGCAAACGCGTAATAACAATAACGATAACGTCAAGCCGTTGGATGTATGTATACCACATCAAAAATATGGAAGTCAAGCAAAATACTGTCGACAGCCTTGCACCTATAACCATCCGGAAAACTAAAAATGCGACAGGTGTGTGAGACAACACCGTCGCAAATGAAGCATCGTCTCTTTCTACCAGATATAATCACGGGCGTGCAATACCTTATCGACACAGGAGCCGAAATAAGCATCATACCAAGATATCTAAAAAACGACAAGGCAACCATCGCTACAGACAGTATCATCACTCCTATTTACGCAGCAAATGGAACAATAATACCTTCATATGGACACCGAATTATCAATTTAAATCTCGGATTACGCCGGAATCACAAATGGAAATTTATAGTCGCCGACGTAACCAAGCCGATCATAGGGGCAGATTTCTAAACCGATTATGATATATTGGTGGACTTAAAAAGAAAATTACTTATTGATAAAAAAACAGGGTTGACAAGCAAAGGAACCGTCTATAGAACAAGTGTTATAGACATAGCAACAGTACAGTCAACATCAAAATTCCAAAAAATCATACGCAAATATCCAAGTTTAACAAGAGCAGATATGGCACAAAAAGGATCAAAAACAAATATTACCCACCACATACAAACCAGAGGACCACCAGTCACAACCAAAATGAGAAGACTCAACCCATTACAATTAGAAATAGCAAAAAAGGAATTCGCATATATGATCGAACAGGGAATATGCTGCCCTTCGAAAAGCAATTGGTAAAAAAGCATGATGGAAATAATAGAATGTGTGGAGATTACAGACGCCTAAATTCAATAACAAAACCGGACAAGTACCCGATTCCACAACTTCAAGACTTCTCACATAAACTACACGATGCAAAAATATTCACTAAAATAGACCTCTCAAGAGCATATAACCAAATAAACATGGAAGAAGAAGACATCCCAAAAACCGCCCTACTAACGCCATTTGGACTGTATGAATTCACGAAAATGCCACCAGGACTGTCCAACGCCGCACAAACGTTTCAACGACATCTACATAACATAACAAGGGACCTAGAATACGTCTTCACGTACATTGATGACATTCTGGTCGCATCCAGAAACATAAACGAGCATGAGAAGCACCTCGACAAACTTTTCGAAAGATTATCCGAAAACGGATTAATTATCAATCAGGATAAATGCAAATTCGGCGTAGAAGAAGTACACTTTTTGGGCTACCGAATCAACAAAAACGGAAGTACACCAATACCAGAAAAAGTGGAAGCAATAATAAAAATTGAACCCCCAAAGGACGCAAAAGGACTCCGACGTTTCATGGGCATGCTAAATTTTTACAGAAAATTTTTGCCAAACGCAGCCGAAACGCAAAAAATATTATTCGACCAATTAAAAGGGTACACCAAAAATGATAAAAGAAAACTACAATGGACAACTGAATTAAAAAAAGCGTTCGACAAATGTAAGCAAGATTTGACACAAGCCGCACTACTCGTACACATAAACTCCTCAGCGGAGATATCAATAATGGTCGACGCATCAGATCACGCCATAGGCGCAGCACTTCAACAAAAAACGGATAACAGCTGGCAACCTATATCATTTTTATCCAGAAAATTTAATAGCGCACAAGAAAAGTACAGTACGTATGACCGAGAACTCACCGTCATCTACGAGGCGATTAAATATTTCAGACCACAAATAGAAGGAAGAAACTTTGTAATAATCACCGACCACAAACCGTTAATTTTCGCCTTTAATAAAATCAAGCTCAACTCTCCTAGACAAGAAAGACAGCTGGATTATATCAGTCAATTCACCACGCGCATCAAACACATATCAGGCGAAGAAAACATAGTCGCAGATACTCTATCAAGAATCGAAGAGATAGAAATAACATCAAACATCGACTATATTAAAATGGCAAGAGAACAACTCACAGACAAAGAGCTCAAGAAAATGCAGGAAAATTCATCTCTATCACTGAAGAAAATCTCAATACCTAACACTAACAAAATGTTATGGTGTGACATCTCAACCAACATGTTACGCCCATATGTACCAATCACAATGCGAGAAGAAGTAATACTATCAGTACATAAATTAAGTCATCCCGGAGTAAAAACAACATCAAAGTTATTAAAACATAAATACATTTGGCCCAACATTGACAAAACAGTAAAAAATGTTGTGAACAACTGCATCGAATGCCAAACTTCGAAAATTCATCGCCACACTGTAACACCTTTGAAACAATACAAACCAGCAGATGGAAGGTTCAAGAATATCCACATAGACCTGGTGGGGCCGCTAACTCCATCCAGAGACTACATATACCTGCTGACGATAATTGATCGCTACACAAGATCGCTACAATAAGAAAATGCTGTATACTAAGAAAATGCTGTGTAGAAATGTAAATTTAATTGTTATTTTATCTTCTTGTTCAAATTACAATACATGTAAAAAAGTACATTGAACAAGTTAGTATAAACAATATTTTTTTTAGAAATGTATAAGTATAGAAATAAGAACATGATAAATATATGACCTCTAAATTTTATTAGTAAAATAAACTGCTATATATATATATATATATATATATATATATATATATATATATATATATATATATATATATATATATATATATATATATATATATATATATATATATATATATATATATATATATATATATATATATATATATATATATATATATATATATATATATATATATATATATATATATATATATATATATATATATATATATATATATATATATATATACTAGCTTTTATGTCCCGCCGTTGGCCAAGAATGTAAAATTGTGAAGGAATAAGCAATCGTTTTTATAATATTGTCACCCAATTATTTTGCAAAATCGGACCATGAAAAGTGGTTTGAAATTTGATTGAGTTTAAGCATTGTAAAATGTTCGTGATGGCCACAACCCATGCTTTTTTATATATTGCTATAAAGTGTGAATGAAGTATTGATACCGGGGGGTCGAAGGATTGGTGAAGTCGCCTTCCAGATTTGACTCTCTCGCAAGCGGAGAGTACAAGATCCTGACGCTTCCACCTTCTCACCGTGCCGTATCGTAATGACAAGGGCTCACTCCAGTAATAAAAGATTTTTTTTAGTTAATTCTCTTGTCAGTTTAATTATACTCTTCAAAACAAAAAAATCAATTTAAATATTATAGGCATACAGAAAATAATACACAAAATACAATAAATTTACGGATGCGATCCCAATCGCAGAATACATAAAAAAACAACAAATAATATAATGGTGCGTAGACATGGCCATGACGCTACAAAAGGAACATACATGGGTTACACTTACGATTATGTAGTTTTTTCAAAAATAAAATATTCGTTGGTTTTCACTTGAAGTTCTATTTGTTTTTCACTTGTAATTAAAATTCACTGTACCTTGTTTGCAGGGGTCGAAGTTAAGTTCGCGGTGCGACTGTTATTGTCTAGGCGCCCGCAACGTTTCGCGGTTCGCGATACGCTGGGCGCTCGTTCTGCACAATCCTGGAAGATCGCGTTGGCTCGTTCCGTGTTCTTCGGTGCGTGTTGTCCACTTGTTATCGTTCGGCGCTGAATATATTTTTGAATTTATTTCTAATTCATTCTTAATTAAATTAATATCCATGTCGATTAGGCTCGTAAGCCCTAAATACGCCCCCACACTGCCATTTGGTCAGATAGATGGGTGGCTATATCCAGTCTTTTCTTATTCCCACACTGCCTCCTGGGTCAGATGAATGGTGAATAGAATTTTTCGATATCGACGACGTCAACTTGGTCTTGCCAAGGCCCGTAGGCGAGACTGGTTACTGATTTAACTTGAACTCTTGTACTATAAAATTTTAAACTTGACTAAAGCTACCGAACGATTAATACGCAGATTCGACTCACTGGTTATTTTTAAAATAATAATGTTCCTTTATTTTCCTTTAAATTAACTTTGTTTTTTTTAACTTAAAACTTTGAGGACGGCGGCCAGGGCGTAAGCCCTGACCGCCTCACACGGCCCTCAGGCCCACTACTTTTTGTTTCTCACTGTGACTGTTCGTCTGATTGACACTGTTCAACTATCTTTGCTATTGACTCTGCTACTAACTCTTACTGATTCTTACTGACTGTTACTGGTTCGTCCAGGTAGTAGGATTCTACCTTATATAATAAAGGTACCCCTGTCTCGAAGAGAGGGGGTGTACAGGGGTATAAAATGTTCAAAATGTTTGCACGCAAATCATTTTTGCATATTTTACTAAAATTAACAGTAAAAAAAATATTTTAAAATTAACAATAGCATATTTTGCATTCTGCGTGGGATCGAGACTAACATAAATACAACAAATTACTCTAATTAAATTAATTAACCCTGGCCACGTAACATTTTAGCTGGTACAATCGGTGACAGTGTTTTCAGTGTTTAAACCGTTTATTTTGAAGTGAAATTATATTGAGAAGTATCACACGCGCAATTCCGTCAAAATTCACACTCGCGAGGGCTGTATGAAAGCACTATTGCGCGATGTGTGACATTTATCGGAAGTGACGCGCGAGATACAACCAACATGGAAAAAAATAATGTTTTTCGTGACTGTCTTGAAGTAATTTTACAATGACGAGCGTCAGACACTGATTTATCAAAACTCATACTCGCGAGAGCGTATTAAAGCCCCTAACGCGCGATATATGACGTTTATCAAAAGTCACGTGTCCGGCGCGTACATTGCAAACATTTTCATTGAAAGGTAAAATTGCCTAACGCGAATATATCCTTTCGCGATTTACACGTTTGTTTCTTTCGGCAACCAGATCCACCCCGGGAATTATGAGCAATACGGCATCAGTGAATTCGTCGGTGGCTAGACCCGGATTGCGCAAAATCAACCTCCGTGTATCTCGCTAGAGGACAATACGACGTTAGAGCAACAATTGAGAAAAGAGACATAAAATTAACGGAAATGTAAAACTGAAACTATTTATTTTGAATATTTGAAACCGGATTTAAAACATCTGAAAGCACCGTCGGCGGGGATTTACATAACGATCGATGAAGGTTAAAAGGGTTCGATTTTTTTCAGGTAGCCTGAATCTATATTTGAATAATAAGCATTGAAATATTTAAGTGCGGAAAAATCCAAATCTCTGAGACAATTAGTTGCTGACCATGTTTTATTGCAGAACCCAAATAAATGGTCTTTGCGCGGTATTGAAAAAAGGTTATTTTATATGATGGTGATGTATTGTGTTTTCGAACTGGGTACAGATTAAAAGAATAAAATTATGAAAGTTAAAACCGAAAATACCTGAACTAACAACAGAATTAATATATTTTTAAATATTTACGAAGGCCAAGGTTAATAACAATAAAAAATGTTTAAAAATTATAGTCGGGGCTATTGTTAGGGAAGACAATTGATGTCACCAGGGTACCACCAAATGTTATACCTGCATCAATTGCTCCCGGTTTCTTTGACGATCATTATTGTCTTACCCTAGCAACGCCCTAATTTAAAACAAAATATGATTTTTAATATATGTACAAGAAAATAACTCAGCTGACCTTTTGGTCCCGAGTATGTAGGTGTAAACAATTTTTTTTTCTTTCTAGGACGAACCTCTTGGAGTAATTCGTCTACAAAATTGGTGAATAATTACATTCTACTGGATGTACCGTGAATGTATTATTGTAATTTTATTTTTTTAATTGATTGCCGGGCGCCAATAGTGGTATTTCCACTATAAAATTTTGCATCACTCTCGCGTACGAGTGGGATGCTGTGTGATAATAAGCAAATTACTGGAGTGAACCTTGCCTGATGGTTACCATGTGACATGCTACTGTCACCAAACCTCCGACTAGCTCAACGGTAGGTTCGGAATCACAACTCGATCCTCCGAACGCATGGAAAATCCGTAGACTCCCCATGCGCTGGTGCCCTCACGCCTCGTGTATGACTAGATTCTTTATCATCTGGTTCAACCAGGTGATATTTCATCCAGCCAACACGTTGGGAGCCATCTGATACCGGGGGGTAGAATTCCGGGTAGAAGTCGCCTTCCAGATTTGACTCTCTCGCCAGCGGAGAGTACAAGATCCTGACGCTTCCACCTTCTCACCGTGCCGTATCGTAATGACAAGGGCTCACTCCAGTAATGAAAGAAATTTTAAGTTAATTCTCTAGTTTCTGTTTAATTATAGTTTTTGAAACAAAATTAAAATTGCGATAAAATAGCCATACACAAAAAACATACAAATTTACGGATGCGATCCCAATCGCAGAATACATAAAAAAACAACAAATAATATAATGGTGCGTAGACATGGCCATGACGCTACAAAAGGAACATACATGGGTTACACTTACGATTATGTAGTTTTTTCAAAAATAAAATATTCGTTGGTTTTCACTTGAAGTTCTATTTGTTTTTCACTTGTAATTAAAATTCACTGTACCTTGTTTGCAGGGGTCGAAGTTAAGTTCGCGGTGCGACTGTTATTGTCTAGGCGCCCGCAACGTTTCGCGGTTCGCGATACGCTGGGCGCTCGTTCTGCACAATCCTGGAAGATCGCGTTGGCTCGTTCCGTGTTCTTCGGTGCGTGTTGTCCACTTGTTATCGTTCGGCGCTGAATATATTTTTGAATTTATTTCTAATTCATTCTTAATTAAATTAATATCCATGTCGATTAGGCTCGTAAGCCCTAAATACGCCCCCACACTGCCATTTGGTCAGATAGATGGGTGGCTATATCCAGTCTTTTCTTATTCCCACACTGCCTCCTGGGTCAGATGAATGGTGAATAGAATTTTTCGATATCGACGACGTCAACTTGGTCTTGCCAAGGCCCGTAGGCGAGACTGGTTACTGATTTAACTTGAACTCTTGTACTATAAAATTTTAAACTTGACTAAAGCTACCGAACGATTAATACGCAGATTCGACTCACTGGTTATTTTTAAAATAATAATGTTCCTTTATTTTCCTTTAAATTAACTTTGTTTTTTTTAACTTAAAACTTTGAGGACGGCGGCCAGGGCGTAAGCCCTGACCGCCTCACACGGCCCTCAGGCCCACTACTTTTTGTTTCTCACTGTGACTGTTCGTCTGATTGACACTGTTCAACTATCTTTGCTATTGACTCTGCTACTAACTCTTACTGATTCTTACTGACTGTTACTGGTTCGTCCAGGTAGTAGGATTCTACCTTATATAATAAAGGTACCCCTGTCTCGAAGAGAGGGGGTGTACAGGGGTATAAAATGTTCAAAATGTTTGCACGCAAATCATTTTTGCATATTTTACTAAAATTAACAGTAAAAAAAATATTTTAAAATTAACAATAGCATATTTTGCATTCTGCGTGGGATCGAGACTAACATAAATACAACAAATTACTCTAATTAAATTAATTAACCCTGGCCACGTAACATTTTAGCTGGTACAATCGGTGACAGTGTTTTCAGTGTTTAAACCGTTTATTTTGAAGTGAAATTATATTGAGAAGTATCACACGCGCAATTCCGTCAAAATTCACACTCGCGAGGGCTGTATGAAAGCACTATTGCGCGATGTGTGACATTTATCGGAAGTGACGCGCGAGATACAACCAACATGGAAAAAAATAATGTTTTTCGTGACTGTCTTGAAGTAATTTTACAATGACGAGCGTCAGACACTGATTTATCAAAACTCATACTCGCGAGAGCGTATTAAAGCCCCTAACGCGCGATATATGACGTTTATCAAAAGTCACGTGTCCGGCGCGTACATTGCAAACATTTTCATTGAAAGGTAAAATTGCCTAACGCGAATATATCCTTTCGCGATTTACACGTTTGTTTCTTTCGGCAACCAGATCCACCCCGGGAATTATGAGCAATACGGCATCAGTGAATTCGTCGGTGGCTAGACCCGGATTGCGCAAAATCAACCTCCGTGTATCTCGCTAGAGGACAATACGACGTTAGAGCAACAATTGAGAAAAGAGACATAAAATTAACGGAAATGTAAAACTGAAACTATTTATTTTGAATATTTGAAACCGGATTTAAAACATCTGAAAGCACCGTCGGCGGGGATTTACATAACGATCGATGAAGGTTAAAAGGGTTCGATTTTTTTCAGGTAGCCTGAATCTATATTTGAATAATAAGCATTGAAATATTTAAGTGCGGAAAAATCCAAATCTCTGAGACAATTAGTTGCTGACCATGTTTTATTGCAGAACCCAAATAAATGGTCTTTGCGCGGTATTGAAAAAAGGTTATTTTATATGATGGTGATGTATTGTGTTTTCGAACTGGGTACAGATTAAAAGAATAAAATTATGAAAGTTAAAACCGAAAATACCTGAACTAACAACAGAATTAATATATTTTTAAATATTTACGAAGGCCAAGGTTAATAACAATAAAAAATGTTTAAAAATTATAGTCGGGGCTATTGTTAGGGAAGACAATTGATGTCACCAGGGTACCACCAAATGTTATACCTGCATCAGTATAATATATAATTTCTGCTGGCATGGACTATGCGTAATGGTTTTAAATATGACTGTTTGTTTATCAACGTTGTAAAGAGATTGGTTTGGCCACAACCCCCATTTTTATATATTATCATCGAAAACAAATTGTAATATGTACATATAAAAAAAAATTAGTAATTTTGGATGTTGGAATGTGGTTAAAATTTGAATTAAATAATGCGTACTGAAAAGATCTAGTGTTGGTCACATTCCCATTCGTTTTTATATTTTTTCATCAAGTGTGCATTATATTTTTGCACAATTAGACTGATAGACTTAAAATTGACACAAAAGTCTACATTAACGAAGAAGAAGACTTAAACTATAGTACACACACACACACACACACACACACACACACACACACACACTCAAACACACGCACGCACACACCCTCACACACACACATACACACACACACACACAACACACACACCCTCACACACACAAACACACATACAAACACACCCTCACCCACACACACAAACACACACACACACACACACCCTCACACACACACACACACACAAACATATGTAACTTCTAACTCTAGTATGTAATCAACATTGTATTGTATTGTATTGTTTATTAATAAATAAATAAATAAATAAAGAAATAAATAAATAAATAAATAGTAATTAGTTTATAATTTAAATATAAACGTTGTGAAGAGTTCAGTAATGGCCAAAACCCCCATTCTTTAAATATCGTCAACGAAATAAAATATGCAAAGCGTTGAAAATTATTCAAAATAGGATGATATAAATGGTTAAAATTTGATTAAACAAAAGTATTGAAAAGATTCTAGTGCAGATTACACCGTCACATCCCATTCGTTTTTACATAATGTGATGACTCTATTTGATTCGATTAATTATTTGTTTTCTTATATGTGCATACAGTCTATTATTGTTTGAGGTATTCGAGTCGTCTTCTTCATCATTTTTCCGATTAAAATTTCTATTTCGTTATGTAAGACGATTATAAAATACAATGGGATAGTTATTTGATTAGAAAATCGCCTTCCAAGGGAGGAATGTGATGACTTTATAATTTTAATATGCACATATGTATATTATATTAATTATTATTAAAGATGATAAATATAGTATTTGATAATATTAAATTGGAATTGTACACTTTATGGGAGTTCTTTGTTGAAGTCGGTGAAGAATATTATAATATCTACTTACTAAACTAATATGGAATATATTTTGGTGTCATTGTTGGTAGCTTTGAACTATTCGTTAAGTTTGTTGATGCAAGTCCAAGGTACATGTGGGGATTGTATTAGTGTACCTATCTGGAATCGGAGGGGAGAGAAATTTGTCTTTAAGTATGTTGATTAGTGGGTGGCGGGAAGACTTACTGGCAGATCTTGGTGAATGACGGGGGTACGTGCGAAGCTCCTGGAATTCATTTTATAGTATTCATTAATAATTAGCTCGTTTAAAAATAAATTAAATTAATTCTCATTTAATAATCAGTGCTTATTTGTGGAACGAGGATGATCATCATTGGACCCTAAATCATATTTATTCTTTTTTCTCTATATTTTTTCTTTATCTTAAAATTCTTAAAATTACAAAATTTCGGTCGATAAATATTTAAATAAAATAGTGATATTTTGGAAGGCGCTATACCACCTGAGCCTCGCAGGAGTAGATGAGTTTTTTTTCTTATTTTCAATAACAATTTATGAATAATTTTTCTTTTGGTGTAACAAGATTTGAGTACATGAAAAATCGAATATTAATTAGAAATGTAATCATTTTTAAACTATTTTGAATTTTCTTTCAAGTACAATTTGAATAAACATAATCTTATTTTAAAACATTATAACCTATTTGAGAAATTACTATATTTTATTAATTTTAAATTTGAAGTATTGTGTTTTTTATAACTGACAGAGTGAAATGAAGTAAATTTGTATAATCCTAATTCCATAAAAATTGTTTGCATGTAGAATTTAGTGATTCATAAATTATTTCTTTATTTAAATTACTAATAGCATTATAATACTAACAAAACTCAATAATTCCTTTCCTATAAATGCATGTTAAGTTGATAAGTTATCCTATCTCGTAGAAAATTAATAAGTATTATTTCCTGTCCTTAATTCCAGTATTTTACTTATCGACAATAGTAAGTAAATTACTTCTTTAATCAAATATAATACTAAAAATCGGTAATACCTTTGTCCTAATTACCTAAAAAGCCGTGTAGTCTACGGTTACTATTCTTCGATTTCCAGTTTTCTATGTGGTTGATGGTTAGAGACTCTCGCTAGACTTGAGGTCCCAGAGGATACCTTAAACTGTCTAATATCTAGATTTATTGACCTCAATATATAGTAATGCATGATGTCACAGGTAGTCTAATTAATCCTTGTTAATGCACTCGGACCTGGAAGTAATTTGAAATGGTTGACCAGGATGGAATCGAGCGGGTATAGGTGCTCGTTTCAAACTGCATGAAGCATGAAAAATTAGCATGATCTTCTTTGAAAATCTGAATTTCCCTAACCTTAAAATGTCAGATGAAGTATGAAAATCGAGTGAAAAACACAAAACTTTATTAGCTCATTTTGTAGAAGCCTTAAAATGTCACTTAGACATCGCTAATGGAAATCAAAGTATCACCCTATGTGTCTTGAAATAACCATTTTAGCTAAAGTAATCAAAATATTCATGTTTCAATCTGTTACTGTAGAAGGAAAATTCGTGTCCTGAAAACTAACATTATAAAGATATATTGGACATCTAACAAAATTTGATATAAAACTATTTACGTCACACTCATGGAAAGATCGTCGATTGCATATAAATATTGCCTTTTGTTATATAATGTATTTTGGTATTGTTTTGATATGTTTTCATTACAGCAGGATATACGAAAAGGTAGGAAAACTGAATTTCGTTATTTACTAACCTCCATGAGTGTGAAAAAGCGTTAATAAGCATATATCGTGTTTTCTATTGAATTTTATTTATGGTTTTCTTATGAGAATCATATGAATTTGTTTTTATGATAATTTTTCGTCATCCCATTTATTCTGTAGGTATATTAATATACTTATATCGATCAAATTGAGTAACAATTAAGTTACATAATTTGGGTTGAGAATCGAAGTTTTATCATTACATTATACGAATTTAATAATTCTGTAGTTATAACTTTGTATATAAAGATTAATTATCTTTCAACAGTCGTGGAGTCTATTAATCTATTAATTATTAATATAATATATATAAATTTTATTATAAATATTCGTCTATTTATAACTCGTAAATAAAACACAACGTAGAGGGTCCTTTTTAACGTGAATAATGATAGTAATCACTAGACGATCATTGGCCAAAAATCCGTTGAAAAACATATAAAATTAGCGAAATAAGATAGAAGAATACGATGTTCTTTCATGATAGAATCATTCAATAAGGAATATTCAAATAGATGTAATAAATTCTAGATTTACCTTACAGGTAGAGGATAAACTAGTTAGTGAAATTAACTATAGTACTAGGAAATAGACGTTAGATTTTAATAGGTAGTTTAGCTAGCTAGTTTAGGAGGTTATGGATCCACAGAAAAATAGATTAGGACGATATTTAGTTAAGGTTAGGGTGGATTCCATCACAATATGTATTTTCATCAAGTGTGCATATTGTTAATAATATTTCTGCACAAAAGACCAGTAGACTTAAAACTAACCCAAAAGTCTAAATAAAAAAGAGAAGAATAAGTATAAGACTATAAGAAATAGTTTGTATAAAAAACTATCCCAATGGTCTACATAAAATAAGAAAAAATACATAAAATAGAAGAATTATTTGAAATAGATTGTATAAAAACAGACTAAAAGGTCTTCACAAAAGAAGAAGAAGATTAATCTATAGGAAATAGTTTGTATAAAATTCACCAAAGTTCTACATAAAATAAGAAAACGAAGCAAAAGACCAAAGGAAATAGTTTGTGTAAAAACTGTAAGGTCTACATAAAATTAAGAAGAAAAAGAATTAGACTCCATGAACCGTCGCTTCAGACCCTTCAGAACCTCCCGTCCCTTCAGGCCCTTCAGTACCTCCCGTCCCTTCAATCCATCATTACGTCCCTACCAATCAGGCCCTTCAGTACCTCCCGTCCCTTCAGGACCTTTTATACCTCCCGTCCCTTCAGGCCCTTTAGTGCATCCCTTCCCTTCATTACATCCCGTCCCTTCAGTCGGTTAAGAAAAGTTAAATCTAAAAACCATCCTGGAAGAACCGCGAAGAGATGAAAGGACCTTCTTTTCCCAGGATACTCCACCTTCAAAGGTAAAATGACTAAATATACGAAGAAGAAGAAGAAAAAAGTTTAAATCCAGATACCTGCGAAGATATGGAAGGAAAATTGGATGAAGAAGAAAAAGAAGAAGAAGAAAAAAGTCTATATCCAAAAACCATCTTGGAAGACTTGTGAAGAGTTGGAAGGACAGTTGGACCTTCTTCTCCCAGGATTCTCCAACTTCATAGGTAAAATGACCAAAAATACACGAAGAAGAAGAAGAAGAAGAAAAAAGTTCAAATCCAGAAACCTGCGAAGAGATGGAAAGACAATTGTAGCTTCTTCTCCCAGGTTAGTCCCCCTTCTAAGGTAAAATGACCAAATACACGATCAAGAAGAAGAAGAAAAAAGTTTAAATCCACAAACCGTCCTGGAAGACCTGCGAAGAGATGGAGGGACAGTCGGACCTTCTTTTCCCAGAATACTGCCCCTTCATAGGTGAAATGACCAAATACACGAAGAAGAAGAAGAATAAGAAAAAAGTTTAAATCCAGAAACCATTCCGGGCAAACGCTCGACAATTCACCAAAGTTTCATAATAATCGGACAAACGGTTTAGGAGCACATCGCATACAATTTTCTGATAGGAAATCAGTATATTGTTGTGTGATTTGTAAGTAAATAGTAATAGGTAGGTACCTACCTACAACAATGTTCTAAATAAATTCAATTCATAACAAATTTTATTTGAATATCAGAATCTTTCCGTTACCATAGTAACCATTCCAATATTAATATCAAATGGGCTCGATACATTTTTTGGATATGTAGGTAGGTACCTACATTGGTTTGTTCGAAGCCACAAAAACGAAAATTGTCCGAAATATCAAATATTATATACAAATTATGCAATTTTATTATGCCTATATCTTTACTAATAATTAACAGACTTTAACAATATATGTCTTAAAACTTGCTATAAAGTCTTGTGTTTCATTTTATTATTTCATAATCACATTTATTTCAAAGGTATATTATTTTAAAGAACATATTCATTCGGTGGGAAAATTAAATATCGTATGAAAAGATATTAAAATGGCGGGGTTATATGTACATTTGTACAAAACGCTTACTTTAAAAATAAGTTAAACATTATAATTAGACAAAATATTCACCATGTTTTTCACTTAAAAGCTAAGTTATACTTGAAAATATATTTTTTTCGTGTAAATACGTACTTCTAACTTTTAAACAAACAGATATTTGCGTGCAAAATGTACACTTTTTTGACAGATATGACTTGGAAAATTTTGTATGAAAAAAATAATTATTGAAATATCTTTAAAATTCAGCATTTTAATCGCATTATTTTTAGCGTGACACTGCATCAGGTATACTGGTACATGTTCGCACATAAATTAGATTTTTAGATGCTCTTGGTTTTTCAAAAGGCGTGAGACAAACACACACATACACACACACATACACTAACATATTGATTGCTTTATTACTTTAGATATATTGTTAATTGTTATTTTATCTTCTTGTTCAAATTACAATACATGTAAAAAAGTACATTGAACAAGTTAGTATAAACAATATTTTTTTTAGAAATGTATAAGTATAGAAATAAGAACATGATAAATATATGACCTCTAAATTTTATTAGTAAAATAAACTGCTATATATATATATATATATATATATATATATATATATATATATATATATATATATATATATATATATATATATATATATATATATATATATATATATATATATATATATATATATATATATATATATATATATATATATATATATATATATATATATATATATATATATATATATATATATATATATATATATATATATATATATATATATATATATATATATATATATATATATATATATATATATATATATATATATATATATATATATATATATATATATATATATATATATATATGTTATATTTGATGTTTTCACAGGTGAAATATGTTATAATATTTTTATCTCGGTTTTCCCGTGTCAGTAGGTCTTGACTTAGACCATTTGTCTTCCGACGTTTCGCCTGAATATCACCAGGCATTTTCAAGGACTTAACGAAAAGCACGCGCGCGACACACGTCGTCGTGTGGAAATGGCATTACATATATATATATATATATATATATATATATATATATATATATATATATATATATATATATATATATATATATATATATATATATATATATATATATATATATATATATATATATATATATATATATATATATATATATATATATATATATATATATATATATATATATATATATATATATATATATATATATATATATATATATATATATATATATATATATATATATATATATATATATATATATATATATATATATATATATATATATATATATATATATATATATATATATATATATATATATATATATATATATATATATATATATATATATATATATATATATATATATATATATATATATATATATATATATATATATATATATATATATATATATATATATATATATATATATATATATATATATATATATATATATATATATATATATATATATATATATATATATATATATATATATATATATATATATATATATATATATATTATATATATATATATATATATATATATATATATATATATATATATATATATATATATATATATATATATATATATATATATATATATATATATATATATATATATATATATATATATATATATATGTAATGCCATTTCAGGTAAACAATATAAAAAAAAAAAATTATTTAAAAAAAAAACATATGTCTCCATTGTTACAGACAACCAAAGGAAATGCTGAGGAACGGACCAGGGTGGCGCTATCCAGCTGGCAAGGGGGTGATGTAGCGGGTGCAACCAGCCGAGTTGACCACCCACTTCAAGGAGTAGGGAGACGTCAGCCGGCTATTTAAGGCGACGCACATCACGTCTCAGTGTTCAGTTTAACCAAGGCCAGCGGTAGGCAGTCACTCTGCCCGACTCACATTTCGATTCCGCGCATTCAGCGATCTATATTATTTAAATTATTTAATAGTCCATTATTGAAGTACATACCAATCTTGAATTATAATTAGAGTCAAACTATCAAATAAATACGTAAGTCAAATTCAAACTATTTTAATACCTGTCTGTAATATTAATTAATTCATATTCTTCTGATAAATATATAAATGTTTTATGGTGTGGCGTGGGTACCTCATTCTGTTGTGTAACGCTCTTTAATTAGCTTGCAACTAATTACCGAGCTACGCACAGCAGGATCGAATACACACGCGACATCATTTCGCGTTGGATTTGGGGAACAGGCGACAGGTTACTACCTAGGGCCTGTCTAGACCGGAGCACCCTTCTGTAAATAAATAAATTAATATTTAAATCCAATTCCCAACCTAGCGCGAAAGGTTGATATTGGTGGATTCAATAATTTTAGATTTTTTATTATATGCTATCTTAGCCTGTAGAATGCTGCTGACAATTTCTGCATTTGAACGCCTATCTTGTGATATACGGCTGCCCAGGTAGACGAATTCCTTTATTTGTTTTATGGTTGTATTGTTGAGAGTTATATTTATGAGCGTTTGCTCTCTTCCTACAGCCGTACATTTTGTCTTCTCTTTGTTAATTGACATATTGTAATGAGATGATAGGATGTCTTGCATATTTTGTAGGGCCTCATTTAGTTCGTCTTCTGTATCAGCGAGTAGTGCAATGTCGTCCGCATATCGAATCATATCTATCTTTCTTCCCTGTATCTTCACGCCTGGCCAGTCCTCCATGGTATAATAATTAAAAAGTGCTGGTGACAATGTGCAGCCCTGTCTTACTCTGGTGCGTCTATATCTGGTGCGTACATGCTTATTATGTGTAATGTTAATTTGTTAAACTTGAAAGTGACCTTTAGTACTCGGTCGCTTATGTAATCTATATCCTCAATATGATGTTTGTATCTTTCGTGCAATTCCTACACCAGAGTGGGCCCTTTTGTGCTTGTCTTTCCCACTATATATTAATATGAAGTTTTCTACTTTGATAGTGCCCTTGCCTTTCCTTTTCGTTTCAGAGGGACCGCATATGTCTATTTTATGGTTGTTCATATCCAAGATTATCTCCTGGTCTCGTTTGTTCCAGGATTTAATGTTCCAGCATCCTATTCTAGTTATTTGTTTCTTTTTCAATTGTTTGCTCCTTGTCCTAACTTGGATCAAATTCGAGATCTGTCCTAGCTTGGGTCAAATTAGAGATCTGTCCGAGTTCCGAGGCTTCTCTTTCTGTGCTGTGAGCTTGTAGGTCTTTTTACCCTAGGTAGGTAGCTAACCTCACCTAAAAACCCTCCTCCTTTTTCATCCGGGTTTGGGACCGCCAATGGCGGAGTTCACCGACAATTAATTCAATTAAATAAAACAAAACTTTGTGTACACCATCAAAATTAAAATTTTTATTCAATTGATGAAAATTCCTCAACATAATACGAGAACAAAGTTCCCTTCTACAAGAGGATACAAAGTATATTAAACTTAATGTATGGTTGTCGCCAAATATCTTGAGCCGTTTCGCCGAGAAGGGGAGCAATTAGCACATATACCAACAAAGCAAAAAGACACAAATTTGCAATCTGCGCACCCGGAAGCCAGTTCAAGATATTTGGCAAAAATTAAAAAATATATACACTTAAAGTAAACATGATGGGTGAAGTGCAGGCTGGGTAACATTATTTTGAAGGGTGGGGGACGCAATGAAGTCATTGGTTAAATATGAACATTAAAAATGTGTTAAAGTGATTATTTTGTTAATTTATACAGAAATAAGGGATCCCCAGGTACCAAAATGGTATAGTCTACTAAAAATCACAAAAGCCATCAACCCACTAGACCTATTGTATCCAACTGTAATACCCCTAGTCATAAATTTTTTTTTTTTTTTTATTTTATTAAGTTTACAATAACATATACAAAATATAAAACAAACAAACTATATAGAAAAGATTCACAGTAAGACAAAACATATTTACCTTTACTAGAGTGCAAGCACTCGTGTGTAAAGGAGACAATTTAATACAGAATACACAAAATATTATACATACATAATTATTATCTATACAAAAAGAAGTTAATATAATTTACATATCAGTCAAATAATAAGTTTGATTTATTCTTTATTTTTTTTTTTTAAATCATTATGTTCAATTGCCAGTCTCAAATCTGTTTCAAGTTGGTTGAACCACACCACCCCATTGTACGTGTAGTAGTGCTGTGCAAAACTTGTATGTGTTAATGGGGTACACAGTTGACCCACTATATTATGTCTATCACTCGCCACACGTACAAAGGCATGGTGCGACCTTCCAATGTCCTTATGTATTTGAAATAGCACATATGGTTTTTTATTTATAATTTTTATTATCAACCTTTGCGTAATTTCTAGAGGCAAAATGAATGTTTTATACGCCCCCCCCCCCCCATGCAACAATGCCATATTGCATTATTGAATGGGCGAAAGCGTAATACACATTTTTAAGTAATTTTAAATTGAGAATGTTTCTAAGGTTGATAAATATGTAAATAAGCTTTCTTAATCTGTTTATAGTATTATTTATTTGAGTTTTCCATTTAAGGTTACTGTCAATTATTACTCCTAAATATTTAATTTCATTTTTATTTGTTATACATAGACAATCGTTATTTTTACATGTCAATACTTTTGTAGAACAATTTTTTGAGTGGATTTTAATATTTAATGCAATGGGAGGTATTTTCTTGTTTATGGTAAAAGGTATATAGTAAGTTTTCTCAATATTCAGGGTCAATATATTATTGTCAAACCATTATTTTAATAAATTTATATCAGTGTTAGCATTTTCTTCAAGCTCATTCCATGAATTTGCCTGAAAAATAGTTGCCGTATCGTCTGCATATGAAACATGTTTTCCTGATATTGTCAAATTAAATATATCATTTACATAAATATAAGATGAACAAAAGAGGGCCCAAAATTGTGCCTTGAGGTATTCCAAAATCACTTGTATTCGGTACGCTTAGAGTATTATTTATTTTTACGTATTGATCTCTAGAGGACAGAAAACTTTCAATCCATTTTATTACTGTATCTACAATTCCGATTTTACCAAGTTTATAAAGAAGTTTTTTATGACTTATGCTATCAAAAGCTTTTTTTAAATCTATGAATATCGCAAGCGATTTTTTTCCTTTGTCTAAAGCTTCATATATTGTTGTTGTGAGGTCAATGATTGCATCCTGTGTGCTTATTTTTTCACGAAATCCAAATTGTTTGTCACTTAATATATTATGTTTACTAATAAAATTTAAAATTCGCTTTTTAGTTACTTTTTCAAAAATTTTTGATATATTTGATAGTACAGATATAGGTCGGTAATTACTAATTTCTTTGGAGTCACCTGATTTATGAATCGGTGTAACAATCGTTTTTTTGTATATAGATGGAAATATTCCCTTTTTGAGACTGTTGTTTATTATATGTGTAATCGGCTTCTTCAAAAATTTTGTAAATGTTTTTAAGTTTTCAACCGTAATGCCATCGAAACCAGGTGCTGATTCAGTTTTAAGGTTTTTTATTATATTTACAATTTCTTGTTCAGATACTATTGCAAATTTTTCTAACTTATCTTCAATTGATTCTGCTTCATTTCCTGAGGTCAAGGTGATATTATCTATGTTGTTGGTTATTTCATTTGCAAGATTTTTTCCGACATTCGCAAAAAAATCATTGAAAACATTGGCACATTGTTTAGGGTTTTCAGAAACTTGTATTATATTATTGTTAATTTGTAATTTTGAGATATCATTTGGTTTTATTTTATTTTCGATTATTTCATTTATTGTTTTCCAAATCTTTTTACTGTCGTTGCCAGAGTTTGAAACCCGTTTTTTGTAAAATTCTTCTTTTGTAGTTTTAATTAATACCGTGAGCTTGTTTCTGTAAATTTTAAAGTGAGAGATAATTATATCATTAAGTGGAATTTTTTTTTGTAAGTTTAAATAATTTTTCTTTTTCTCTTATAGAAACCACTAGTCCATGTGTGATCCAAGGTTTAATTTTACGAAAATCACTTTTATAGGTTTTATTTGGTATTTCACAGCTAGAATCCTTTATGTGCTTTTGTAAAGTATCATGGAATTTTAAAGCACTTATATTCACATCTTCCGTAGATAGCTTAATTAACTGCAACAATTGATAAAATCATTACAGATTAAAATATTTTTCAAAGTTTACTCTAAAGCAGGGGTTCCCAACCTTTTTGTACTCTAGAGCACATTCTAAAATATCGGTAGGGTGACGGGCACAGTCTATTTTTAATCGACAAACTCCTTCCATAAATTCTCATTTTCCCATAATTATTTTTTTTATATTCATAATTTATTAATAAATAATTAACAAAAATGTTTCAAAATAATAAAATTATTATTTAAATTGCATACAGACAGAGAAATGTATTTACAAAACATAAACAAAAAAAAAACAAATACAAAGAAAAAAACTCAAGAATATCAAAACTCTAACAAATACATAAAAATAATTCACATTTTTAATTAATGTTTGTGGAAAATTTCTGTCTCTGTCGAATAGTGGCGGGCACATACGAATCGTTCCGCGGGCACCATGGCGCCCGCGGGCACGGGGTTGGGAACCTCTGCTCTAAAGAATTGTTGAATTAGTTAATAACCTTATGAATAAGGAAATCCCCAATAATGCATTATTAGTATCTTTTCATGAAGTTCATCTGTTTCCAAGTTTTCCTATAGAAGAAACAAGAACAATTTTGGAGAACTCATTAAAATCGTTTTAAAATATGTACCAAGCAATGATAGCAGATTTATTTACAAAACTTTTGGTAAAACAGTTATTAACAAATAATTGGAACATTGCTCCTCGACGATTCAACAGTATTCCTTCTTTTATATTTATTCTTTTGAATACTTTTTTGTTTTATTTGGCGTCTCAGATTTATTTGCTTCTGGAGCAACTGCATCATTTAACTCTATGGTGATGTAGCTAGCGGCAAGAAGAAAAATTTGGCAATAGTGCTGTGGTGCGTGGGCGCTTTCTCAGCATTAGACGCTCGCGTGATAGGACGGGCTGGTGTAATGAGGTCATCAGTCAACGTGTGTTCCGGATAGCAGCTGTATTTTTCGAAGGTACTCCTGCGTCTTCGAAAAAATACGACAGACATTGAATTAATGTAGTTTTTCGCCCAAAATGAGTTAGTTGATGTAAATTCAATTCTCCTCTTTGGAGGAATGTCTTCCCACAGACACTTCATGTGGTTTTTCGCCCGAATGACTAAGTTTATGTCTATTTAAAACTCCACTTTCAGAGAACGTCTTCCCACAAACATTGCATTCATGTACTTTTACGGCAGAATGAGTTAGTTTATGAGTGTTTAAGTTTCCTTTCTGAGAGAATGTCTTGCCACAGACATTGCATTCATGTGGTTTTTCGCCCGAATGAGTTAGTTGGTGAAGTTTTAAATCTCCCTTTCGAAAGAATGTCTTCCCACAGACATTGCATTCATATGATTTTTCACCTGAATGAGTTAGTTTGTGCTTGATTAAATGTCCTCTTTGAGAGAATGTCTTCCCACAAACATTGCATTTCTTCTCACCGACATTGCATTCATGTAGTTTATCGTCAGAATGAGTAAGTTTATGTCTGTTTAAAACTCCTCTTTCAGAGAATGTCTTCCCACATACATAGCATTCATGTGGTTTGTCGCGCGAATGGATTAGTTGATGTCGTTTCAAAGCTCCCTTTCGAAGAAATTTCTTCCCACAGACATTGCATTCATGTGGTTTTTCATCCGAATGAGTTAGTATATGACCGTTTAAATATCCTCTTAAAGAAAATGTTTTTCCACAGACATTACATTCATGTGGTTTTTCTTCCGAATGAGTTTGTTTATGTGTGTTTAATTCTCCTCTTTGAAGGAATGTCTTACCACAGATATTGCATTCGTGTGGTTTTTCGCCCAAATGAATAAGTTTATGTCTTTTTAATACTCCTCTTTCAGAGAATGTCTTCCCACAAATGTTGCATTCATGTGCTTTTACGCCCGAATGAGTTAGTTTATGATTATTTAAGTTTCCTTTTTGAGAAAATGTCTTCCCGCAGACATTGCATTCATGTGGTTTTTCTCCCGAATGAGTTAGTTTATGTATTTTTAAATCTCCTCTTCGACGGAATGTCTTCCTACAGACATTGCATTCATGTGGTTTTACCCCCGAATGACCAAGTTTATGTCTATTTAAAAATACTCTTTCAGAGAATGTCTTCCCACAAACATTGCATTCATGTGATTTTACTCCCGAATGAGTTAATTTATGAGTATTTAAGTTTCCTCTTTGAGAGAATGTTTTCCCACAAACATTGCATTCATGTGGCTTTTCGCCCGAATGAGTTAATTTATGAATATTTAAATATCTTCTATGAGAGAATTTCTTCCCACAGACATAGCATTCATGTGGTTTTTCGCCTGAATGAGTAAGTGTCTGTGTGTTTAAAACTCCTCTTTCAGACAATGTCTTCCCACAGACATTGCATTCATGTGTTTTGTCACACAAATGGGTTAATTTTAGAGTATTTGAGGGTTCCATTTGAGAGAATGTTGTATTGCAAACATTGTATTCATGTGGTTTTTCGACCGAATGAGTTAGTTTATGTGAGTTTAATTTTTTCTTTATAGAAAATATCTTCCCACAGATATTGCATTCATGTGGTTTTTCGCCCAAATGAGTTGGTTGATGTTGTTTTAAACATTCCATTTCCATTGGCGAAATTTTCTTTCCAAAGTCATTGCGTTCATTTATCATAGGTTTGGGTATGATTTTGTTTTCATTACCAAACACAGATAGCTCTTCTAATTCCTTTTTTGACTCAACTTCATATTTTTCAATTGGTAAATCAGGGAATACTTCAAGTACGTCAGTATTTTTGTCTATGGAAGGGGTGAATTCAATTTTTATTGTTTTTATTGTCATTTGGTTCGCTGTGGCATCCATTATCTGAAAGAAGATTTAAAGAATTTTGAATAAAATATAAAGCGATACTAGATTATGCGCCTAAATTGAACATTCGATAATAGAAACGGCGCTCGAGAATGAAAAGGATGCGAGTGACTCAAGACAGCATATTGCACTTGACAGGTGGTATGGTTTGCCTAGTTTTCACAACATTTTTTTACAATACTTTTGGTAAAAATAGGTTGGTTAGGATTGTATGTAGACTATTGCGACTCAAAGTAAGCGAGTCAAATAATATATTTAAAAAAAGCTATAAGTGTACAATAAATACTAGGCAAACCATACCACCTGTCAAGCGCATAAGTGCTGTATTAATCCACTCATGATAGATAATGCTTTAATGTAGCCATATGAATTAACATCTAGAAGACTAATATATTAAAATAAAACACATTTATAATTTTCTTCTACTTGGTATAATTTGACTTACTAGTTTCACTCTGGACGAGCATCTTCAGAGTAGCGAAGAAATTTTTGTATAATATGGAGTATTTACCGACTGCCGTGGCACAGTTGGTAAGCCGTTCGGTTTCTGTGTGTCCTGGGATCAATTCCCAGCGGGGTAGAAATTTATTTAAATTCATTTCTCATGTAAATATTGCTGTTCTGGGCAGGAAACACTGGTTAGTTGGAAGAAATTGCCATATGGCTATAAACTCGCCACTTGCGCAGGGTGCAAGGAAGTGTTTATTATTATTATTGTAATTTATATAAATTAGTACAGTGATTGACAACCAATGGTAAGTAACAAGAAGTTATATAAATAAAAACAAAAATTCTTTAATATCCGACTCTAAATTATATAATGCAATTTTTTGTAAGATAAATTGTAAACATGTGACTATAATATCAAATAATATGTCTTTAAATAACTAAAAATAAGTATATTGAATAAAATCTGGGTCTTTTATGTGGTCATGAAGTTAATCTTGAAGGAAACAAGGTGATGTAAGTATAAAAGTTAAGATTTCGACCGAGCAATGTTCTTCCGTGTGTATTATATGTAAGCGATGTATGAAATAAATATATCCAGCCATGAAGTTAGTTTTAAACATAGTGAAAAAAATTGATCTTGTGACGTGTGATGAAAAGTTGAAAATGATTCCTCGAATCGCTGGTTTCTGAATCCTGGTAAGTTTGTAGGATGATATTTCAATGTACCTGTAACAAAAGAAATAGTAATAGTAGCAGTAAAATTCATATTTAAAAATGTTATGCATTGAAAAATAATGAAATTAGGTAAAACCAACAATTAAGGACTGTTGTATTCCCACATTAACTTTCTAAAGACAACAAACAATGTTATTATTTTATTGTTAATGTCTAAATTAATATCAAATTCAACACTATGTATGCGATTAAGAAGGTTAGAGTGAACCTAATAAAGATATACACTTACATTTTCTCTCACGTTGTACCATTTATGACCCTCCAACTCCAACCATTTCTTTTGGGCAGCTTGAACAAACTTTCTCTAATCTAATACAAGTTAAATGTTCTTTAGATACTTCAAATTTAGCAACACACATCATTGAAAATAAACATGACTTTACAGAAAATAATAATATAAATATCCTACACAAATGCAAGAAAGGTAAAAAATTGGATAAATTAGAAATTTGAGAAATAAATAGGGTTAAACACAGTATGGATAAGGTTCTTATTAACTCACAATAAGATTTTATCACATTGCCATTACTAAAACCATTATAACATGATTTATTGAAGAAATAATAACATTTTTTGTTGTCTTTAGAAAGTTAATGTGGGAATACAACAGTAGTTGTCCTTAATGGTTGGTTTTACCTAATTTCATTATTTTTCAATGCATAGCATTTTTAAATATGAATTTTTACTGGTGTGTATATTTCTTTTGTTACAGGTACATTGAAATATCCACCTACAAACTTACGAGGATTCAGCAACCAGCGATCCGAGGAATCATTTTCAACTTTTCATCACACGTCACAAGATCAATTTTTTTCACTATGTTTAAAACTAACTTCATGGCTGGATATACTTATTTCATACATCGCTTACATATACTATACACTGAAGAACATTGCTCGGTCGACATCTTAACTTTTATACTTACATCTAATTGTTTCCTTCAAGATTAACTTCATGACCACATAAAAGACTCAGATTTTGTTCAATATACTTATTTTTAGTTATTTAAAGACATATTATTTGATATTATATAGTCATATTTACAATTTAACTTCGCATTATATAATTTAGAGTCAGATATTAAAGTATTTTTGTTTTTATTTATATAACTTCTTGTTACTTACCATTGGTTGTCAATCTTCTTCATGTGTCATATGTCTCCCCCATGTTGACGACCACCACAGAGAAAGCCTCCCTGTCCTGTGCAGTGCGAAACAGCTCCTCCACATTTCTTATACCGGTCCATTCGCGGATGTTTCGCATCCAGGAAAGCTGCATCCTTCGACCCCTGTACGACCCCCTTCATGACGAGCTGAAGTATGGCATACTTTTCACCTTTCAGAATATGGCCGAAGTACAACATTTTACGGAGCTTAATATTGGTGAATAATTCCCTGTTGGTGTTGGCTCTACGTAGTACTTCAGTGTTACTGACCATGTCACTCCACGATATTCTAAGCATTCTACGGTGGATCCACATGGTTCAAATGCTTCAAGGCGGTGTATAATATTAACTTTGAGAGTCCTCGCCTCAACCCCATAAATCAGATTTTTTGTTTTTATTTATTAAACTTCTTGTTACTTACCATTGGTTGTCAATCGCTGTACTAATTTATATAAATACTCCATATTATACAAAAAAAAATCACTACTCTAAAGATACTCGTCTAGAGCGAAACTAGTAAGTCAAATTAAACCTAGTGGAAGAAAATTATAAATGTGTTTTGTTTTAATACAACCATAATGAAATTCCATCAAGTATTGTCGATGGAAAAAGTAAACAAAATTAAATCTACAAGACTGCCGAATCCATTATTCCAACAATGTGTGATACACATTTGCATTCTAATTTACTTTCTTATTTGACCACTTACACCTTTTGTTGAATATTGACTTTGTGTGGTGACCGGACAAATTGGTAAATTAAAATCAAAACCCGACAATTCGTATCAATTCGTATCACTGTATCACAGATAATATGGAAGTAAACTTTCAGTATACTTCAGATGTGTCACTCAATACATAGAAGCTGTAACCGGATAATCATAAGGTTTCTCGCATCTCCGCTATAGGGGCAATGAATACGCGACCGGTCTATGGCAAATTTTAATTTCCATTTTTAATGTTTCCAGCTTTAAGGAATGGATTCAAGGATAACTTCAATAAAAAATAACCATTTTTCAATCATTATTTATTAAAAAAAAAAACACTTATGATGGATTTTATTTGCAATCTTTCAAAAATCATGCCAAATAATTCATGAAATACATTGTTCTAAATAAAATGTGCATTGTAGATTATTAGATTTTTAAATTTATTTTCCACAAAGAAAGATTTAATACTGATTTTCGGGAAACTATATAACTTCACTTCGCCGTATTTCACTTGACAATTTATTCAAAACACAACAAAACTTGTCAGCCATCTTGCGAAGATAATCGAAAAACACAAAAAGCTGGCAATAGATTAACACCATCACCATCACATGGCGTGATAGTGTGTATGTAGATGAACACCGAAAACAACAAGAATTTTACAAAATCACACGTGTTATATTTATTATCTGGTTTACTTCAAGATTTTAAAGGATCAAAATGTTTCGCGTCACAACAAACAACAAAACACAACTGAAGTATGCTGAAGGTCTGAAAATTTTACATTGCATTTTCAAAAATACCAACATAAAAAAAAAAAAAAATAGCGCCACCTTTGGAGATGTAAGCGTAAAGTAAAACCAGTGCTACCAATAGAGTGCCACCGGCGTGCACTGTATCACGTCAAAAGTCAAAACAGAACCACAGAATAGAACAGTGAGAAATCAACCATAGACTAAATAAATTTCTTTTCTGTGCATAGATTTAATAATATATATGGACTACGCACAAAGGCGATTTGCTTGGCAGGTTTTCGGGAAACATGATTTGTATGAAAAAGCCACGAGACTGCAGTCTACTAATGGCGGCAAGGCAAATTTTCATACAAAACAGTAATTTTATAATTGAAATTACCGGTTATTTTTCTCTCGAACTGAATAAATTTTGGTAATTGTTTACAAGTTCCTTCCCTCGCCGATCGCAATAATTTTTATATCAATAGATAGATAAACGCGTACATATTACAGGAAAATCAATTTTAATTGGCGGTCATGCTTTCAAAAAATATAATAAAATTCCGAGAAATGTATGAAGTAAGTAATCCATAATAAAAATAATTGGTTATATACCATACTTGTACTCTAGCGCAATACAATTATATTACAACATAATATTTTGATTATAGGTACTCACATTTTCATTTCTTGAAAATTTATGGCTCATTTTGATATAATTAATGAATCTCACTCACGCGAGTCACAATAATAACTACATACAAACCTAACCAACCTATTCTTACCAAAAGTTTGGTTTGAATATGTTGGTTAGGTAAGTATGTAGTTATTATTGCGACTCGCGTGAGCGAGTTGCATCATGTACTGTATTCTAATATTGATACAACGGGTGTGAATGTGGCAAATTGTGATTGTATTATTGTTTAGAATTTGCTTTCAAAACGCTAGTAGTTTGGGGGCAGAATCGCCACCTAGCGGTGAGTTTCGGAAATTCAAATAGTGGCAGAAAACTAACAAGTTATAATGGATTGTAATGACGGGAGGTACTGAAGAACGGAGGTACTGAAGGGACGGAGGTACTGAAGGGACGGGAGGTACTGAAGGGACGGGAGGTACTGAAGGGACGGGAGGTACTGAAGGGACGGGAGGTACTGAAGGGACGGGAGGTACTGAAGGGACGGGAGGTACTGAAGGGACGGGAGGTACTGAAGGGACGGGAGGTACTGAAGGGACGGGAGGTACTGAAGGGACGGGAGGTACTGAAGGGACGGGAGGTACTGAAGGGACGAGAGACTGAGGGCTTGAAGGGACGTGTGTTACTGAAGGGAAGGGAGGTACTGAAGGGCCTGAAGGGACGGGTGATTTTTAATTATACATGCAATCTGAAGTTTGCCGGGGGTTCACTAGTCTATATTATAAATGTGAATGTTTGTATGTATCGATGAATCTACATAATATGTATGTACATATGTATGCTATGCGTCGAGCGTATGCCCGGCATGGTTTCTTGATTAAAAAAATTTTCTTCTTCACCGGGTATTAGGTCATTTTACCTATGAAGGTGGACTATCCTAGGAGAAGAAGGTCCAATTTTCAAAATCTCTTCTCAGGTTTCTGGGTTTAAACTTTTTTCTTCTTCTTCATCATGTTTTTGGTTATTTTACCTATGATGGTGGAGTATCCTGAGAAAAGAAAGTCCAACTGCCCTTTCATCTCTTCCAGGATGGATTGTGGATTTAAATTTAAATATATTCCGAACAATTAAATCTATGTAGTCGAATAAAGCAGCAATACAGTAAGTCCTACTTTTTCATTTCATCAATCCTATTATCTATTTCTTGGAGTCAAATCACATTGATAATCCAAGAAAAAAGTTCTCTTGAACTAATCGACAATGTTTCAAGCCAGGATATGCGAGATTTGTATGCACGGTCTATATTTTTCACGGCTTTTCCAACTTTGAAATCAAAAAACACCAACTTAGAGGCTTCACAGCATATATGTTCTATATACGGATTTACTCAGAATTCGAAGTAGAACATTTAGTGTGTCTGTGTGTGTCCGTCCCCCCTTATGACTTTTGATCCACTCAATAAACAGAGCTCAAAATTTCAGAATATATAAATAGTTATAGGCCTACAAAACTTTTATACTCAGAATTTGAATTTTTGTTTCAGTCAGGGGTTATCAACTTTTGAATTTTTACTTTATATATCCATATATCACAGAAACCATAAAAGCTAGATCGCTGAAAATTGGAATGAATATAGACAAACACAAAATCTCAAATAAATTTTTTCGAATAATTCCAGGGTTTCTTAAACATTAATTATTAAGAAAAATATTTTTTTTATGATACATTTATGAGTTTAACTGCATATATTACCAAATTTTTTAAAAATATCGAAAAAAGCCGAAACACCCCAACTAGATAATTTAATTTTCTATAAAAAATATCAATATTGTAGAAGTACATCTCAATTTTTTTTTAAATTGAATTTAGTGACGACATTGCTTCATACAATTTGTATGGCAGTCGCCTATACACAATATGTAAGAAGACTTAATAGTTTGATACTTAATCTCCAAACATACATACATACCATCATGCTGTTTTCATATACCGGGTAGGAAAAGAGGACTGACCTCCATACTGTTCTATCTTGACATACATACCAACATGTGTTAAAATTTTCAATAATTTGGATTTATGGGTTTATAGTTTGATTCTTATTCTTCAATAATACATACTAACGCTATTGACTGTTGGATCTCATGTGTTACATGCAACTATTCTATAAAAAACATAAACCTTGTAGGTACATCCCAAACTTTTTTTAACAATTTTTATGAAAATTTAATTTAACGACGACATCGCTTCATACAATTTGAATGGCAGTCGCCTACACACAATATCTAAGAAGACTTAATAGTTTGATACTTAAATCTCCAAACATACATACATACCATTATACTGTTTTCATATTCTGGGTAGGAAAAAAGGACTGACTCTGTACTATCCTATCTTGACATATTCCAGCATTTAAATCGCTACTTGGTTCAATCCCAAGTTAATAGGAAATAGTTATATTGGTGACCTTCGACACTATTTATATAGTGACCTTCGACACTATTTATATATTTTTTTGTACACAGTTTTGTAGACATATAAAAATAGGTAAAACTCTATATAATAATATGTATTGTAGTTGGAGCAACTCTATATAATAATATGTATTGTAGTTGGAGCAACTCTATATAATAATATGTATTGTAGTTGGAGCAACTCTATATAATAATATGTATTGTAGTTGGAGCAACTCTATATAATAATATGTATTGTAGTTGGAGCAACTCTATATAATAATATGTATTGTAGTTGGAGCAACTCTATATAATAATATGTATTGTAGTTGGAGCAACTCTATATAATAATATGTATTGTAGTTGGAGCAACTCTATATAATAATATGTATTGTAGTTGGAGCAACTCTATATAATAATATGTATTGTAGTTGGAGCAACTCTATATAATAATATGTATTGTAGTTGGAGCAACTCTTTATAATAATATGTATTGTAGTTGGAGCAACTCTATATAATAATATGTATTGTAGTTGGAGCAACTCTATATAATAATATGTATTGTAGTTGGAGCAACTCCGTCTTATGTAATTGTTTTATTAGTAGTTTGTGTAACATCGGTCAACATGGAACAAAAACTGAGATCTGAAATCACGTGATAGTCCGAGAGTGTCAATGGAAAATTAAAAGGCTACGACTATTTACACGACTCAACCATAGACGAAAACCAAAAATATCCACAGAAATGCAGATAAATCAATTTATAAAAATATTTACCTTTGTTTATACTTTGTTATAATTGTAGATAACTATGAAAAAATGATTTATAATATTAAGTAAATGTAATAAGATGACAATATTATTTATTTTTTCTTCAAGTTGGTTTCCATGATGCATTTATGACCATTGAAAAAATGACAAAGGTAAATATTTTTGTATTTTGATTTATCTGCGCTTTCTATGGTTATAAATGACCTAAAAACATAGACGTCGTCAGAAAATTTGTCGTGTAAATAGACACTTTTTGGCGGGAAAACGCTTTTCCCGCCAATTCGGGTCGTAAAAATAGTGGCACCGAAATTAAAATGGGTTCTTGCCTATTCTACGAGGAGCAACGAAAAGGAAGCAACTACAATAGACTTAGACTCGAATCCACACTCCTAAGTAACTAAATACTAACTCCTAACCATACTGGAGTATTTAGTGTTCTTAAGTTAGAAATTGCATTGCAGTCATCACTAACTAAATACCTTAAATTGATGGTTTAGAATTTCACATAATTGTATATGAAGAAAAAAGATAGATAGCTTTCTATGAGTTTATTCTGACGTCTAAAATGTTTTTTTTTGTCATAACAACACAAACACATGCAACCAAGCTAACACTGACAGCTCGGTGTCACAATTCTTCTGAAATTCCACCGAATTTTCGGCATCTCGTATAGATCGCTGAATACTATGTTTGGTATTTGATTTGACAAAATTACAAATACATAAAGCATATACATATTCAACGAAGCCGATAAAATCATCATCCACTGAAAAAATCTTGTATTTTAGTATTAAATCACTCGTAAGGTTTCTCATGATCTTTTTGACAGTTTGCAAATGTTAGTTTACGCCGACGCGCATGCGCTAAGTATTTAGATATGTCTCTGAAAAGCAATCCTCATACTAAAACTTCCTTAGCTATGTAAACGTGGTTAGTATTTAGGTAGGACTCTGCATTCGCGTCCATAGACTCGGTTTCAAGGTTGTAACATTGTATTTTTAAAAATAAAAGAAAATTTAATTTTTATTCAATTATTTATTACATATTTTGAATTCAATGTTACTAGTAGAGTAACATTCCACGGAATGAATTATCAAAATCAGTAAAGACAAATGTAATTACATCTCTATTATGAAATCAAATACTGCATTCATATATTATATTATACTGGGAAATTCCTTGATATTTCTTTTTTATGACCAGAGCTGTGTTCACAATGAACGCCGAGTGCACTTAGTGACGCTCTAAGCCGTTCATAATGACAGGAAACAGACGCTCGAAAGACACGATTTGATGTCAATTGTACGCACCAAACGCTCGGTAAAATTGACGGGTTAAAAACACTCTGACAGTTATAGTATCTGTTTACTTCTATTTTATCTGTGGAACGATGACTTCTATTTGTTTCTGTGGTATCTATTATGTCAGTTGACATTATTTATGATGACAATATGCATTCACAAAGAGGTTAATTTATTTAAAATATTATTCAAAAATTTTCTAATAAAAGGGTAGAGATCATTATTTACACCACTGGCCAATTGTTGTGTTTTGGTGAAAATATAACCCACATGTATGATAAATTTGAGTGCATTTGAGTGCAACTCAAATGCACACAGCGATCCATGGAAAGATCCATGCTTGGTATAAGCCTAAGAGACAGAATAAGAAATGAGGAAATTAGGAAAAGGACCAGAGTAGCGGACGTCATGGATCACGTAGCTACATTGAAATGGCAATGGGTGGGACATATTGCTAGACAGGAACCTGCAAGATGGACCCCTAAAATATTGAGATGGAGACCTTGGGAAAGTAAGAGAGGCGTCGGAAGACCTCAAAAAAGATGGTCTGACGACATAGCCGCTGTGGGGGGTAAAAATTGGCTGCAAGCAGCAACCGATAGAAGGAAGTGGAAGAATATGGAAGAGGCCTATATCCAGCAGTGGAGGACAGAGGGCTGAAGAAGAAGAAGAAGAAGAAGTATGATAAATGACATTTGATGGTGCGTTCATATTGAAACGCCGCTGGAAAGCGTTCAGTGAGATTGGTGTGTAAAACATCATAATCTGCAACTTCAGGTACATCCGATGCCCGACGTTGAGTAATCTACATATATTATGTGAACACAGTAAATATGTATACAATATCTTGTTTTACTTAGATTTATGTAGTAGGTACAAGAAACTATAATTTTTCAATTATATGCAGAAACAATTCAATAAATGCTGTATTTCCCCAATGATCTTTTTTCTTTATGAAATTTTATATATATATATATATATATATATATATATATATATATATATATATATATATATATATATATATATATATATATATATATATATATATATATATATATATATATATATATATATATATATATATATATATATATATATATATATATATATATATATATATATATATATATATATATATATATATATATATATATATATATATATATATATATATATATATATATATATATATATATATATATATATATATATATATATATATATATATATATATATATATATATATATATATATATATATATATATATATATATATATATATATATATATATATATATATATATATATATTATTGTATCCTACTTACAAATTCCACAATACAACAGACTAATAATCTGTAAAAATAATAATAAACACTTCCTCGCACCCTTGCGGAAGTGGCGAGTTTATCGAAATATGGCAATTTTTTCGGAATAACCAGTGTTTTCTGCCCAGTAAGGAACAATATTAACGTGATAAATGAACTTCAATACATTTCTCCTCTGCTGGGGATCAAACCCAGGACGGCCGCACAGAAACCAAGCGACGTACCAACTGAGACATATGGCGGTCGGCATACACTCGACAAAAGCAGAGTTTTTTGTATAATGTCATATGGATTTTCAATTCTTGTGATTAATAAAAATGGTTGTGCCCAAGAGTTCAGTATTAATAATATATGAATACAGTCACTTAAATATAAAACTCAAGTAAAAAAAAAACACACAAAATATAAAATAAAAGTATTACAAAATCAGATCCAAATCATAAAAATTATAATAAGATTAACACATTAAATTTAATGATCTTGAATATACACATGAATAGTTATATTAGATTCACAAAACAGATGTTTCATTTGACATAATTTTATTTAAACATAATTTAGACTGAAATATAATTGATATTTAATGAAGTATAAACAAATGAAATGGCAATTATATAAACATATAATATAATACTTTATTTTTTAATTAAATATTTATCAGATCCATAACATAACTACATAATGATATATTGGCGAGTGAGTCAATTCACTGAATATGAATTAGATATTAAATTAGATGAATTTAAAAATAAATGAAAAGACAATATTTTGCTTTCGTTAGCAAATAATCATAAATGAGATTAATCAAAGGTAAATCAGACCCATGAAATTATTAACGAGATTAATTATTAAAAGTAAATATTATGTGGCGTTAAATTTTAAATGAGATTCATAAAAATTAAATCGGATCCACGAAATTATTAACGAGATTAATTAAAATTAAATATGTTTCTTTAAATTTTAAATGAGATTCATAAAAATTAAATCGGATCCACGAAATTATTAACGAGATTAATTAAAAGTAAATATGATTCATTAAATTTTAAATGAGATTCATAAAAATTAAATCAGATCCACGAAATGATGTTATATTAAATTAAATAAATAATGAGATGACAAAAATATATTTTTCTAATTAATATAAATGAGTTTCACTATACGTAAATCAGCAGTCTTATTCATAATATCTTAGGTTAGGTTTGAAACAGTGTACAACAACAGTAGGTACACTATTCTTAATAACATATATAAGGCAATAATGCTATATAACGGCTACATTAAGTCTATATAAGATACAGTCTTGTTGAAGATTTCATTGATTAGTTCAATTGTTCATATGAACAATCTAAATTGGCTCATTTGTTCTTTTAGAGATAACCAAATAATGAAACTATACAGAATGTATCATACACACAATCAATTATACAGATTTCAACGATTCGTTCATAATGAACGATTCAAATTATTAATACCAACAAAAAATATGGTACTTAATGAGATAAACAAATATTGAAACTACATAGAATATTTACATAGACCATTTTTCGTTACACCCTATAGCACAAGCAAAAAAAAAAAAAATTCGATAATCAGATAAATTACAATCAGCAAAAATATTCGTTCAACGAAATTATGGCTTTTGTGGGTTCCAAACGTGAATTATTCGAACTACAACGAAAGATTTCAAAATATAATTTTTGGATTCGTAACAAAACAGACTATATGATTCGATTTCAATATATTATGGTTTTAGAATGAATGATTCGTATTTATGAACAAGATTCATCATCATTAGTCCCAGGTTGTTTTAACAGCAATATAACAAGACTATAGGGACACAACATTTCCCATAATTCTACAATGTTGCCGATGGGTCAATACCTTTTGACATTTGTGAAGCGACGTGAATATTTGTTTTCTATTTCTTTTCACAAATTAATAAAACAATAGATAATTATAAATACGATCAAACATATTGTTTCGAATTACAAAAAATATAATTTGTCATAACCACTGACAGATCATTTGAGAAGGGTATATTAATTAGTAAGGTAACCCACTGTTTCATTATTGCTACACTTTTCATATAAATATTTAAATAATGATATTCACAAAATAAATGATGAAAATAAAGCCCAAACACTATAAGAAACATCATATATATTTTTTCAAATAATGGACAAATGTCAAATCACTGTAGAAACATGAATGAATTGCAACATTGTTGTCAACTCAAACAGTTATACATAGCAACGTTGTTGTCAACTCAAACAGTTATACATAGCAACGTTGTTGTCAACTCAAACAGTTATACATAGCAACGTTGTTGTCAACTCAAACAGTTATACATAGCAACGTTGTTGTCAACTCAAACAGTTATACATAGCAACGTTGTTGTCAACTCAAACAGTTATACATAGCAACGTTATTGTTATGTATGTAATAAATTATTAAAATAACAATATAACTTTGTTTATTTCCACTTATTTATTTTTATTCCACAACTAGTTTCAAGAACTACCGTTCTCTTCTTCAGGTGGGTTTAAACTAAAAACTAATTTGGTGTGGTGTGTGGCTGTGTCATAGGTATAGCGGGAGGTGGGGGTAAGGGGGGAAGTGGGCGTTGCCCTAACGGGAACATGGATAATAATGGTGAAGTGTTGGGTTGTGTCTGGTTGTTAATTATTTTCTTGTGACTGTTTATGGCTTTGTGGATTTCTAATGTCTCTAAATTATTTTGTTTCAGTCCGTATGTATGCTTATGTAATAATTGTGCGTTTGTATTGTCAAATGTATGATTTTCTTGTATTAGGTGGTTTGCATATTCTGAGAAACCGTGTCCATTTAGACAGCGTTTATGTTCTTTGACTCTAGTTTCAATTGTCCGTCCTGTTCTCCCTATGTAAATACTATCACAGTCCCCACATTGCAGTTGCATAGTTTTTAGTTTAAACCCACCTGAAGAAGAGAACGGTAGTTCTTGAAACTAGTTGTGGAATAAAAATAAATAAGTGGAAATAAACAAAGTTATATTGTTATTTTAATAATTTATTAAAATGAATTTCCACAATGTTAACGCCTCTACCTTAGAATATTTATGTATGTATATTGCTATATAAATGTTATTATGAATAGTCAATAATATAAATAAGTGCTTATACTGTGTTTTAGAATTATATTAATGTTTTTATCACAGCATAAGGAAATGTTATAAATAAGACTGCAAATTGATATACATAATCTAACAGAAATATATATATATATAAGAATGTGAGTCAACATCTCAATAGAGACGAAGTTGGGATATTGTAGAAGAACCAGGAACTCGAGGCACTTACATACAGGGCTTACGACCTGCCATCGGCTGGTTTACGTCATCACTTTATGTGCTTGCGCTACGTTCACCAATTACGCCTTCTTATTGAGTTCCTTTATCAATGTAATTTTTGAAAGTTGTATATATTTGAATAGTGTGTAACAATTCACCTGAAAATAAGGGATTATGCTATTGCCATGTATGAAGTAACGGAAAAGCTTTTTTGTAACGCCATCTATTAAGAAATTGAGAAATTAATTTATTTGTAAACAATGAAAGCAACAGTCCTTATAAATGAGATGACGGTGTCACGCACAGATGTCACCCCTGAACTGCGCCAGAAATACAATATCCCAACTTGGTCTCTATTGAGATGTTGAAAAAATGTTTGTCAATAAAAATATCATTTGACTCCCGAAAGGGAAAAAACCCAATGTGTGCATATATGGAATTAAAAAAGAATATTGGATAATATTATGAAGTTCTTATCAAGGAGTGACAGTTTTAAATATGAAAAAAAAAATTGTCTGTTATTTGCTTCTATTTTGTATAAATTATGTAAAAGAAAAAATCTGTAAGATTATTGACAATTGTTAAAAGTTAACAAGCAATAAAATAGCTTGACAAAGCATTTGAACGAGCACCAAAAATTCTACGTTAACTATTGTAAAAAAACAATTTATAAATCTAGTATCATAGTAAAAAAATTACAGGGGATTATTTTGGAAATAAAATACACGTATATCAAGGCACTTTGCACAACACACACGGACTTAAGTTTTACAAATAATACTAAATAAATGTTAACTACTAATTAAAAATGAGAGTTTCGTCGCACAAAATAAATGACCATTTCGTTGCGAACATTGCGCAAAGCAACTTCAATAAATGGCCCTCGATTAAAAATCGCCAAAGTTATAGTAATATCCGAGTACGACAAAATGTCTGGATCGAATTTGTAAAATATGCTGGATGCAGCGTTTATTTTTATTAAATCTGCCGAAATACGGTCGGATTGCAATCACTAGTCTCAACGAGGGAGTGAAGAATCAGCAACCATAGAAAAAACGAATAATGTATTAAATTTAGATACGTATACCTATACATCTTTCAATCATTAATATTTATAATCAGGGTTTTTAGATGTGTGCGTGCCTTGCATCTAGACCATATAAGAGAAAACACAGGACAATATTAACTTCCGTGGTATATGACATAAGGAAATATATCACACAATGACATACATAGCTTTCAACAATCTGAAATTGTTCTCATTAATTTTGATATACCTAGTGCCTGCAGCTAATAATATTGCTTGAGATACAGTACCTACTATACAATATTATGTATAATAAAAATACATTTTGTAAAGAATATAAAAAAATGTTATAAAAGTATAAAAATACATATTACAAAAGATCATTATATTATAAAAGTACAAAACGTTCTTATAAAAATAAAACCTTATGTCTAAGTTGTGTAAAACGTAACAAAACTGTTCCATGGGTCAATATACGATATTTGGATTTCAACGGCGCTTTGATAAATTATATGTAAAACTAATTAATATCATTTTTATTTTGAACTAAAGCAATAAAAAATTTCGTATTATATTTGGTATACAAGTCAATTCACTAAAGCTGTTTCATTTTAGGCATTAAATAAGCTAAAATGGGGCCGTAATGAAAAGCATTACAAGGTGCCCAGCCCCCCTAGACAATGTCGTGTCATTTGGCTCAAGAAAAGAAACAAGAAAAGATATCTCAATGTACGGAAGTGACAGTTGCCAGTCACGAGACAACTGTCATTTCCATCTCTTCTTGTTTCTTTTCTTGAGCTAAATGACACTTTGTTTAGGGGAGCAGCCCCCCTAGACAATGTGTCATTTAGATCAAGAAAAGATTACTCAATGTATGGAAGCGACAGAATCTTTTCTTGTTTCTTTTCTTGAGCTAAATGACACGTTGTTTAGGGGAGTTGGACCGGAACGGAAATTGAAAAGGTATTTACCTATGTCCCTACCTAGTACACAGATGAACACGGTGTGTATGTGTGTGTGTACAAAACAGGCCATACTATGATATTTTATTTTATTTTATATTGCTTCTCTGGCAGCTAACAGGTACTATGTCAAATATTAATTTAACACGCACCCAATAACAAGCAAGTTGTCACATTCTGGAGACTTACGGTATTTATCGTCTCACAGATCCAGACTGAAAACACAATTAAAAACTGTGTCTCCACTGGGAATCGAACCCGAGACCCTTGGATCAGCAGTCAGATACCTAACCAACTGAGCCACGAAGGCCAACACGATATTGTTTGATATATTTTTGTTTAGTTATACATAAATCATGTTGCTATCTATATATAGAATGTGAATTGTCACAAAAACTGTACGAAATACGAAAAAAGTATTGTATAAGATGTATTAATGTGATTGTGAAATATTCCAACTCAGTACAGGCTAAGCCCAGTATAAATAAATAAAAAAGTATTGTATAAGATGTATTAATGTGATTGTGAAATATTCCAACTCAGTACAGGCTAAGCCCAGTATAAATAAATAAAAAAGTATTGTATAAGATGTATTAATGTGATTGTGAAATATTCCAACTCAGTACAGGCTAAGCCCAGTATAAATAAATAAAAAAGTATTGTATAAGATGTATTAATGTGATTGTGAAATATTCCAACTCAGTACAGGCTAAGCCCAGTATAAATAAATAAAAAAGTATTGTATAAGATGTATTAATGTGATTGTGAAATATTCCAACTCAGTACAGGCTAAGCCCAGTATAAATAAATAAAAAAGTATTGTATAAGATGTATTAATGTGATTGTGAAATATTCCAACTCAGTACAGGCTAAGCCCAGTATAAATAAATAAAAAAGTATTGTATAAGATGTATTAATGTGATTGTGAAATATTCCAACTCAGTACAGGCTAAGCCCAGTATAAATAAATAAAAAAGTATTGTATAAGATGTATTAATGTGATTGTGAAATATTCCAACTCAGTACAGGCTAAGCCCAGTATAAATAAATAAAAAAGTATTGTATAAGATGTATTAATGTGATTGTGAAATATTCCAACTCAGTACAGGCTAAGCCCAGTATAAATAAATAAAAAAGTATTGTATAAGATGTATTAATGTGATTGTGAAATATTCCAACTCAGTACAGGCTAAGCCCAGTATAAATAAATAAAAAAAAATTATTTATTTATTTAAAGCTTTTGAGCACACGTGCACAATGGCAATATCTTCCAACCAATCACATTCATTTGGTGAAAAATATTGTATTTATGATACGTACCAACATTTTTATGAATACAACATATCGCCTGCTGAGAACAACAGTGAACAAACTCCGATATTGTTGAAAATGAGTTAAGCACGCTAAATTATCTATAAGTCATTTATCTTTATTGTGTAAGAGTGACCAAACGCTAGTTCAATTAGTTTCAGTTAAAATACGATTGTTGTCGCTCATGTCGTTTTTTGACCTAAAGGATTTTGCAGGAGAAAACAATTAATAATAAGTTTAATGAAAACACCGATAAAATAAAAATTTTATTTCAATGATATATCAATAATTTTTCTTTGCACAAAGTTGTAAAACAAAAAATTATTATGTTTGAAGTATTGATAAAAGTAATATAAAAAATTGTTAAAATTCTAATACGAGTTGAATTTGAAGTTTCTAAGTTGTTAACATACATATAGATGGATCGGTAGCAGAGCGGTTAGCGCGCTGGGTTAATAATCCAGTGATCGCGAGTTCGAATCCTGCCTCGACCGATTTCGGTCACCTATAGCACAAGCATTTATTTGCTTATTTCAGGGAACGTAGGAAGATGTATATGTACTTGTTTAACAAGGACATATTCATTTAAAAAAAAAAATGTAAATTTGATAATAAAACTTATAAATGTATATACTAGTGCCACCATAGACTTAATTAAACCATTTGTAAGTATAAAAATGGTTTTGAAAATAATGCAAAAGTGACCTATCTCATAAAAAAATTATGAATAGATTAATCTATGTTGTACCAATTTAAATTAGAGACTTCACGTTGCTTGGGTTGGTTGGAAGAAATTGCCTTATGGTAATAAACCTGCCTTTGTACACATGTACATAAATTATATAAATAAATAAATAAATAATTTTTTATCTGATTGTATCTTAAAAAAGAGTAGGATAAAATAAGAAGATATCAGAAAGAAAAAATATGAAATATTCTTAAAAAAACAATTTACAATCCACTATTGAAAATTTGGACAAATGTTCAACCGCGTTTATCTCATAAAGAGCATATTTGTAGTTTGGCCACTGTTGTTCTCAGCAGACGATATAAGACGATAATATAGTTACATACATACATATAAAATTATGAAAATTGTAAGCTGGATGTCTGTCCATGTACTGGAGGGGACAGGAGAGGGGGGGACAGGAGAGGGGGGGACAGGAGAGGGGGGGACAAGGATATGATAATATTGATAAGATTGAAGTGTTATGTGTAAGGAAATGATTCCTAACATTTCTTTTGTAAGCAGGAAGTGTTGATGTAACTCAAAGTTACTATGGCATGTGATACCAGGTAAAGTGGGATTGCTTGTGCTTGTGGAGAAAGATGTGGTGATAAAGAAAGTATTGTGTACTGGGATATACTGGGAGCGTTCTTTCACTATTTGAACCAAGAGGCAACCCGTGTTCTGAGAGAAAATCAAATTGATTTCATAGATAAACTAAACAAATACACTTAAACCCCATTATATTTTAAGAAAAAAATTCATATACTAGCAATAATATCTACATCCTTCCTTTGTTTCATCTGTTCGTTATACATCTGTTTCCGCTGCTGTGATCTATGTGTTGTTTCTGTCAATAAAATACTCGCATTGATTGATCGGTGTTTTATCTTGGTAATCTAAACCATCTTATCAGGCCCATATCATGACAAATACAAAATTATGTCAATTATTAAAATTAAGAATACATATTTAAATGGCAAACATTTTTTTTGTGGACACCAAAAATCCAAATACAGAATATTCACCCATATATATAAAAATACTTATCATAATTATTTTCATATAAAAATTCTCACGTATGTTTCATTGGAAGAAAGATATTCATTTACTGCAAGTATAAATTGCGTGAACAAGTAGGTACCACCGGACAAAACGGTTGTCCCTTCAAATTAAACTAAATACTATTTGAGTTAAACACCTACGTCTCAATCAGAGTTCTAACAATTGGCTCGTAGTTGACGTTGACAACGCGTCATCTTTGACTGGAGAGCCAACAATGTTGTAGGTATACGTTATAATCTCATTCAAACGAATCGTAGCAAAACCTTAGCTAAGTAGTAATACTTATCATAATGATACAGTAACATTAAATTATTACGCAAAAATTTGAGCTAACTTAAATAGTATAAAAGAAAATAGTTATGTCATACTTATTTCGATAAATCAAGGGGGAGCAAATTAAAACTACAAAAATAGTGTATGGAGTATGTTTCATTTAAAAATGCACTTCGTCGTTAAGTTGGGTTGTTATGCGTAAAAACAGGATAGTCAAAACAATTAGTTTTTTTTTCTTTTTGTAAATGTTATTTCTAAATGTCGTCAGAGTGATATCGGTTTTAACGGGACACTGGCTCGAAGGAAGGCTGGGGCTGGGGCTGGACAAGACGAAGAGGAAGAAGAGACTGTGGTCCACTTCCTATGTCACTGTCCTGCTCTCTCTAGAAATCGGAGAAGCTCATTGGGAAGTTTCTTCTATGTTGATCTAATGGACATGGCGTCAGTCGATATCGAAGACGTTTTGACATTCATTAGCCACTCGGGCTGGTTCAGGGAGGTGACAGCCCCATTGTGGTATCACAAAAGGCTAATTGGCCTAAAAAAAACGATTGAAGGTGCCCTAGAATAAGGGTCTATATCCCACACAATACACATCTATTGAAGATGATTTTTTTGCCTCTCCACTGGGCTACGTTCACAATGAACGCCGAGTGCACTTAGTGATGCTCTAAAGTGCACTTTACACGAACACTATTTTCAACGGGTTTCAGGTTTTCGACGGGATTTTTAACGAGATGGGCAAAAAAATAGAACGTGTTCTATTTTCAACGCGATTTTCATCCTTTTTGTTAAAACAGAAATCTGTAAAATTATTCACTGTCGTCGTTACCGACGAGTCAAAATGGCTGCCGTTTGCGTTGACTTTTACGTGTGACATTCGCTCGCGATGTATTTTGTTTATTTGGAAAGTGTCGAAACTTTCGATATACTATATAAATTATTATATACCTAATTTTTTGACATACATTTATTTATATTATATTAAAAATTTGCACATATAATTGTGTAAACTGTGTAAAGTAGTGTAAAGCGATGCTCGGAGTAACCTATATTTTGGATGGTGTTTTAAGCGTTGCGTGTAAAGCGATGTTTGGAGTAACCTGTATTTTGGATACTATTTTAAGCGTTGGAAACCGGGTCGCGTTGAAAATAGTGTCCAATATGAAAAAACTCATACTCTACATCCTTGTTACTGTTTGGAAATAACAGTGATTAAAAACTTAAAACATTTATAAGTTATTCTGACAATGTGTCGCCTCACACAAAAATTATTTTACCAATATCCAGATTGAAAACCAAATCAAAAAATGCGTCCCTTCCGGTAACCGAACCCGGGAGTCAGATATTTAACCAAATGAGCCACAAAATCCAGAACCTAAACGGGATCTGTAAACATTTTTGACCTTTTGATAACGGATATGAAAAAGAACTCGAAGTATCAGCGGACGGGGCTCGTCTTTTAGGCACGGAATCGGCTATCATGTTATCATGTTATCTAAATGACACTCGTCTAAAAAAGGTAAAAAGAAAATCCCAAATACCGACTATGGTCCTGTGAAAGGCAACCCTTCTCCTTTTTTGTTCCTGAAACTATCTTTTTTGATGAACAGATACTCAACGTGAGCACAAGCATAAAGTGCACTTTACACGGACACTATTTTCAACGTGACCCGGTTTCCAACGCTTAAAATAGTATCCAAAATACAGGTTACTCCAAACATCGCTTTACACGCAACGCTTAAAACACCATCCAAAATATAGGTTACTCCGAGCATCGCTTTACACTACTTTGCACAGTTTACACAATTATATGTGCAAATTTTTAATATAATATAAATAAATGTATATCGAAAAATTAGGTTATAATAATTTATATAGTATATCGAAAGTTTCGACACTTTCCAAATAGACAAAATACATCGCGAGCGAATGTCACACGTAAAAGTCAACGCAAACGGCAGCCATTTTGACTCGTCGGTAACGACGACAGCGAATAATTTTACAGATTTCTGTTTTACCAAAAAGGATGAAAATCGCGTTGAAAATAGAACACATTCTATTTTTTTGCTCATCGCGTTGAAAATCCCGTCGAAAATAGTGTTTGTGTAAAGTGCACTTAAGGCTATTTATTATATTGGTGGGTGTGGAGTTGAGTTAAGAGGACAAACAACGCTAAATCTAATGACTGAAAACATGATATATTAAAACTGTCTATACACTAAGAAGTTACGTGTTAGTAAGGATAAATATCGCGTGCGTCAAAAAGGGTTTATAATATGAATGAATTGATGCTGAATTTTTAAAATTGTATGATGAACATTCACTGGAAGAATATTACCAATACCATGGACTGCTGGACGAACCATACAAAGTAAAGTCGGCCTTCGTGGCTCACTTGGTTAGTTATCTGACTGCTGATCCAAGGGTCCCGGGTTCCATTCCCGGCGGAGACACAGTTTTTAATTGCGTCTTCAGTCTGGATCTGTGAGACGATAAATACCGTAAGTATCCACAGTGTGACAACTTGTTATCGGGTGCGTGTTAAATAATTATTTGACATAGCACCTGTTAGTTGACCGAGAAGCTGTAACATAAAATAAATTGCAGATAGAGGATATCCTGTCAACGATACAACCGCCCCCGAGTCCGTACCGCACGGACGATCCATTGAGTGTTGCAACATTCCGAAAGTAATCACCGAGTCTTCTCATAAAAAATATTGTTTTAATTTGTGGGCTCTTTACGATGACATATAAACGACATTATTTATTTTAAGATAAACTTATGTATGAGTATTGTAATCAATCTCTTACGTACAACAAAGAAAAAGACGCAACATTCTAACCTAACCTAACATTTGATTTGTAAATTATTATTTAGTGCCGGTCGAAAAATTTGAACACACGCCTAAGACGTTGAGTTATAAACGGTAAAAATATTCGTGGATGGTACCACAGACAATTCATTAAAAATATGTTAATATGTCCACTGTCATAAACTAATAGTAATAAAATTGGAAGAATGCATTTATATTAAAAATTTTTTTTTAAATAACGCATACGTCTTTGAAACAAGATCAAATATATTCTCTATAGTAAGCTAATGCTTGTGTTATTAAAGCAAAGAGGTAGAAGACGAGGCCTCTATTCATCACTGGACGAATGACAGCTGATGATGATATGTAATGATGATAAATGATCTATTTTCAAAGACACGTTCATTTTTTTTTAAATCTTTTTAAGAGGAAATCCATTTTAAAATCAACGAATAAAGTATTTTTTCGCAAATTCGATTTATCATATTTAACTTCTTCTTCCTTAGCTGTGAAGCACCGTCTTAGAATAGTGCTTCCACTCATTTCTATTATTGTTTTAAGAGGCGGGTAATCGAAAATACAACAGGCAACAATAACATCTCACATAGTTCAGCAATGAATGAGGTTCGCCATCACACATTCTATCGAATGTAGTGCCTTATAGGTGAGACGAGACTGGTGTGCGGCCATATGAGCGTGTGTCGTGGTCCCTTTCTTGATGTGATGCACACCCGCACACCAGCCACTAGTTACCCCCACCTTGCGGAATATGCTATGATGATATGTATAGCAAGTCCACGTTTGACTATAGTATGATTCATCAAATGTGTCACATATTTTTATGACGAGTCATACCAAAGTCAAACTTGGACAAACAACAGCGTTGGCTTAGTCTCGTTAAATTTAGTTTCGTTTAGACCTTGATAATGTCGAGTCACCTCGGTGAAAACGTTCGGTCGCAATAAATCGAATTTGTTTAAAATTCTTTGTTACATTTTATTTATATTAATTGTGTTCAAATTTTTGTCCTGCTATCGCTCCGATGTACAGGGCGACCAATTATTATCGTTACGTCAACCGCTGTATAAAAATATTATTCACTATTAAATATTTTAAGACCACTGTCTGTCCAATTGCCACACATTCAGAACCGCTCCTTGCAGCGGTCGGCCTCGTCTCATTCCCTCATGGGGGGGTCCTCGTTGTCCAGCTTCTTGGACAGCTCCGATATGACCTCCGTGTAGATCATGTGGTCCATGTTGCGCCCCAGCATGTACAGGATCCACCAGTCCCCGAGGTCGGTCTTCCTCGAGATGGTCTCGGCCATCTGGCGCGAGATCATCTTGTTGCGGGCCTGAAGAAGACGAGGACGGACCTGAAACCAAACACCAAGCGAATTAAGTTGGATTGTGATCACAGAGCTGACATGAGCTACAACTAAAGCCAGGGGATAGGTATATAAAGTGAGGTGGAACAGGGGTATCCCAAATACATTCAATGTAAAAAAAAATATTTTTTTAATTGCATATATGATATGCAATTAAAAAATATTCGATTTACATACACATTGGTACAAGAAGGTAAACAAGCCAAAAATGAAATAATATTTCTGGCGCAGTTCAGGGGTGACATCTGTGCGAGACACCGTCATCTCACGACTGTTGCTTTCCTTGTTTACAAATAAACTAATTTCTTAATTTCTCAATAGATGGCGTTACAAAAAGGCTTTTCCATTACTCCATAGATGTCAATAGTATTGTTCCTTATTTTCAAGTGAATTGTTACACACTATTAAAATATATAGAACTTTAAAAATTACATTGATAAGGGAACTCAATAAGAAGGCATAATTGGTGAACGTTGCGCAAGCGCATAAAGTGATCACGTAAACCAGCCGGTGACAGGTCGTAAGCCCTGTAGGTGCCTCGAGTTCCTGGTTCTTCTACAACATCCCAACTTCGTCTCTATTGAGATGTTAAAAAAATGTTTGTCAATAAAAAAAAAAAATTAAATGTTTAAATATACCAGCCGATGACAGGTCGTAAGTCCTGTAGGTGCCTTGAGTTCCTGGTTCTTCTATAATATTCCAACTTCATCTCTGTTGAGATGTTAAAAATTTGTCATAAGATATATTTAAATATACAAGGTGTCTCAAAAGATAGTTTATATTTGTATTCAGAGGGTTATGTGGAGATGTTAGACGACTTCTTGGTGCCTGAAGTGCAAAACTTTCCTGGCTTTAACCAAAGGACATGGTTCCAGCAGGACGGAGCCACGTCACACACGTCCAATACATCTCTGCCACGAGTTTGTGAAATTTTCCCAGGCAAATTGATCTCCAGGAGAGGTGACATAAATTGGCCTCCACGCAGTTCTGATTTAACCCCTATGGACATTTTCCTATGGGGTTATCTTAAATCTAAAGACTTCCCTGGCGCATTTGAAAGAAAATATCCGTCACAAAATGGTAGCCATAAACTTTTTTTTGAGACACCTTATAGCACAAGCATTTATGCTTATTTTAGGGAACGTAGGAAGATGTATATGTACTTGTTTAACAAGGATATATTCATTTTTTATAAAAAAAATAAAACAAATAAAATGTACAATTAGTAAATGTTGCGCAAACGCTTAAAGGGATCATAAGCTCTGAGGTGCCTAATTTCCTGATTCTCCTATAAACATACATTCTAACTTTGTCTCTATTGAGATAATATAAAGTTTGTCAAATAAATATACTAGTGATCGCAAAGAGGTCAAAATTCATGTATATAGAGGTCTAAACATAACATTTTCATATTCTGTGTAAGAAAAGGATACTATCCAAACTATCCTATCTTGACATACATACCTAGGTACATGTTTTGTATAGATAACAAAATATCTTAAAATATTCAATAATTTGGATTTAAGGGTTTATAGTTTGGTACGTATCCTTCAACTAAACATACTATCGCCAACGACAGTTGGATCTCATGTGTTACATGCAACTAGTATATAGATTATGTACCTCTGGCAGCAGGATGATGACGCATCTGTATATGAGTAACAGACAGAGTATGATGGCTAGTATGATGTACCAGAACCACAAGAAGATGTACGTCTTCTCGTTGACGATATTCAGCGGCAGAATGCACAGGCTATCGTGCTTCTGAATCGTGCCCGACGCACCGTACTTGTGGAAGATGCACTTGGTCACTCGAGGGAAGATGTAGATCATGGGATCGATGCGTTGCTCCTGGGGCTCTTCTGTGAGGTGCATCACTCGGAGGCCGTAGGACATGAATTCCCCGTTGAAGAACGAGTTCATCATCCACAGCTGGAGGAAGATGTTGACGAGGCAGAGAAGCTCGCAGGCCCAGTAGCGGAAAGCGTACATCTTGTGACACTGAAAAATTAAAAAGTTTATATTATTATTAGGTAAAGGGTGTTCATATGCACTGCTACCCTTAGGATCTTTGCGCTCCCCTACAATATTATACATACATTAAGATACAAAAGAGAATGGCAATTTTGGTTTCACTGGATTCATGAATCCAGGCCCACGAGCACAGGCGACCAGAGTACCAGCCAGCCAGAACTTGCCATACAACATACCAACATGGGCTAGTGACCATGTATGCGAGATTAAGGGGCCCCATTAGATACTCACTTTGACCCCATTAGATTTTGAAGGATATCTGAATAGTGCTTCTCTATTTTTTCGACTATCAAATATTTCAAAGTGACCCCAAGCTCAGGAAACTTAAAATTTGAATTTTTAATTTTCAAATTGGTAAAAAGGCACATCACTTTCATAAAATGGCATTGAAATATTTTATTATTAAAACTTGATAATTCTTCAATACCATTTTATGAAAGTGATGTGCCTATTTACCAATTTGAAAATGAAAAATTTTAATTTTTAATTTCCTGATCTTGGGGTCACTTTGAAATATTTGACAGTTAAAAAAATTGAGAAGCACTATTCAGATATCCTTCAAAATGTAATGGGGTCTAAGTGAGTATTAGATATAAATATTTACAAAATTTGAAAAGAATCGAATGAGTACCTACTTTAGTCTATAATTGATACTAAACGGCGCTATATAAATTTTACAAAATTATTCTTCTTTTTCTTGTGTCAAGTCAGATCCTCCCGACGTTGACGAGCACCACAGATAAAGCCTCTCAGTCCTGGGAAGTGCTAAACAGCTCCACAACAGTTCTAATACCGGTCCATTCCCGGATGTTTCGAAGCCAGGAAAGCTGCCTTCTTGCAACCTCTCTACGAACCTCAATCTTCCCTTTCATGGCGAGCTGAAGGATAGCATATTTTTCTTCTCTCAATATAGCCGAAGTACTACGGAGATAAACATAATTATTATGCCCTCTTAAATAGCAGTTGTGGCTGCATACATTCATTCCTAAATGTGATTTTAGACGTTATAATATAATATTATGCCCTCTTAAATAGCAGTTGTGGCTGCATACATTCATTCCTAAATGTGATTTTAGACGTTATAATATAATATTATGTCCTCTTAAATAGCAGTTGTGGCTGCATACATTCATTCCTAAATGTGATTTTAGACGTTATAATATAATATTATGCCCTCTTAAATAGCAGTTGTGGCTGCATACATTCATTCCTAAATGCGTTATAATATAATATTAAGTCCTCTTAAATAGCAGTTGTGGCTGCATACATTCATTCCTAAATGTGATTTTAGACGTTATAATATAATATTATGTCCTCTTAAATAGCAGTTGTGGCTGCATACATTCATTCCTTAATGCGTTATAATATAATATTATGTCCTCTTAAATATCAGTTGTGGCTGCATACATTAATTCCTAAATGTGATTTTAGACGTTATAATATAATATTATGCCCTCTTAAATAGCAGTTGTGGCTGCATACATTCATTCCTAAATGCGTTATAATATAATATTAAGTCCTCTTAAATAGCAGTTGTGGCTGCATACATTCATTCCTAAATGTGATTTTAGACGTTATAATATAATATTATGTCCTCTTAAATAGCAGTTGTGGCTGCATACATTCATTCCTTAATGCGTTATAATATAATATTATGTCCTCTTAAATATCAGTTGTGGCTGCATACATTAATTCCTAAATGTGATTTTAGACGTTATAATATAATATTATGCCCTCTTAAATAGCAGTTGTGGCTGCATACATTCATTCCTAAATGTGATTTTAGACGTTATAATATAATATTATGTCCTCTTAAATATCAGTTGTGGCTGCATACATTCATTCCTAAATGTGATTTTAGACGTTATAATATAATATTATGCCCTCTTAAATATCAGTTGTGGCTGCATACATTAATTCCTAAATGTGATTTTAGACGTTATAATATAATATTATGCCCTCTTAAATAGCAGTTGTGGCTGCATACATTCATTCCTAAATGCGTTATAATATAATATTAAGTCCTCTTAAATAGCAGTTGTGGCTGCATACATTCATTCCTAAATGTGATTTTAGACGTTATAATATAATATTATGTCCTCTTAAATAGCAGTTGTGGCTGCATACATTCATTCCTTAATGCGTTATAATATAATATTATGTCCTCTTAAATATCAGTTGTGGCTGCATACATTAATTCCTAAATGTGATTTTAGACGTTATAATATAATATTATGCCCTCTTAAATAGCAGTTGTGGCTGCATACATTCATTCCTAAATGTGATTTTAGACGTTATAATATAATATTATGTCCTCTTAAATATCAGTTGTGGCTGCATACATTAATTCCTAAATGTGATTTTAGACGTTATAATATAATATTATGCCCTCTTAAATAGCAGTTGTGGCTGCATACATTCATTCCTAAATGCGTTATAATATAATATTAAGTCCTCTTAAATAGCAGTTGTGGCTGCATACATTCATTCCTAAATGTGATTTTAGACATTATAATATAATATTATGTCCTCTTAAATATCAGTTGTGGCTGCATACATTAATTCCTAAATGTGATTTTAGACGTTATAATATAATATTATGCCCTCTTAAATAGCAGTTGTGGCTGCATACATTCATTCCTAAATGCGTTATAATATAATATTAAGTCCTCTTAAATAGCAGTTGTGGCTGCATACATTCATTCCTAAATGTGATTTTAGACGTTATAATATAATATTATGTCCTCTCAAATATCAGTTATGGCTGCATACATTAATTCCTAAATGTGATTTTAGACGTTATAATATAATATTATGCCCTCTTAAATAGCAGTTGTGGCTGCATACATTCATTCCTAAATGCGTTATAATATAATATTAAGTCCTCTTAAATAGCAGTTGTGGCTGCATACATTAATTCCTAAATGTGATTTTAGACGTTATAATATAATATTATGCCCTCTTAAATAGCAGTTGTGGCTGCTACATTCATTCCTAAATGTGATTTTAGACGTTATAACATAATATTATGTCCTCTTAAATATCAGTTGTGGCTGCATACATTCATTCCTAAATGTGATTTTAGACGTTATAATATAATATTATGCCCTCTTAAATAGCAGTTGTGGCTGCATACATTCATTCCTAAATGTGATTTTAGACGTTATAATATAATATTATGCCCTCTTAAATAGCAGTTGTGGCTGCATACATTCATTCCTAAATGTGATTTTAGACGTTATAATATAATATTATGCCCACTTAAATAGCAGTTGTGGCTGCATACATTCATTCCTAAATGTGATTTTAGACGTTATAATATAATATTATGCCCTCTTAAATAGCAGTTGTGGCTGCATACATTCATTCCTAAATGTGATTTTAGACGTTATAATATAATATTATGCCATCTTAAATAGCAGTTGTGGCTGCATACATTCATTCCTAAATGTGATTTTAGACGTTATAATATAATATTATGCCCACTTAAATAGCAGTTGTGGCTGCATACATTCATTCCTAAATGTGATTTTAGACGTTATAATATAATATTATGCCCACTTAAATAGCAGTTGTGGCTGCATACATTCATTCCTAAATGTGATTTTAGACGTTATAATATAATATTATGCCCTCTTAAATAGCAGTTGTGGCTGCATACATTCATTCCTAAATGCGTTATAATATAATATTAAGTCCTCTTAAATAGCAGTTGTGGCTGCATACATTCATTCCTAAATGTGATTTTAGACGTTATAATATAATATTATGTCCTCTTAAATAGCAGTTGTGGCTGCATACATTCATTCCTTAATGCGTTATAATATAATATTAAGTCCTCTTAAATAGCAGTTGTGGCTGCATACATTCATTCCTAAATGTGATTTTAGACGTTATAATATACTATTATGCCCTCTTAAATAGCAGTTGTGGCTGCATACATTCATTCCTAAATGCGTTATAATATAATATTAAGTCCTCTTAAATAGCAGTTGTGGCTGCATACATTCATTCCTAAATGTGATTTTAGACGTTATAATATAATATTATGTCCTCTTAAATAGCAGTTGTGGCTGCATACATTCATTCCTTAATGCGTTATAATATAATATTATGTCCTCTTAAATATCAGTTGTGGCTGCATACATTAATTCCTAAATGTGATTTTAGACGTTATAATATAATATTATGCCCTCTTAAATAGCAGTTGTGGCTGCATACATTCATTCCTAAATGTGATTTTAGACGTTATAATATAATATTATGTCCTCTTAAATATCAGTTGTGGCTGCATACATTCATTCCTAAATGTGATTTTAGACGTTATAATATTATATTATGCCCTCTTAAATAGCAGTTGTGGCTGCATACATTCATTCCTAAATGTGATTATAGACGTTATAATATAATATTATGTCCTCTTAAATATCAGTTGTGGCTGCATACATTAATTCCTAAATGTGATTTTAGACGTTATAATATAATATTATGCCCTCTTAAATAGCAGTTGTGGCTGCATACATTAATTCCTAAATGTGATTTTAGACGTTATAATATAATATTATGCCCTCTTAAATAGCAGTTGTGGCTGCATACATTCATTCCTAAATGTGATTTTAGACGTTATAATATAATATTATGTCCTCTTAAATATCAGTTGTGGCTGCATACATTCATTCCTAAATGTGATTTTAGACGTTATAATATAATATTATGCCCTCTTAAATAGCAGTTGTGGCTGCATACATTCATTCCTAAATGTGATTTTAGACGTTATAATATAATATTATGCCCTCTTAAATAGCAGTTGTGGCTGCATACATTCATTCCTAAATGTGATTTTAGACGTTATAATATTATATTATGCCCTCTGAAATAGCAGTTGTGGCTGCATACATTCATTCCTAAATGCGTTATAATATAATATTAAGTCCTCTTAAATAGCAGTTGTGGCTGCATACATTCATTCCTAAATGTGATTTTAGACGTTATAATATAATATTATGCCCTCTTAAATAGCAGTTGTGGCTGCATACATTCATTCCTAAATGCGTTATAATATAATATTAAGTCCTCTTAAATAGCAGTTGTGGCTGCATACATTCATTCCTAAATGTGATTTTAGACGTTATAATATAATATTATGCCCTCTTAAATAGCAGTTGTGGCTGCATACATTCATTCCTAAATGCGTTATAATATAATATTAAGTCCTCTTAAATAGCAGTTGTGGCTGCATACATTCATTCCTAAATGAGATTTTAGACGTTATAATATAATATTATGTCCTCTTAAATAGCAGTTGTGGCTGCATACATTCATTCCTTAATGCGTTATAATATAATATTATGTCCTCTTAAATATCAGTTGTGGCTGCATACATTAATTCCTAAATGTGATTTTAGACGTTATAATATAATATTATGCCCTCTTAAATAGCAGTTGTGGCTGCATACATTCATTCCTAAATGCGTTATAATATAATATTATGTCCTCTTAAATAGCAGTTGTGGCTGCATAGATTCATTCCTAAATGCGTTATAATATAATATTATGTCCTCTTAAATAGCAGTTGCGGCTGCATACATTCATTCCTAAATGCGTTATAATATAATATTATGTCCTCTTAAATAGCAGTTGTGGCTGCATAGATTCATTCCTAAATGCGTTATAATATAATATTATGTCCTCTTAAATAGCAGTTGCGGCTGCATACATTCATTCCTAAATGCGTTATAATATAATATTATGCCCTCTTAAATAGCAGTTGTGGCCGCATACATTCATTCCTTAATGTGATTTTAGACGTTATAATATAATATTATGTCCTCTTAAATAGCAGTTGTGGCTGCATACATTCATTCCTAAATGCGTTATAATATAATATTAAGTCCTCTTAAATAGCAGTTGTGGCTGCATACATTCATTCCTAAATGAGATTTTAGACGTTATAATATAATATTATGTCCTCTTAAATAGCAGTTGTGGCTGCATACATTCATTCCTTAATGCGTTATAATATAATATTATGTCCTCTTAAATATCAGTTGTGGCTGCATACATTAATTCCTAAATGTGATTTTAGACGTTATAATATAATATTATGTCCTCTTAAATAGCAGTTGTGGCTGCATACATTCATTCCTAATGTGATTTTAGACGTTATAATATAATATTATGCCCTCTTAAATAGCAGTTGTGGCTGCATACATTCATTCCTAAATGTGATTTTAGACGTTATAATATAATATTATGTCCTCTTAAATAGCAGTTGTGGCTGCATAGATTCATTCCTAAATGCGTTATAATATAATATTATGTCCTCTTAAATAGCAGTTGTGGCTGCATACATTCATTCCTAAATGCGTTATAATATAATATTATGTCCTCTTAAATAGCAGTTGTGGCTGCATACATTCATTCCTAAATGTGATTTTAGACGTTATAATATAATATTATGTCCTCTTAAATAGCAGTTGTGGCTGCATACATTCATTCCTAAATGCGTTATAATATAATATTATGTCCTCTTAAATAGCAGTTGTGGCTGCATACATTCATTCCTAAATGCATTATAATATAATATTATGTCCTCTTAAATAGCAGTTGTGGCTGCATACATTCATTCCTAAATGTGATTTTAGACGTTATAATATAATATTATGTCCTCTTAAATAGCAGTTGTGGCTGCATACATTCATTCCTTAATGCGTTATAATATAATATTATGTCCTCTTAAATATCAGTTGTGGCTGCATACATTAATTCCTAAATGTGATTTTAGACGTTATAATATAATATTATGCCCTCTTAAATAGCAGTTGTGGCTGCATACATTCATTCCTAAATGTGATTTTAGACGTTATAATATAATATTATGTCCTCTTAAATATCAGTTGTGGCTGCATACATTCATTCCTAAATGTGATTTTAGACGTTATAATATAATATTATGCCCTCTTAAATAGCAGTTGTGGCTGCATACATTCATTCCTAAATGTGATTTTAGACGTTATAATATAATATTATGTCCTCTTAAATATCAGTTGTGGCTGCATACATTAATTCCTAAATGTGATTTTAGACGTTATAATATAATATTATGCCCTCTTAAATAGCAGTTGTGGCTGCATACATTAATTCCTAAATGTGATTTTAGACGTTATAATATAATATTATGCCCTCTTAAATAGCAGTTGTGGCTGCATACATTCATTCCTAAATGTGATTTTAGACGTTATAATATAATATTATGTCCTCTTAAATATCAGTTGTGGCTGCATACATTCATTCCTAAATGTGATTTTAGACGTTATAATATAATATTATGCCCTCTTAAATAGCAGTTGTGGCTGCATACATTCATTCCTAAATGTGATTTTAGACGTTATAATATAATATTATGCCCTCTTAAATAGCAGTTGTGGCTGCATACATTCATTCCTAAATGTGATTTTAGACGTTATAATAGAATATTATGCCCTCTTAAATAGCAGTTGTGGCTGCATACATTCATTCCTAAATGCGTTATAATATAATATTAAGTCCTCTTAAATAGCAGTTGTGGCTGCATACATTCATTCCTAAATGTGATTTTAGACGTTATAATATAATATTATGCCCTCTTAAATAGCAGTTGTGGCTGCATACATTCATTCCTAAATGCGTTATAATATAATATTAAGTCCTCTTAAATAGCAGTTGTGGCTGCATACATTCATTCCTAAATGTGATTTTAGACGTTATAATATAATATTATGCCCTCTTAAATAGCAGTTGTGGCTGCATACATTCATTCCTAAATGCGTTATAATATAATATTAAGTCCTCTTAAATAGCAGTTGTGGCTGCATACATTCATTCCTAAATGAGATTTTAGACGTTATAATATAATATTATGTCCTCTTAAATAGCAGTTGTGGCTGCATACATTCATTCCTTAATGCGTTATAATATAATATTATGTCCTCTTAAATATCAGTTGTGGCTGCATACATTAATTCCTAAATGTGATTTTAGACGTTATAATATAATATTATGTCCTCTTAAATAGCAGTTGCGGCTGCATACATTCATTCCTAAATGCGTTATAATATAATATTATGCCCTTTTAAATAGCAGTTGTGGCCGCATACATTCATTCCTAAATGTGATTTTAGACGTTATAATATAATATTATGTCCTCTTAAATAGCAGTTGTGGCTGCATAGATTCATTCCTAAATGCGTTATAATATAATATTATGTCCTCTTAAATAGCAGTTGTGGCTGCATAGATTCATTCCTAAATGCGTTATAATATAATATTATGTCCTCTTAAATAGCAGTTGCGGCTGCATACATTCATTCCTAAATGCGTTATAATATAATATTATGTCCTCTTAAATAGCAGTTGTGGCTGCATAGATTCATTCCTAAATGCGTTATAATATAATATTATGTCCTCTTAAATAGCAGTTGCGGCTGCATACATTCATTCCTAAATGCGTTATAATATAATATTATGCCCTCTTAAATAGCAGTTGTGGCCGCATACATTCATTCCTAAATGTGATTTTAGACGTTATAATATAATATTATGTCCTCTTAAATAGCAGTTGTGGCTGCATATATTCATTCCTAAATGCGTTATAATATAATATTATGTCCTCTTAAATAGCAGTTGTGGCTGCATACATTCATTCCTAAATGCGTTATAATATAATATTATGTCCTCTTAAATAGCAGTTGTGGCTGCATACATTCATTCCTAAATGTGATTTTAGACGTTATAATATAATATTATGCCCTCTTAAATAGCAGTTGTGGCTGCATACATTCATTCCTAAATGTGATTTTAGACGTTATAATATAATATTATGCCCACTTAAATAGCAGTTGTGGCTGCATACATTCATTCCTAAATGTGATTTTAGACGTTATAATATAATATTATGCCCTCTTAAATAGCAGTTGTGGCTGCATACATTCATTCCTAAATGTGATTTTAGACGTTATAATATAATATTATGCCCTCTTAAATAGCAGTTGTGGCTGCATACATTCATTCCTAAATGTGATTTTAGACGTTATAATATAATATTATGCCCACTTAAATAGCAGTTGTGGCTGCATACATTCATTCCTAAATGTGATTTTAGACGTTATAATATAATATTATGCCCACTTAAATAGCAGTTGTGGCTGCATACATTCATTCCTAAATGTGATTTTAGACGTTATAATATAATATTATGCCCTCTTAAATAGCAGTTGTGGCTGCATACATTCATTCCTAAATGCGTTATAATATAATATTAAGTCCTCTTAAATAGCAGTTGTGGCTGCATACATTCATTCCTAAATGTGATTTTAGACGTTATAATATAATATTATGTCCTCTTAAATAGCAGTTGTGGCTGCATACATTCATTCCTTAATGCGTTATAATATAATATTAAGTCCTCTTAAATAGCAGTTGTGGCTGCATACATTCATTCCTAAATGTGATTTTAGACGTTATAATATACTATTATGCCCTCTTAAATAGCAGTTGTGGCTGCATACATTCATTCCTAAATGCATTATAATATAATATTATGTCCTCTTAAATAGCAGTTGTGGCTGCATACATTCATTCCTAAATGCGTTATAATATAATATTATGTCCTCTTAAATAGCAGTTGTGGCTGCATACATTCATTCCTAAATGTGATTTTAGACGTTATAATATAATATTATGTCCTCTTAAATAGCAGTTGTGGCTGCATACATTCATTCCTAAATGCGTTATAATATAATATTATGTCCTCTTAAATAGCAGTTGTGGCTGCATACATTCATTCCTAAATGCATTATAATATAATATTATGTCCTCTTAAATAGCAGTTGTGGCTGCATACATTCATTCCTAAATGTGATTTTAGACGTTATAATATAATATTATGTCCTCTTAAATAGCAGTTGTGGCTGCATACATTCATTCCTTAATGCGTTATAATATAATATTATGTCCTCTTAAATATCAGTTGTGGCTGCATACATTAATTCCTAAATGTGATTTTAGACGTTATAATATAATATTATGCCCTCTTAAATAGCAGTTGTGGCTGCATACATTCATTCCTAAATGTGATTTTAGACGTTATAATATAATATTATGTCCTCTTAAATATCAGTTGTGGCTGCATACATTCATTCCTAAATGTGATTTTAGACGTTATAATATAATATTATGCCCTCTTAAATAGCAGTTGTGGCTGCATACATTCATTCCTAAATGTGATTTTAGACGTTATAATATAATATTATGTCCTCTTAAATATCAGTTGTGGCTGTATACATTAATTCCTAAATGTGATTTTAGACGTTATAATATAATATTATGCCCTCTTAAATAGCAGTTGTGGCTGCATACATTAATTCCTAAATGTGATTTTAGACGTTATAATATAATATTATGCCCTCTTAAATAGCAGTTGTGGCTGCATACATTCATTCCTAAATGTGATTTTAGACGTTATAATATAATATTATGTCCTCTTAAATATCAGTTGTGGCTGCATACATTCATTCCTTAATGTGATTTTAGACGTTATAATATAATATTATGCCCTCTTAAATAGCAGTTGTGGCTGCATACATTCATTCCTAAATGTGATTTTAGACGTTATAATATAATATTATGCCCTCTTAAATAGCAGTTGTGGCTGCATACATTCATTCCTAAATGTGATTTTAGACGTTATAATAGAATATTATGCCCTCTTAAATAGCAGTTGTGGCTGCATACATTCATTCCTAAATGCGTTATAATATAATATTAAGTCCTCTTAAATAGCAGTTGTGGCTGCATACATTCATTCCTAAATGTGATTTTAGACGTTATAATATAATATTATGCCCTCTTAAATAGCAGTTGTGGCTGCATACATTCATTCCTAAATGCGTTATAATATAATATTAAGTCCTCTTAAATAGCAGTTGTGGCTGCATACATTCATTCCTAAATGTGATTTTAGACGTTATAATATAATATTATGCCCTCTTAAATAGCAGTTGTGGCTGCATACATTCATTCCTAAATGCGTTATAATATAATATTAAGTCCTCTTAAATAGCAGTTGTGGCTGCATACATTCATTCCTAAATGAGATTTTAGACGTTATAATATAATATTATGTCCTCTTAAATAGCAGTTGTGGCTGCATACATTCATTCCTTAATGCGTTATAATATAATATTATGTCCTCTTAAATATCAGTTGTGGCTGCATACATTAATTCCTAAATGTGATTTTAGACGTTATAATATAATATTATGTCCTCTTAAATAGCAGTTGCGGCTGCATACATTCATTCCTAAATGCGTTATAATATAATATTATGCCCTTTTAAATAGCAGTTGTGGCCGCATACATTCATTCCTAAATGTGATTTTAGACGTTATAATATAATATTATGTCCTCTTAAATAGCAGTTGTGGCTGCATAGATTCATTCCTAAATGCGTTATAATATAATATTATGTCCTCTTAAATAGCAGTTGTGGCTGCATAGATTCATTCCTAAATGCGTTATAATATAATATTATGTCCTCTTAAATAGCAGTTGCGGCTGCATACATTCATTCCTAAATGCGTTATAATATAATATTATGTCCTCTTAAATAGCAGTTGTGGCTGCATAGATTCATTCCTAAATGCGTTATAATATAATATTATGTCCTCTTAAATAGCAGTTGCGGCTGCATACATTCATTCCTAAATGCGTTATAATATAATATTATGCCCTCTTAAATAGCAGTTGTGGCCGCATACATTCATTCCTAAATGTGATTTTAGACGTTATAATATAATATTATGTCCTCTTAAATAGCAGTTGTGGCTGCATATATTCATTCCTAAATGCGTTATAATATAATATTATGTCCTCTTAAATAGCAGTTGTGGCTGCATACATTCATTCCTAAATGCGTTATAATATAATATTATGTCCTCTTAAATAGCAGTTGTGGCTGCATACATTCATTCCTAATGTGATTTTAGACGTTATAATATAATATTATGCCCTCTTAAATAGCAGTTGTGGCTGCATACATTCATTCCTAAATGTGATTTTAGACGTTATAATATAATATTATGTCCTCTTAAATAGCAGTTGTGGCTGCATAGATTCATTCCTAAATGCGTTATAATATAATATTATGTCCTCTTAAATAGCAGTTGTGGCTGCATACATTCATTCCTAAATGCGTTATAATATAATATTATGTCCTCTTAAATAGCAGTTGTGGCTGCATACATTCATTCCTAAATGTGATTTTAGACGTTATAATATAATATTATGTCCTCTTAAATAGCAGTTGTGGCTGCATACATTCATTCCTAAATGCGTTATAATATAATATTATGTCCTCTTAAATAGCAGTTGTGGCTGCATACATTCATTCCTAAATGTGATTTTAAACGTTATAATATAATATTATGTCCTCTTAAATAGCAGTTGTGGCTGCATACATTCATTCCTAAATGCATTATAATATAATATTATGCCCTCTTAAATAGCAGTTGTGGCCGCATACATTCATTCCTAAATGTGATTTTAGACGTTATAATATAATATTATGTCCTCTTAAATAGCAGTTGTGGCTGCATACATTCATTCCTAAATGCGTTATAATATAATATTATGTCCTCTTAAATAGCAGTTGTGGCTGCATACATACATTCCTAAATGTGATTTTAGACGTTATAATATAATATTATGTCCTCTTAAATAGCAGTTGTGGCTGCATAGATTCATTCCTAAATGCGTTATAATATAATATTATGTCCTCTTAAATAGCAGTTGTGGCTGCATACATTCATTCCTAAATGCGTTATAATATAATATTATGCCATCTTAAATAGCAGTTGTGGCTGCATACATTCATTCCTAAATGTGATTTTAGACGTTATAATATAATATTATGTCCTCTTAAATAGCAGTTGTGGCTGCATAGATTCATTCCTAAATGCGTTATAATATAATATTATGTCCTCTTAAATAGCAGTTGTGGCTGCATACATTCATTCCTAAATGCGTTATAATATAATATTATGTCCTCTTAAATAGCAGTTGTGGCTGCATACATTCATTCCTAAATGTGATTTTAGACGTTATAATATAATATTATGTCCTCTTAAATAGCAGTTGTGGCTGCATACATTCATTCCTAAATGCGTTATAATATAATATTTCTCTTTTTTTTTTTTTTTCTTCAATGGCGCTACAGCCCATATCGAGCCTTGGCCTCCGTCAGTCTTCGCCTCCAGCTTCTCCTATCTTCTGCAGCAACTTTCCAACTGCCCGGCACTTGCAGTAGTTGGGAAGCATCCCTTCCAACTTCGTCCTCCCATCGCAGCCGCGGTCTTCCAACCTTTCGTCTTCCACCTGGATGTCCACACAGAACTTTCTTTGGTATTCGCTGTGGTGGCATTCTCTGTACATGTCCGGCCCATCTCAATCTGCTCAATCTGACATGCACAGAGAGCCTGGAAGTTTTGTAGATAGCATACAGCTCATTATTGTATCTAATCCTCCAGGCGTCACCATCAGGCACAGGTCCTAGGATTCTACGAAGCACTCGTCTCTCAAACGTGTCCAGTATTTCAGCAGATTTGGCTGTAAGTGTCCATGCTTCACATCCATATGTTACAACTGTTCTAATAATGGTTTTATACAGCGTGATTTTCGTTTTTCTATGGACACTTCTTGATTTGAACACCGGTAGAAGAGAGAAGAATGCTCCGTTACCTGTTGTTATTCTGTTTTTTATTTCTGTTGTGTCCTCATTATCTTTGTTGATTGTGGAACCCAGGTATTTAAAGTCTTCAACAGTTTCAAAGTCATAATTGTCTTTCAAATGTATTGTGTTTCCTTGCCAACGGTTTGCGCTTCTGGTCTGTTTCATTGCTTTTGTTTTATTTTTATTGATCTGCAGACCTACTTCTGCTGCTGCCGTTTCAAGTGGCTCAAAGACTTCTCGAATAGCTGCGAGGGATCTGCCCATAATATTAAGGTCATCCGCATAACCCACTATTTGGCTACTCTTATAGTGTATAGTGGAGCTGGTGTCTACGGATGTTTTCCTAATGACATACTCTAGGGCTAGATTGAAGAGTGTGGGTGCCAAGCCATCGCCCTGCTTAAGACCTTGAGATACTAAGAACCCCTCAGTCATCTCACCCTCTATCTTGACTTTGCATTTCGTACTACTCATTGTTGTTTTCACTAATCTTACAAGCTTCGTTGGAATTTTAAAAGCAAGTAATATTTCGTAGAGCTTTTCCCGACTTATACTGTCATACGCTTGTTTAAAGTCTATAAATAGCTGGTATACGTCAACGTCGAACTCCCAGCATTTTGACAGTATCTGTCTCACTGTGAACAGTTGATCAGTAGTTGCTCTGTTTCTTCTGAACCCAGCTTGGTATTCCCCTATGATAGTTTCTGAATAGTGTTCTATCTTTTCTTTTAATATGATTGTTAGTACTTTATATGCAGTGCTTAATAGTGAGATGCCTCTATAATTTTCACATTTGAGTTTGTCTCCTTTTTTGTGTATTGGACATATGATGCTCAGCTGCCATTCTTCAGGGATTTCTTCTATACGCCAAATTTTAGTTATTAGCTGATGAAGTAACCTATGTAGGTGTTCACTGCCATACTTTATCAGTTCAGATGCGATATTATCCACCCCGGGTGTCTTATTATTTTTGAGCTTCTTTATTGCTAGCTTTGTTTCTGTCAGGGTTGGTGGATTCACCTCCTGATCTTCCTCTGGTGGTATAATTGCTGTTGGCTGGTTTCCTGTGTTTGCGTGTGGGTTGAGTAGCTGCTGAAAATAATCCTTCCATCTGTCCTTTATCTTGTTAGCATCCGCTATGATGTCACCATTTGTATCTCGGCATAGAGTAGTATTCGGCTTAAATCCTTTCTTAAAAATGTTGACTCCTCTATATGCTTCCCGTACATTATTTTCTGTGAAGTCCTTTTCTACTTTCAGCAATATATTATTCATGTATGCCCTCTTTTTCTTTCTCAGAAGTTTTTTCGATTCTCTCCTTGCTTCCTCGTATGCTTGTTTTTTTGCTCTGGTTTCTCGTTCTATATACACTCTTCTAAGCCTATTTTTATTTTCTATACTAGCTCGACACTCTGCATCGAACCAAGGATTTCTGTTTTCTTTAGGTCTGTTGCCCACACTATCCTCGGCTGAACTCAGCATAGCGCTCCTTAGCATGTCCCAGTCAGCCTCCAATGCTTCTCGGGAGTCTGTGTCACTTAGATTACTTGGTAGGCTTTGTCTCAGTGTTCCGTGATATAACTCGAGTCCTTCAGGAGTTTTGAGTGCCTCAGTATTAATCTTTGGGAGTGTTTGGTGCTTTTTAGGTCTATTGGAAGATATGCGGCTTCTGTAGGTGGCCACCACCATATAATGGTCGGAGTCACAGTTTGCTCCTCTATAGCTTCTTACATTCATGATGCTTGACGCTCCTCTCCTCTCTATGGTTATGTGATCTATTTGGTTGTGGTGTCTTCCATTCGGGGACGTCCAAGTTCGTTTAAATATGTCCTTTCTAGGAAACTGTGTCGAGGAAATTACCATGTTTCTGGATGCAGTAAAATCAATTAAACGCAGCCCATTATTGTTGCTCTCCGTATGTAGGCTATTCATCCCAGTAATGTGTTGATATATTGGTTCTTTACCTATCTTGGCATTAAAGTCACCGATTACCATTTTTATATCGTTGGATGGTATAGCATCAAAAACCTGTTCCAGTTTCTGATAAAATGCCTCCTTTATAATGTCCTCCTTTTCTTCTGTTTCTGCATGTATATTTACAATGGAAAGGTTGAAAAACCTAGTCTTAATTCGAAGGACACAGATTCTCTCATTTATGGGTTTAAACCCTATAATGCTACCCTTGACATCTCTATCCACAACAAAAGCCACTCCAAATTCATGTCTAGTATTGCCACTACCACTATGCAATATTGTGTGGGTTCTTGTATCAAATGTTTCACTTCCCAGCCATTGAGTCTCCTGCACTGCCATTATGTGCACTCTGTACTTTTGCATCTCCCGAGTCAGTTCCCCAAGAGCTCCGCTTCTATAAAGAGTCCTTACATTCCATGTGCCAATTCTTAAATCCATTTTCCGTTTGCTAGGTTCAGTCCAGTTGCTAATCGATGTCCGAGGCTCAGCTTCTGGTGTCGTAATGTAGTCTTTTTTACGGGAAGAGGTTATTAGCCTCTTGCCCAACCCCCTGCCAGGAGGGCCAGGGTTTTTCTGTAGGGGTTTTCCGTCCCTTAGCTGGGTGGTTAAAAAGCCGAAGGCTCGCCCTCGCCCTCTCAGCTATCTGCTGTGATCCTCTATTACTATAGTAGGACACATTACCAGGGTCCGCGACGTGGACGCTAGCGAGTTGGACTTGTTGGTGGTGTTGCTGGTGTCATGCAACGTGGCGTTACTCGGGATTTACTGGTACCTACCCTCCAGCAGAGCATGCACCTCCGAGACCCCACCAACCATTCGGACCCCATAATATAATATTATGTCCTCTTAAATAGCAGTTGTGGCTGCATACATTCATTCCTAAATGTGATTTTAGACGTTATAATATAATATTATGTCCTCTTAAATAGCAGTTGTGGCTGCATACATTCATTCCTAAATGTGATTTTAGACGTTATAATATAATATTATGTCCTCTTAAATAGCAGTTGTGGCTGCATACATTCATTCCTAAATGCGTTATAATATAATATTATGTCCTCTTAAATAGCAGTTGTGGCTGCATACATTCATTCCTAAATGCGTTATAATATAATATTATGTCCTCTTAAATAGCAGTTGTGGCTGCATACATTCATTCCTAATGTGATTTTAGACGTTATAATATAATATTATGCCCTCTTAAATAGCAGTTGTGGCTGCATACATTCATTCCTAAATGTGATTTTAGACGTTATAATATAATATTATGTCCTCTTAAATAGCAGTTGTGGCTGCATACATTCATTCCTAAATGTGATTTTAGACGTTATAATATAATATTATGTCCTCTTAAATAGCAGTTGTGGCTGCATAGATTCATTCCTAAATGCGTTATAATATAATATTATGTCCTCTTAAATAGCAGTTGTGGCTGCATACATTCATTCCTAATGTGATTTTAGACGTTATAATATAATATTATGCCCTCTTAAATAGCAGTTGTGGCTGCATACATTCATTCCTAAATGTGATTTTAGACGTTATAATATAATATTATGTCCTCTTAAATAGCAGTTGTGGCTGCATACATTCATTCCAAAATGTGATTTTAGACGTTATAATATAATATTATGCCCTCTTTAATAGCAGTTGTGGCTGCATACATTCATTCCTAAATGTGATTTTGGACGTTATAATATAATATTATGCCCTCTTAAATAGCAGTTGTGGCTGCATACATTCATTCCTAAATGTGATTTTAGACGTTATAATATAATATTATGTCCTCTTAAATAGCAGTTGTGGCTGCATACATTCATTCCTAAATGCGTTATAATATAATATTATGTCCTCTTAAATAGCAGTTGTGGCTGCATACATTCATTCCTAAATGTGATTTTAGACGTTATAATATAATATTATGTCCTCTTAAATAGCAGTTGTGGCTGCATAGATTCATTCCTAAATGCGTTATAATATAATATTATGTCCTCTTAAATAGCAGTTGTGGCTGCATACATTCATTCCTAAATGCGTTATAATATAATATTATGTCCTCTTAAATATCAGTTGTGGCTGCATACATTCATTCCTAAATGTGATTTTAGACGTTATAATATAATATTATGTCCTCTTAAATAGCAGTTGTGGCTGCATAAATTCATTCCTAAATGCGTTATAATATAATATTATGTCCTCTTAAATAGCAGTTGTGGCTGCATACATTCATTCCTAAATGCGTTATAATATAATATTATGTCCTCTTAAATAGCAGTTGTGGCTGCATACATTCATTCCTAAATGCGTTATAATATAATATTATGTCCTCTTAAATAGCAGTTGTGGCTGCATACATTCATTCCTAAATGCGTTATAATATAATATTATGTCCTCTTAAATAGCAGTTGTGGCTGCATACATTCATTCCTAAATGCGTTATAATATAATATTATGTCCTCTTAAATAGCAGTTGTGGCTGCATACATTCATTCCTAAATGCGTTATAATATAATATTATGTCCTCTTAAATAGCAGTTGTGGCTGCATACATTCATTCCTAAATGTGATTTTAGACGTTATAATATAATATTATGTCCTCTTAAATAGCAGTTGTGGCTGCATAGATTCATTCCTAAATGCGTTATAATATAATATTATGTCCTCTTAAATAGCAGTTGTGGCTGCATACATTCATTCCTAAATGCGTTATAATATAATATTATGTCCTCTTAAATAGCAGTTGTGGCTGCATACATTCATTCCTAAATGCGTTATAATATAATATTATGTCCTCTTAAATAGCAGTTGTGGCTGCATACATTCATTCCTAAATGCGTTATAATATAATATTATGTCCTCTTAAATAGCAGTTGTGGCTGCATACATTCATTCCTAAATGCGTTATAATATAATATTATGTCCTCTTAAATAGCAGTTGTGGCTGCATACATTCATTCCTAAATGTGATTTTAGACGTTATAATATAATATTATGTCCTCTTAAATAGCAGTTGTGGCTGCATAGATTCATTCCTAAATGCGTTATAATATAATATTATGTCCTCTTAAATAGCAGTTGTGGCTGCATACATTCATTCCTAAATGCGTTATAATATAATATTATGTCCTCTTAAATAGCAGTTGTGGCTGCATACATTCATTCCTAAATGCGTTATAATATAATATTATGTCCTCTTAAATAGCAGTTGTGGCTGCATAGATTCATTCCTAAATGCGTTATAATATAATATTATGTCCTCTTAAATAGCAGTTGTGGCTGCATACATTCATTCCTAAATGCGTTATAATATAATATTATGTCCTCTTAAATAGCAGTTGTGGCTGCATACATTCATTCCTAAATGTGATTTTAGACATTATAATATAATATTATGTCCTCTTAAATAGCAGTTGTGGCTGCATACATTCATTCCTAAATGCGTTATAATATAATATTATGTCCTCTTAAATAGCAGTTGTGGCTGCATACATTCATTCATAAATGCGTTATAATATAATATTATGTCCTCTTAAATAGCAGTTGTGGCTGCATACATTCATTCCTTAATGTGATTTTAGATGTTAAGGGCCTAGGCAGTAAAGGGGGGTGGGCGGCCGACGCTGTTGTTTTTTCTTTATCAGCATTTCCTTTCGTCTTTGTTTATTTGATGCCATCCACTTCCTCCCCGACGCGACGTCCTGACAATGTCATCATCATCATTATCTGTGGTTCCACAACCCAGGTCGGGTCTTAGCCTCCTGCAGAGCCCGTCTCCATGACTGTCGATCTTGTGATGCATTACGCCAGTTATGGATGCCGATGATGTTTGCATCCTTCACTACTCCTTCCAGCCATCGAAGCTTCGGCCTTCCAACTTTTCTTCGTCCCCCCGGTGCACCACTAATGATTCGTCTTGGGACGTCCTCCTCGCTCATTCTTTGGACGTGTCCAGTATCCAGCCCATCTGAGTCTTCCTATTCTTATTTCTGTCAGTATGGTAAGCTCCTTGTACAAATGTACAGATCATACAATTCGTGGTTGTGCCTGATACGCCACTCTCCATTGTCACAAGGCGGGCCGTAGATCCTTCTCAGCAACTTCCTCTCAAAAAAAAATATCATAGGTCCATGTTTTTTGGGGCCTGCCGATGCCTCTTCTATTTATTCATGGTCTCCATTTAAAGTTTTTTGGGGCCCAGCGCTCATCAACAGCGACACGATAGAGATTGGTATGTTTAAATTAACTAAAGTCGCAAAAAACGTATTGCAAAATTGCTAGCGATAAAAAATGAGAAATCGACCGACGCCTGAGGGCGTTCAACCGAAAAACGTCAACTTGAGCAAACTTTCAGCTATTTTAACATCTAACGCAACATTCCGTCATGGTCCGTCCAATAGCGGACTTTACAACCAGACACACAGACCACCAGGTAGTGCACATTCGAAATAAAAAGTACCGTATGTTAATGATGTTTTGATTTCAGTTTAGTATGTTGCAAAAAACGAAAGAAATTGAATGAGTGACTAAAAAAAGTTAAGGAGTATGAATATATGTGGGCAAGTGTGTGCACTCGTCACGATGTAAACTGCCGATGATATCCCTCCGTCGCGATGTAAACTGAAAATGATATCTCATCGTCACGATGTAAACTAATAACATTAACACATCATCGTCACGATGTAAACTGAAAATGTAATCTCATTGTCCCTGAGTCAAATCGAAAAGGTGTTCGTTATCGCCAAGCACATTTTTTTTGTATGGGAATTGATGTTTGTTGTAGAAAGTTTTTCTACAACAACGGACAACAAACGTGAAATTCCATTAAAAAAAATAGCGCTTGGTGATAAGATAACAAACAACGTTTTCAATTTGACTCATGCCGATTGTCACGATGTAAACTAATAACGATAACTCATCATCACGATGTAAACTGAAAATTTAGTCTGATCGACATGATGTAAACCAAAAATGATATCTCATCGTCACGATGTAAACTAATAGCGTTATCCCATCGTCACGATGTAAACTGAAAAGGATATCTTATCGTCACGATGTAAACTAAAAGTGTAGTCTCATCTTCAAGATGTAAAGTGATAACGTTATTTCATTGTCATGGTGTAAACTGAACATGTAATCTCATCGTCTAATAACGTTGACTCATTAGCATCACGATTTAAACTGAAAATGTAGTCTCATTGTCACGATGTAAACTGAAAATGTAGTCTCATAGTCACGATGTAAACTGATAACGTTATCTCATTGTCATTGAATATGTAGTCTCATCGTCACGATGTAAAATGAAGTTATCTCACTGTCACGATGTAAACTAAAAGTGTAGTCTCATCTTCAAGATGTAAACTGATAACGTTATTTCATCGTCACGATGTAAACTGTTGAAAACTACTCACCCTGACGTGCCTGAGGAGATAGTCGATGAGGACCTTCTTCTTCTCGTCCTTCTCCTTTTCCTCGCAAAGTCCCATATTGAGACCCATCACTATGGTTCGCATCAGTCCACCCTCGAAGGCGTCCCACAGGAACTTGGGCGTATAACACATTATCGCCTGAAAAAATAATATAGGTATAAAACAAACACTATATTTTTTGATTTTTTAAAGTACCTTCCTTGAATAAACATGAATTAATAAAACGAGTGGGTTGTGGCCAACGCTAAACTCCTCACTAACAAGTCATTTTATAAAGTATTCAAATTTTGTATGGAAAATTTTCAGCATTTTCTTGAAATGAGTTTGTTAAATTATTTTTTATTTAAATATTTTATTATGAAAACTTAATAGCTCTTCAATGCCATTTTATTTAAGTGATGTGCCTTTTTACCAATTTGAAAATAAAAATTTCAAATTTTAAGATTCCTGAGTTTGGGGTCACTTTGAAATATTTGACAGTTAAAAAAATTGAGAAGCACTATTCATATATCGTTCAAAATCTAATGGGATCTAAGCGAGTATATATATATATATATATATATATATATATATATATATATATATATATATATATATATATATATATATATATATATATATATATATATATATATATATATATATATATATATATATATATATATATATATATATATATATATATATATATATATATATATATATATATATATATATATATATATATATATATATATATATATATGTATAGCTACTTTTCCGGGCTATCCGCTCGTTTTCGTCCTGAAAAGGACGGTTTTGCCGACGTTTCAACCGAATATCATCGGTCATTATCGAGGCTGGTCGGTTCGCAAACGTAGACACGGTGCGACTGACACCGCGTTGCATTTCGCGTTCCTATTTGTGTATCGTGTTGGTGTATTGGCGTGTGATGCGGCGTGTGGGAGGGGTGGCGGTGTGAGCATGAGTAACCGTCGATTCGCGCTCTGTTGTTAGTGGTGGTGTGGTGAGGGTGTCTTCCCTGCAGCTCGGTGACCGTGCTGTATATCGTTCGTCGTATGACGTCACGCTGGTATGTGCGCGTGTCGATCGCCGTACAGCTAGGTGCGGGAGGGCAGAGGGCGGGGGAACAGTTGTAGCGGTATGCACTGGCGTCATTGGCGTTGATTCGTTTAACCATGCGCGGTCACTTGAATATGAATTAAGTACTGGTTTCCACGCCACTGGTAGACGACGAGAATCATCTCTTGTGTTCATTGCGAAGGGCCGTTTTTCTATTTCGATGGCTTCTCTATATACTCTATTAATCTCGTTATTTAAACGGACAAGAGTCTTTGCTGCATCGAAGTCTATTTTGTGGCCTTCTGTCATCACATGATTCGCCAGTGTTGACGTCGATTTATTTTGTTTTACGTCTAAGCGGTGTTCGGCTACGCGTGCTGATACTTTTCTGTTTGTGCGACCGATGTAAGTTTTTTCGCACGTACCGCAGGGGATCTCGTATATACCGTGTGACTCTAACGGAATACTGTCTTTGGTCGGTCGTAAAAAAGACGAGATTTTTCTGTCTGTTTTAAAAACAGTTCTAATTTTATACTTTTTTAGTACTCGACATATATTAAAAAAGTATAAAATTAGAACTGTTTTTAAAACAGACAGAAAAATCTCGTCTTTTTTACGACCGACCAAAGACAGTATTCCGTTAGAGTCACACGGTATATACGAGATCCCCTGCGGTACGTGCGAAAAAACTTACATCGGTCGCACAAACAGAAAAGTATCAGCACGCGTAGCCGAACACCGCTTAGACGTAAAACAAAATAAATCGACGTCAACACTGGCGAATCATGTGATGACAGAAGGCCACAAAATAGACTTCGATGCAGCAAAGACTCTTGTCCGTTTAAATAACGAGATTAATAGAGTATATAGAGAAGCCATCGAAATAGAAAAACGGCCCTTCGCAATGAACACAAGAGATGATTCTCGTCGTCTACCAGTGGCGTGGAAACCAGTACTTAATTCATATTCAAGTGACCGCGCATGGTTAAACGAATCAACGCCAATGACGCCAGTGCATACCGCTACAACTGTTCCCCCGCCCTCTGCCCTCCCGCACCTAGCTGTACGGCGATCGACACGCGCACATACCAGCGTGACGTCATACGACGAACGATATACAGCACGGTCACCGAGCTGCAGGGAAGACACCCTCACCACACCACCACTAACAACAGAGCGCGAATCGACGGTTACTCATGCTCACACCGCCACCCCTCCCACACGCCGCATCACACGCCAATACACCAACACGATACACAAATAGGAACGCGAAATGCAACGCGGTGTCAGTCGCACCGTGTCTACGTTTGCGAACCGACCAGCCTCGATAATGACCGATGATATTCGGTTGAAACGTCGGCAAAACCGTCCTTTTCAGGACGAAAACGAGCGGATAGCCCGGAAAAGTAGCTATACATATATCTCTACAATCCGCGAAAATTTATATTTAAACATATATATATATATATATATATATATATATATATATATATATATATATATATATATATATATATATATATATATATATATATATATATATATATAGTCAGCCGAAACGGTCGGTCTATTATAAGGAAAATATACATGTAGAACCATAATCATTTTTGTTTGATTAAAAAATACCTATTAAAAAGACACAAATTTGCGCTCAGCACAGCCGAAAGTTAATTCAAGAAGTTTGGCGAAAATTATACCAGTTTTTTGAAGTTTGTTTCGTCGCGTGAGATAATATTGTGCTCTATGTCGGGTAATATTTTTAATTTTTTTTTTTTATAAAAATTAATATGTCCTTGTTAAACAAGTACATATACATCTTCCTACATTCCCTAAAATAAGCAAATAAATGCTTGTGTTAGGTATAGGTGAACGACGAAATCGGTCGAGGCAGGATTCGAACTAGCGACCACTGGATTATTAGCCCATCTAAATTTTAATTTGATTACTCGATAAGGATCACGGCATGATGGTATGTCTATTGTAGGTACTTGTACTCCGGTGAACTGAGCACGTGCTTCAACCAGAGATAAGAATGCGCTATCAAAATATAACAGGTACATATATTATATTATAATATGCCCGAGTGTATGTATGTATGTATGTATGTATGTATGTAAGTTCACTGACCGCCAAATAAAATATTCAAGTCATACAGCTATGTAAGTATGTACCTACATGATACGATATTATGTGTCCATGTCGAAATTGTTGTTTATTACTGTCAAGGAAGAAACAGTCGTAGGTACAGTTATACGCGGTAATGGATTTATAATACTCGTATACTAGTTGCATGTAACACATGAGATCCAACTATCGATAGCGATAGTATGCATATGTTATATATGTATATGTTATATATGTAAGTATACATAATGTTCGTTACTTCATTAATTGCTACTGTTGTGGTTGTACAGATGCAAACAGAGCTCTTATACAATTTTATGTAATGCTTTAACACTGTACATCCCTAAATTCATCTGCATTGATAGATATAATAAGTACCCGAAATCATGACAAAAGAATAACATACTTCAAAAGAACGATACATCCACATAAAAAGGTACTAGGTAAGAACTAATAAAATGTACAATTTATTTACGCAACCCGTGTGCACAATTGGCCAACATTCTGTGGTTAAGAATGTTAGTCCATACAAAAGATTTCCTGATTTATTAATAAAACCATACCCTTGTAAAATTGTCACTTGGAGGTAGGTATATCAAAGATTTTTATCTTTGATCCACCTGTCGCACATAATGTATCCATATCTTTGAATAGTTCTTAAGGCTATTGTTCACAACTTATTGTATAACGAAGTACCTATTACTTTTGGACGAAAAGAACCCTCATAAAATATATTGAATTATTTGTGAAATCGTGGGAAGATGATTTTATGGTGGGGGCGAATAAGTCCAATAAAACGCCATACATTCATTTTACCAGGTTAGATCTAAACTTACCACCATTCGACAAGGGTTTATTTCGTCGACATTGATAGGTCTCCGTGATACCCATAATATCAAAATGTGAAACCTTACATCCGAAAAATATAACAGTTTATTTTTTTTATTAGTTTAATTATTTCATCCTCCCGGTAGATGGCACACATCCGTACATATAACACATAATTAAAGAATACGTACCAAACTATAAACATTTTAATTAATTTTCTATATTAAACATGTAGGTAGGTATGTATATCAGGATTAGGGTTACCATATCTCAGGATTTGTCCTGATATTTCAGGATTTTTCGACATTTCTCAGGATTGCAGCCGGATTTTGCATATCTCATGATATAGGTATAATCCAAGTAGGTACATTCATTAATTCATTCATACATACCATCACGGCATATCCCACAATGTGGGGTAACCAGCGAAAGGTGTGCGAGTGTGCATTGCCTTATAAAAAGGAGCACAACACATTTGTGTATACCCACACACCAGTCTCGTCTCACCTAAAAGGCACTACATTCAGAATGTGTGATGGTGAACCACATTGCTGAACTATGTGAGATGTTATTGTTGCATGTTGTATTTTCGATTACCCGGCTCTTACGGGGCACTCAAAAACAATAATATAAAAGAGTGGAAGCACTATTCTAAGCCGGTGCCTCACAGTAGCTACTTAATCAGCTTTATCTTACTTAATATGTGGTGATACATTTTTAAGTAAGGTTTTTTTTTTTAATTAGTTCTTTATTTATAAAATGCCTCACATGTTAAACTCTTCAAGTGAGGCTAGATCCGCAGTGTATAAAAACGATAATAATACGTTTGAGAGAAAATTCTCAAACTTTATCTCAGGACTTTTCCATGCAAATCAGGCCTTTTCTCCGGACTTTTGATTTTTTCATCTGGTAACCCAAATCAGGATAGGATAATAAGGTCAGTCTGTTTTTCCTACCCAGAATTGAAAAAAAGCATGATGGAATATATGTATGTTTAGATATCAAATATCAAACTATTAAGTCTTCTTACATATTGTGTAGTGTATACTGCCATACAAATTGTATGAAGCGATGTCGTCACTAAATTCAATTTTTATAAAAATTGTTAAAAAAAATTTGAGATGTCGCGTACCTATAAACGGTACCACTATTTCTACGAACGACATTGGTGGGAAATGCACTTTCCCGCCAAAAAGTGACGATTTTTACGAAAGATATATTGGGCGTCGTCTATCGTTTAAACATTTGGCGCCAGTGTGTTTGAAGGTAGGTATATAAAAAGATAGCAGCCAGTTTCATAAAAAGCAGCAAAAGGACCCTTTAGTTTAAAGGTTCTTTAAAAATTTAAAGTCGCCTTTAAGTCGTTGCGTTTCATAAATAATAATGCCGCGTACTTTAGTAAAAGGCAGAAATGTCACCAAAATACCTGAAAGTTGGCAATATTGCTATCAAAATCTATGGAAACATAGCTCATAGCATAGGTAAATCTTTCTGTTTACTACCATATAATATGTTATTTCTGTCATTGAATTGATCATTGATGTATAGGACATGTTTATGGAACAAAATCTATCAAAAAATTCTCCTTAATTCTACTTTTCCATGTGGTCGATTCTTTTCCTACATATATACTTTTCACCGCCGTATCACAGTACCCATCATCTAATTATTTCATTTTGAAAACATCATTTTTTTATATTATTTATAAAAAAATGTTTAAATAATAACAAAACTATTGAATATTAGTAAGTAATATGCACATGATCGTCAACATTCAATTGACAATATTGACATCAACAAGAACTGACTTGAACATTATGTCGTATTGCAGCACACTCTGGTGGCAAAAAAATGAACTGCTCTTAAAGAAGACTTTAGTGACTAAAGTACGAAGACACTGGACTTTAAGTGACATTTTGTTGTTATGAAACGCAATTTATTTTAAAGTTGACATTAAGTCTCCTTTAATTTTTATGAAACTGGCCACTAATGGTACTTTTTTTGTGATTTATAATATAGAGGTATGAATACCAACATAACGATCGATAATTTCAATCCATGTCATGCTGTTGTTGATAATAGGTTGATGACATTTATCGTTGATTAATCATTTTGTATCTACTTTATCTCATATTATATTTGATATCGCTATGCCCTAGATATCGACATCATAGGAAGATCACTCCAGGCCACCCGCGAGTAGGGTTGCCAGATGGAAATTTGAAAAAGGAGGACAAATAGCACAATAAAGGAGGACAATCACAAAAAAAAACAGCCATACCTACAGACGCATATCGAAGAATTTTCATCGTCTCATAATTACTTTATTTCTTCATTTTTTTATATCTTCAATACAGTCGCTATAAAACTTAATAATATAGTTAAGTCATTACTTAAAGTATTAACAATGAAACAAGTTTTTTTAGTGAATCCACTTCATTTTATACATCATGTTTCACCAAAACACAATTTTTTTGAAATAAGTTCTTGGTGCTCTTATATGAAATATATATAAAAATCTTTAGTAGACATGTTTTTTAAATTATATTGGATAACAATCAACGCAAAAGGAGGACATACGGTAGGTATGGGAGGACAATTTGTCGAAAAGGAGGACATGTCCTCCTTTAGGATACCATCTGGCAACCCTACCCGCGAGCCATTCTTAGCATTGGAGGAAAGAGCTAGGATGATGGGACTTAGCATAAATGAAGATAAAACTAAACTAATGATCGCTTCTAAAGCCCATAACTCAGCTCCTCAGATATTCACAGTCGGAAACTACAATTTTAAAGTGATAAAAGAGTTCACTTACCTCGGCTCCACAGTGACCAGCGACAATGATACACGAGAAGAAGTTAAAAGAAGAATCATGGCTGTTAATAGATGCTTCTACGCCCTACAAAAACAGCTAAGGTCGAAACTGGTTAGGAGACACACAAAGAACCTTCTGTATAAAACACTTATCAAGCCAGTCCTCACGTATGCTTCCGAAACCTGGGTGATGACCAAACAAATTGAAGGATCCATAGCGGCTTTTGAGAGAAGGATCCTTCGAACGATTTATGGGCCAATAAAAGAGAATAATGGTTGGCGTCGTCGATGCAACAGGGAACTATGTATAGGAGACCTATGAAGAGCCCGATGTGATCAGTTCCATCAAGATAAGATGGGCTGGTCACATAATCCTAATGGATGACGACAACCCCACAAAACGCCTCACACTTTCTGTGCCACAAGGTCGAAGGAGACCAGGAAGACCAAGTACTCGATGGATGGACAGTGTCAATGCCGATGCTTCCACAATAAATATTAGAAACTGGAGAACGAAGGCAACGGATAGACGGGAATGGAGGAGACTCCTGGATTCAGCCAAGGCCCACCCAGGGCTGTCGAGCTTATGATGATGATCACAGGCGGTTTCTTAGTGTGTGCATAAGTGCACTGCACTGCTTACTAAAATAAAAAAGAAAATCCCTAGAAATTTATCAAAACACTTGTAAACATACATTTCAATAATAATATGTATGTATGTAGTAAATTTCCTGTAGGTACATAGTGAATGCGCGGTGTAGTCGTGAGTATACTGTAGTACGAAATATATTTCGCGCATGCGCATTAAGGATTATGTGCACTTTCAATAATGCCCGTAAATAAATGTGAGACCTCATACAAATTCTATATTTTGTTCAAAATCGTCGGTGTTATAATGCCTCATTGGTCTACATATGCGTTAGAAAGAGATGTAATCATTCAGTTGTCGTGCACTGCCCGATCTGCCCCGCACATGCGCATTGAAGACATATTCTGTCCATAATAAGAGTTACCAAAAACATGCGTAAAAACGACCTTTTAGATTTGATTAGTAAAGATTATTTTACATTTACTGACGTATAATGTTATACAACGTATAATGTTATACAACAACATTCAAGTTTGACTGTTTGACCGGTTGTCCACACAGAACACAAAGTGTCATTCATCGATTTATCTGTTTTTTAAACAAAACATCTTTCTAGAGTGAATAAAGATATGAAATAATATCGACTGAATTGCGTGTTCTTTATTTTCGTGGTATTTTTTCAACGTCGATGGAGTGATAACAATTTAAAAACTATTTGAAATACCTACGATCCAGTCTTATAGTAAATTATCATACAATTATTTGTACAATCTCAATGACAACTGAGGAGTGCCCTCGGTGATTTTCTACGCATTTTTTCTAATATTTTTGAGGATAATACATTATTATATTCTTATTATAACAGAAGACTGTCTCATTGCTTTATCAATGGTGTCCAAAAACAAATCCATATTTAAAACAATCGTGTAATCGATGTGTTTATACAAATGAAAGTGTCGAAAGTTTTTTTTTTTCATTTGCATCTAGATATACCCAGTGTGAGTACCTACCTAGCATTTAATGAAACTTTAATTTATAAGAAATATCCATTTTTTATACAAATATAAATGTTTTTATATATTTTTTTATTGTGATGTATTTGGCCAAACGATATGAAAATCTTAATTAAAATTAACTTATAAAATCTTACTGTAGTAATTTATTTGTAATACAAAAATTTTGAATTTCTCGCTTGTGTATTTAATTTTTATTAATCCCTTTGTACATAATATATGCAAATTTATTACACACTCGTAGGCTTATTGCCATTAGGCAATTCATTCCAATCAACTTATAGAGTTATATAAAGGATCGGGTTATATTTCCAGATGAGGTATACCTAGTTTTAATTGTGTTTTCAGTCTAGCTCTATGAGACGATAAATATCTATCCAGAAAGTGTCAATTTGTTATTGGGTACGTGTGTGTTAAATTAATATTTTAATAAGTACATTTAAATTGCTTGAGAAAAAAAAATACAATCGACTATTTTATGATAACATATACTATATACGCATAGATTGGACTTTTTTCCTACTAGTAATCAAATAAATTTGTCAAAAAATAATAAATACTTCCTTGCATCCTGCATAAGTGGCAAATTAAGTGGCATTTGGCAATTCTTCCAACTTAACAGTGTTTAAAACCCACAGAAGCAAGAATTGCGTAAGAAATATAAAGATGAATGTAGGTACATATTATTATGTTTATGTAAATATGCACCGCCTATAATTTCAATCACGAGCCGCCTCTGATGATGATGATGCCCTAGTAAAAATGTCGGATCTGCAAAAATGTAATTTTACAGGAGAGCGAAATGGAGAAAAAAATATATGTATTTCCATTTATTTTTATTTTAATTTTGCACATGTTGTATCGTTGTTTCTTAAATACCATTTCAAAGATAGAAATGGCTACCTGCGTTTTAGCCAAACCTTTGTTATCTGTAATAAAGGTTTGGCTTAATCTGTTTGGCTGTGTGTACAAAACATTTGGTCTTGTGCAACCAAATTAATGTTTTGTAGTCACTATAGTTCGGTTAATTTTAACGTGAAATTTCGATACTATATTAAGAAAAAAAATCAAGGCAGTTATGTTCTATCCAAGCATCTCGAAATTGCCGTACACAATGCAATTGTAGTGCCTACTTTGACGTATGCCAGTGAAACATGGACGTGGAAAAAAGAATTGATAGAATAATAGAAAAAAAAAACCCCGAGGACACAAGGAGATTATAATGAAATATAAAGAAGGATATTATATTATGTATAATGAAAGTGAATACCCTGAGATGGTTTGAGCATATTAAAAGAATGAACGACTAATGTGCGTAGTGAACAGTAGTGTGCGCTGGCATGACCATGTGAAAGATTATTATTGTTATCTCTTAGACTATACAGGGTGTCCCATAATTCAACGTATTCCTTTTAAAGACTATTATACCAACTCATGACTCGCCAGAATATGCAAATATGACCTTGGTAAAAGTGCCTTAGTTTTCGAGATATTGCCACTTTTACAAAGTGCCCGAAAATCTCCGCCTTAAATTGATTTTTCGAGTGCCACATTTACAAATTTCAATATTTCGGAATTCTAATTTATGTTCCACAATCTTGAATAACTCAGCTGTTGATCACAATCCAAAATAATAAAAAAACTTTGTTTTTGGCGGAAAAAAAATTATTATGGCCCGGGTTATGAAATTAAAAAAAAATATACAACTTTGATTGTTCACACTGAAAAAAAAATTTATGACTCACTTGTATAGTGAGTACAATAGATCAAAAATCGTCGCAGTGCGGGGGCGTGTAGGTCCCACTTCTAACTAATATATATAGAGAGATTCGATATTCAACATAATATTTAGATATGTACCTACCTATAGTGAGATTTGAGATTCAACATAATATATAGATATGTAAAGTGAGATTCGATATTTAGCATTACTTAGATATGCATAGTGAGATTCGATATTCAACATAATATTTAGATATGCAAAGTATGTAAGATTCGTTATTCAACACATTTTTTAGATATGTGTAATGAGATTTGATATTCAACATAATATTTAGATATGTATAGTGTGATTCGTTATTCAACATAATATATAGATATGTATAGTGAGATTCGAGATTCAACATAATATATAGATATGTATAGTGAGATTCGATATTCAGCATTACTTAGATATGCATAGTGAGATTCGATATTCAACATAATATTTAGATATGCATAGTGAGATTCGATATTAAACATAATATTTAGACATGCAAAGTGAGATTCGTTATTCAACATAATATATAGATATGTATAGTGAGATTCGTGATTCAACATAATATATAGATATGTATAGTGAGATTCGATATTCAGCATTACTAAGATATGCATAGTGAGATTCGATATTCAACATAATATTTAGATATGCATAGTGAGATTCGATATTAAACATAATATTTAGACATGCAAAGTGAGATTCGTTATTCAACATAATTTTTAGATATCTGTAGTGAGATTTGATATTCAACATAATATTTAGATATGTCGATGGTTTAGATGAGTCGATGGCAGAGCGGTTAGCGCGCTGGGCTAGTAATCCAGTGGTCGCGAGTTCGAATCCTGCCTCGACCGATTTCGTTCACCTATAACACAAGCATTTTTGCTTATTCTAGGGAACGTAGGAAGATGTATATGTACTTGTTTAACAAGGACATATTCATTTAAAAAAAAATGTATAGAGATTCGAGATTCAACATGATATTTAGTAGATATGTATAGTGAGATTCGAGATTTAACATAATATTTAGATATGTATAGTGAGATTCGTTATTCAACACAAAATTTAGGTATATGTATGCTGAGATTCGTTATTCAACACAATATTTAGGTAAATGTATAGTGAGATTCGTTATTCAACACAATATTTAGGTATATGTATAGTGAGATTCGTTATTCAACACAATATTTAGGTATATGTATAGTGAGATTCGTTATTCAACACAATATTTAGGCATATGTATAGTGAGATTCGTTATTCAACACAATATTTAGGTATATGTATAATGAGATTCGTTATTCAACACAATATTTAGGTATATGTATAGTGAGATTCGTTATTCAACACAATATTTAGGTATATGTATAGTGAGATTCGTTATTCAACACAATATTTAGGTATATGTATAGTGAGATTCGTTATTCAACACAATATTTAGGTATATGTATAGTGAGATTCGTTATTCAACACAATATTTAGGTATATGTATAGTGAGATTCGTTATTCAACACAATATTTTGGTATATGTATAGTGAGATTCGTTATTCAACACAATATTTAGGTATATGTATAGTGAGATTCGTTATTCAACACAATATTTAGGTATATGTATAGTGAGATTCGTTATTCAACACAATATTTTGGTATATGTATAGTGAGATTCGTTATTCAACACAATATTTAGGTATATGTATAGTGAGATTCGTTATTCAACACAATATTTAGGTATATGTATAGTGAGATTCGTTATTCAACACAATATTTAGGTATATGTATAGTGAGATTCGTTATTCAACACAATATTTTGGTATATGTATAGTGAGATTCGTTATTCAACACAAAATTTAGGTATATGTATAGTGAGATTCGATATTCAACACAATATTTAGGTAAGTATATAATAATAATAAATTTGGATTATTTTTATAGCGCCGTTTTTGTGATAACCTCACCTCAAGGGCGCTTTGAATATATTAGGGGTTTTTGTAAGACTCGCGGAAGAAGTGAGTTTTGAGGTGTTTCCTGAATAGTGCTAAGTTGTCGATTTGCCTCAGCTGAGGTGGTAGTTTATTCCACGAGGCTGGTCCGGCCACAGCAAAAGCACGATCACCGAAGGATGAAGTGTTGACTCTATTTATTTCAGTCAACTTGCCAATCACGGATGTGTTTGTTGTCGCTCGTTTACGGTGAGAGGGATGCAGAAGTCTGAAAGATACGTGGTAGCCATGCCATGGATCGCTTTGAAAGTCAACAAACATAATTTGTAATTGATTCTCTCTGGCACTTTTAGCCAGTGAAGATTTCGTAGATGGTGGGATATGTGTGAGAATTTCGCGGCTCCGGTGATAGCCTACATAATATATTCAACATAATACATATATAAGTATGTATAGTGAGACTCGATATTCTACATATTTTAATAATTATGTACAGTGAGATTCGATATTCAACATATCTTAATAATTATGTACAGTGAGATTCGATATTCAACATATCTTAATAATTATGTACAGTGAGATTCGATATTCAACATATCTTAATAATTATGTACAGTGAGATTCGATATTCAACATATCTTAATAATTATGTACAGTGAGATTCGATATTCAACATATCTTAATAATTATGTACAGTGAGATTCGATATTCAACATATCGTGATATAGTTTCTTCTAGAATATAGTTCACATGGTCGTGCCATCATCTTTGTATAATATGTATATTTTTTTGCCAGGCGTTCTTCATTCATTCTTCTCAAGTGGCCAAACCATCTCAATGTGTCAGTGACATCTTTCCTCTTTTTATCTGACTTTAAACGTTGTGTGTTCGTCAAATGACGAATGCGAAGGTTTCACTGTACCTACCTACATGTTGTGTAGTAAGTAGGTAATGCTGGCAAGGTTGCACCATGGACAATCTCGGGACGGGTTAGTTCGGGTTTAACGACCCTTGGACCACTGCATTCCCTCCCATATCTACTATAATACATACACAATATATGTAATATATATATCTACATACATACATATACCAACTGGACTGTACTGCACCACACACTTGTCGGTTACGACTGTGAGAGTATTGGAATTTCTCTTGATGCTTACAATTACATTTGTTGGAATTTCTCCTGTTATTTTTCAATTACTAGGAACTCAAGGCACCTACAGGCCTTACGACCTGACATCGGCTGGTTTACGTGATCACTTTATTCGCTTTCGCAACGTTCACCAATGATTATTTTTCAAGAGAGAAGCTAAAAAGTATCTTGTTAACAATGCAATTACTGACTCAACTGACGAGATACTAAACATCAATCCAACTAATCTGTGATATTTATGAACACTAACATACTAATTAATTAATTACTATTATATATGTGTTGTTGTTTGGTTTGTCGTCCTTGACTTTGTTCTTGTATTCTTTCTGCTTTTTCAATGCTATGTACCTTACTATTATCCAACTGTCGATTTGTTCAGGAGAACTTTGTTCTCTTAACATATCGACAATGTATCAAGCCAGAATACGCGAGAATTGTATGGAGAGGTCTACTTTTTTCACGGCTTTTCCAACTTTGAAGTCAAAAAACACCAACTTAGAGGCTTCGCAGCATATATGTTCCATACACGGATTTACTCAGAATTCGGAGTAGAACATTTCGTGTGTCTGTGTGTCTGTGTGTATGTCTGTGTGTGTGTGTGTGTCCCCTTATAACTTTTGATCCGCTCAATTTACAGAGCCCAAAATTTCAGAATATATAAAAAGTTATAGGCTTACAAAACTTTTATACTCAGAATTTCGAATTTTTCTTTTAGTCAGGGGTTATCAACTTTTGAATTTTTATTTTATTTTTCCATATATCTCAGAAACCGTAAAAGCTAGAAAGCTGAAAATTGGTACAAACATAGAAAAATACAAAATCTCAAATTAGTTTTTTCAAAAAAATTCCAGGGTTTCTCAAACATTTTTTATTAAGAAAAATATTTTTTTTATGATAAATTTATGAGTTTAACTGCCTATATTTCCAAAACTTATACAATTATCGAAAAAAGCCGAAACACCCCAACTAGATAATTTAATTTTCTATAAAAAATATTAACATTGTAGTAGAAGATCTCAATTTTTTTTAACAATTTTTTTAAAAATTGAATTTAGTGACGACATCGCTTCATACATTTTGTATGGCAGTCGCCTATACACAATATGTAAGAAGACTTAATAGTTTGATACTTCATCTCCAAACATACATACTATCATGCTATTTTCATATTCTGGGTAGGAAAAAAGGAACTTCCTCCATACTATCCTATCTTGACATACATACCTACATAATATATGTTGTATAGAAAACAAAATATCTGAAAATATTCAATAATTTGTATTTATGGGTTTATAGTTTGGTACATATTCTTCAACTATACATACTATCGCTAACGACAGTTGGATCTCATGTGTTACATGCAACTAGTCTTAAATAACTGTGCTAGTAAGACCCTTTACATCCTTCTACCACTCAATTTTTATTTTCTTTTTTTCCGGAATTGCTTATTTTGTATACATATTTTTTGTATCTATATTCTTTATTTTTTAATTTACTCTTTACTCTTTAACCTGCCTTTGTACACATGTCCATAAATCTTAATAAATAAATAAATAAATAAATAATATACTATATTTGTACCTACTCTGTTAAACCATGATGTCATGTTATGTATTTCAATACCCCCTATTCAGTAACTATTGTAACTAAAATAGGAACGTTCTAAAATTGCACATTTTAGATTTACAGTCTTATTTCAGCGTTATCAAATATCAAATTGGATTAAATAGAATAGGAAGGTACCTATATTGGCCGGAACGTTCTTAAAAAGTTATTGAATTAGACGTATTTTGAATAATTATGAAAATGATGAAAATTTTATAATGTTCATAATTATTCATAATACGTCTGATTCAGTAACTTTTTAAGAACGTTCCGACCAAAATAGGTACGTTCTTATTCCATTTAGTCCAAGTTAATATATTATAACGGGTGACAGGAAAATTATTCGAAAGACAATTATTCGAATGCTCAATTATACGAAAATCAATTTTACGAATGGCAATTATTCGAATCACATTTTTTCGAAAAACAATTTTCCGAACACACAATTATCAGAAATTACAATTGTTCGAATTTTTATGACGTCATGTTGGTAGTATTGTGAGAGGAATAAACCATAGATTTTTGTTATAATATACTATATGTCGTAGTTTTGTATGTATGAATCGAAGTGAGGCATTTTTCCGGGGTATTTTTGACGTTTTCGTACATCGTTTTTCCATAGAGAATAACGACTAATGTGAATTGTTTTCGGATTTATTTGTCGTAAAAAACACTTTGTTAATTAACATTTAGAGAAAAGTTATTTGGGATTTGTTGAAATGTAAGGAAAACTAAAATATGTTGCCAACCAAAACGTGATAGGTACGCGCGTTAGCCCATGACTCACTTTTTGCACGGAGAACCTACTACATCTACATAGTAGGTATATTACTTTTACTTATAATAAAAATCTATGGAATAAACAACATGGCGACCCACCGCGCTGTCGGATATCCTAGGATGTACACCGATTTTTTAAACTTAACCTACAAAACTTTGGTAAAAATAGGTTGGTTAGGTTTGCTTGTAGTTATAATTGCGACTGGCGTGAGCCAGTTGCACTATATATTATAAAAAGTAACTATAATATTAAAATAAAATAACTAAATTGGTGTGAATACTAGATAAACATGATGTGCCAAAATCAAAAACTCGTGTACAAACTAGGCTATCCCGCGCTGTCAAAGATTAGTTATTAAAAATGTGCAAACATACGTACCCAACAATAATACAACAAGTAATAATAGTCTTCATCGAATATATTTTACTGGCAACAAATATGTCAAAGGAGGCAACATAATGACAAAAAAATATATTAAATTCGGTCAATTGGTATTCCAACAAATGTTAGTTCGAATAATTTGCTTTCGAACAATTGTCATTCTGATAACTGATTTTCGATTAATTGTTATTCTTACAATTGCGCAATCGAACAATTGTGTTTCGAAGAATTTTCATGTAATCATTATAACGCTGAAATAAGACCGTAAATCTCAATCTGCAATTTTAGAATGTTCCTATTTTAGTTCCAATAGTTACTGAATAGGGGGTAGTGTACCTACCTATTTTATATCAATTATTGTGAACCATGTAACGATGAACCCAAGTGTTCTGTAAAGAACCTAGGGGGGGGGGGATAACAATACAATAAACAATATCCCACATTATTGAGTTCCCTTGTCAAAGCAATTTTGAAATTTCATTAATAATGAGAAACTGATCGTTTGAAAATAAGCTGTTTGTACCGTTGCCATGTATGAAGTAACGAAGAAACCTTTTTGTAACGTCATCTACTGAGAAATTGTTTTTTGTAAACAATGAAAGCAACGGTCCTTATAAATGAGGTGATAGTGTTCTCGCACAGATGTCACCCCTGAAATGTTAAAAATTTATGCAACTTTAAAATAATATTCTTTTTTCTATTATATTTGATGGCATTTCTCATGTTGCATGCTTAAATCTATTTTTCGTTATTATCCTGTTAATTATTCTGTAATAGAACGATGTATGACAGGGTCAGAAATGAGGACACAATGAAAGAATGTAAGATAAAGAAAGACGTTATTAATAGAATGAAAGTGAGCACGTTGAGATGGTTTGGCCACATGGGGAGAATGAATGAGGAACGCCTGACGAAGAAATTATACATTGCGGACAGGAATGTAATGAGAGGTCGGGGCCGCCCAAGGAAGGGATGCCAGCCAGGTCCATGTTAACGGTATTTTGAAAGACGGAAATGTTAGAACAAACGAACATGTATAAGACGATGTTTGAATGTTGACGAGGCGATGAATGTAGGTATGTCAAGATAGAAGTAAGTGGCGTTCGGTTCTCTCTGAGGGACATGGCGTGATATTTATGTATGTATCCTGGTAATTTCTATCATATTTATTGGAATATCTCGTGTTGCTTTCAATTGTTTCATATTATGAATTTCGTGTACCGAAGTAATCATGTTACTTTCAATCATATTTATTGGAATATCTCGTGTTGCTTTCAATTGTTTCATATTATGAATTTCGTGTACCGAAGTAATCATGTTACTTTCAATCATATTTATTGGAATATCTCGTGTTGCTTTCAATTGTTTCATATTTTGAATTTCGTGTACCGAAGTAATCATGTTACTTTCAATCATATTTATTGGAATATCTCGTGTTGCTTTCAATTGTTTCATATTATGAATTTCGTGTACCGAAGTAATCATGTTACTTTCAATCATATTTATTGGAATATCTCGTGTTGCTTTCAATTGTTTCATATTATGAATTTCGTGTACCGAAGTAATCATGTTACTTTCAATCATATTTATTGGAATATCTCGTGTTGCTTTCAATTGTTTCATATTTTGAATTTCGTGTACCGAAGTAATCATGTTACTTTCAATCATATTTATTGGAATATCTCGTGTTGCTTTCAATTGTTTCATATTATGAATTTCGTGTACCGAAGTAATCATGTTACTTTCAATCATATTTATTGGAATATCTCGTGTTGCTTTCAATTGTTTCATATTATGAATTTCGTGTACCGAAGTAATCATGTTACTTTCAATCATATTTATTGGAATATCTCGTGTTGCTTTCAATTGTTTCATATTTTGAATTTCGTGTACCGAAGTAATCATGTTACTTTCAATCATATTTTTTTAACATAGGAATAAAATTACCTGGAAGAATAGCACGAAACAGACCCACTGGTAATATGTGTAGTACTTTTTGGCATCTTCATCGTCAAAGTCGTTGTCAATGCCTGGATGTGCCACATGGAGACCTGGCAACTTCTGCAACAAATGAAATATAATATATAATTATTCAATTCAGACCATTATTACGTCTATATTACTGAACTCCCCGGACTCGGCGAGGCTAAGGACGAGGATAAGAACATTTGTTAGCCTCGGCAGAAAGTCCATAAAAAACTTTAACAGGTTTCCTTCATGAAAATAAATAAGAAATATCGTACAAGACTTACAAATGAACATCTCCAATCAATTTTTAAAACAATTACAACGAATATGATACCTGACATCAATGAGTGCGTCAAAAACAAGACAAGTCAGGTATCTGGATCCTTGAGCTCAAAAAAATTAACCTCTTTTATAACTTTGATATGATTTCTAACAACCAAGGCCGTAGCCAGTAAATAATTTCGGGGGGGGGGGGGTTTAGAATTGGTTTAGCGTGGATCAGTAGAAACAAGTCTCCCCGCGAGCGTATCCCCGTGCGTATCCCACCAAGCGAGTATAAAGCAGTGATTTTAAGTAATAAAGTGTGTGTTTGTCTCACGCGTCCTGGAAAAATAAGAACATCTAAAAATCTAATTTATGTGCGAGCATGTACCAGTATACCTGACTCCATCAGTGTCACGCTTAAAAATGTCATAAAAATGCTGAATTATTAAATATATTTCAATAATTATTTTATTCATGCAAAATTTTGAAATGGGTGCACCGTAACAACAGAGTGAAATGGGTGCACCATGTGTTACTTCTCATTGTTACTTACTAAAGAAATATATTCTTTTTTTTCATTTTTGTTTTATTATCAAACCCCCTTGATCCCCCCCCCTGGCTACGGCCTTGCTAACAACCGTATATTATATACTATATAATTAAATAAATAAAATGTTATAATTTTTCAGTACATTTTTTTATTAGAATCTAACCTGCCTACACATTCAAAATTTAGGAAATGGCCATCTGCAAAATTGAGTTTGACACCCCTGCCTTTAAGGATTAACGTATATTTGAGTAAATTTTTGAACTAATATAGGAACGTTCTAAAATTTTAGAATTAACGTCATTTGAACTTAATTTCGTATTATGTAACCTACGTTGTTCCCAAAACTGAAATGTACAAAATTGATGCATCGTAGATAATAATTTGAACTCAAATTGTCTATGGCGCAGACAACGCATGCGTACTGGGCACTTTTCGGCCATGTTAATTTATGTCATGTCGCCTAACCTAACATTTCAAGGTGTTGTGTTTTGACTATATCCTGTTTTATAACCATTTGTATTATGTACTATTTTGATTATATTATCATATTTTATTACCATTTGTATCATCTACTATTTTGACTACGTCCTGTTTTATTACCACCTGTAAAATGTTCTGTTTTATGACAATTTGTATCGTGTACTGTTTTGACTATATCCTGTTTTATTACCATTTGTATTATGTACTATTTTGATTATATTATCATATTTTATTACCATTTGTATCATCTACTATTTTGACTATGTCCTGTTTTATTACCACCTGTAAAATGTTCTGTTTTATGACAATTTGTATCGTGTACTGTTTTGACTATATCCTGTTTTATTACCATTTGTATTATGTACTATTTTGATTATATTATCATATTTTATTACCATTTGTATCATCTACTATTTTGACTATGTCCTGTTTTATTACCACCTGTAAAATGTTCTGTTTTATGACAATTTGTATCGTGTACTGTTTTGACTATATCCTGTTTTATTACCATTTGTATTATGTACTATTTTGATTATATTATCATATTTTATTACCATTTGTATCATCTACTATTTTGACTATGTCCTGTTTTATTACCACCTGTAAAATGTTCTGTTTTATGACAATTTGTATCGTGTACTGTTTTGACTATATCCTGTTTTATTACCATTTGTATTATGTACTATTTTGATTATATTATCATATTTTATTACCATTTGTATCATCTACTATTTTGACTATGTCCTGTTTTATTACCACCTGTAAAATGTTCTGTTTTATGACAATTTGTATCGTGTACTGTTTTGACTATATCCTGTTTTATTACCATTTGTATTATGTACTATTTTGATTATATTATCATATTTTATTACCATTTGTATCATCTACTATTTTGACTATGTCCTGTTTTATTACCACCTGTAAAATGTTCTGTTTTATGACAATTTGTATCGTGTACTGTTTTGACTATATCCTGTTTTATTACCATTTGTATTATGTACTATTTTGATTATATTATCATATTTTATTACCATTTGTATCATCTACTATTTTGACTATGTCCTGTTTTATTACCACCTGTAAAATGTTCTGTTTTATGACAATTTGTATCGTGTACTGTTTTGACTATATCCTGTTTTATTACCATTTGTATTATGTACTATTTTGATTATATTATCATATTTTATTACCATTTGTATCATCTACTATTTTGACTATGTCCTGTTTTATTACCACCTGTAAAATGTTCTGTTTTATGACAATTTGTATCGTGTACTGTTTTGACTATATCCTGTTTTATTACCATTTGTATTATGTACTATTTTGATTATATTATCATATTTTATTACCATTTGTATCATCTACTATTTTGACTATGTCCTGTTTTATTACCACCTGTAAAATGTTCTGTTTTATGACAATTTGTATCGTGTACTGTTTTGACTATATCCTGTTTTATTACCATTTGTATTATGTACTATATTGATTATATTATCATATTTTATTACCATTTGTATCATCTACTATTTTGACTATGTCCTGTTTTATTACCACCTGTAAAATGTTCTGTTTTATGACAATTTGTATCGTGTACTGTTTTGACTATATCCTGTTTTATAACCATTTGTATTATGTACTATTTTGATTATATTATCATATTTTATTACCATTTGTATCATCTACTATTTTGACTATGTCCTGTTTTATTACCACCTGTAAAATGTTCTGTTTTATGACAATTTGAATCGTGTACTGTTTTGACTATATCCTGTTTTATTACCATTTGTATTATGTACTATTTTGATTATATTATCATATTTTATTACCATTTGTATCATCTACTATTTTGACTATGTCCTGTTTTATTACCACCTGTAAAATGTTCTGTTTTATGACAATTTGTATCGTGTACTGTTTTGACTATATCCTGTTTTATTACCATTTGTATTATGTACTATTATGATTATATTATCATATTTTATTACCATTTGTATCATCTACTATTTTGACTATGTCCTGTTTTATTACCACCTGTAAAATGTTCTGTTTTATGACAATTTGTATCGTGTACTGTTTTGACTATATCCTGTTTTATTACCATTTATATCATGTACTATTTTGACTATGTCCTGTTTTATTACCGTATCATGTTCTGTTTTATGACAATTTGTATGGTGTACTGTTTTGAATATGTTTTGTTTTATTACCACCTGTATCATGTACTGTTTTATGACAATTTGTATCGTGTACTGTTTTGAATATGTCCTGTTTTAATACCACCTGTATCATGTACTGTTTTATGACAATTTGTATTGTGTACTGTTTTGAATATGTCCTGTTTTATTACCACCTGTTAAATGTTCTGTTTTATTACCATTTGTATCATGTGCTATTTTGACTATGTCCTGTTTTATTACCACCTGTATCATGTACTGTTTTATGACAATTTGTATCGTGTACTGTTTTGAATATGTCCTGTTTTATTACCACCTGTATCATGTACTGTTTTATGACAATTTGTATTGTGTACTGTTTTGAATATTTCCTGTTTTATTAGCACCTGTTAAATGTTCTGTTTTATTACCATTTGTATCATGTGCTATTTTGACTATGTCCTGTTTTATTACCACCTGTATCATGTATTGTTTTATGACAATTTGTATCGTGTACTGTTTTGAATATGTCCTGTTTTATTACCACCTGTTAAATGTTCTGTTTTATTACCATTTGTATCATGTGCTATTTTGACTATGGCCTGTTTTATTACCACCTGTACGTACCTACCTACTAATTTAAGCGTTTTCCCAATTGTCATGTTCTGATTAGATCGATATGATTTGTCACCGAACCATTTAAAATGTAGCGAGTGCAATTAACATTCCTCCGGTATGCAAAAATACACCTACATACAATATACCTACCCGTATCTAAATATACCTACCAACATTATATACCAACATATAATTATGAGATATTCAAGATATTAATAATAACAATTGATCTCTGTCTGACCCACGAATGTATGTATGTGCACAGTATCTACATACATTAAGTAGGTATGTACCTAGGTATAGTGAATCGAGGCCGACTATCAATTTGCAAATTACCTTCCACACGGCAATTGTAACAATAACATTTATTTACCTATATTGTTACTGTTGCAACGACCTCACACGGGTGAAAATATCCATTCAAAGGTTCCTGGTTAGAATCTCGGCGCGTTTTTGTTAGTCTGGATTTGTATTCATACCATCTCGGTAACCAGCGGAAGATGTGCGGATGTACATTATTTTTTTTATTTGTTTATCTTTCTGCACAAAAGATAAACAAATATATTGTACACTGGCGGGCTTATTGCCATTAAGCAATTTCTTCCAACCAACCAGACTACACAAAAAGTAGGTACGACAAAATTGCGTATGTACATCAACAAAAAAAATGAAAGCAATAAATAATCAAAGAAAATATATATATAACACTAAGATAACAATTTAAACAAAAAAAATATAAGAGAACGGACAATGAGAGGAAAACGGTATCAGGTGTTAAGGGATAAATATTCCTTCTTTATTTTTTTGTTGAAAATACAAAGTGAGTTAGACGACGCAATATCCGGACTAAGGCTATTCCATAATCTTGCTGATTGTACTTCGAACGAAGAGCTGAGAAATTCTGTATTATGGATAGGTATGGATAGTGCTGTCGTATAGTTAAATGGCAAGGTGAATAAATATAGTAGGTACCTACTTATTCTTTCAGAGATCCTTGATCCAGATATGGAGATCAGGTGCAGAACTGAGGTAGCAAGATCTGCCTTTATCAATTTAATTTATAGATCTTTTATATCGATACGATATAGCTATATATATACTTATATAGCTGCAGTCAATCTATTGTCACATTCGATTTTAATCTGTGTTTTTATCTAAATCTATATATTTATATTTTATCTGAATCTATATTTTATGTTTTTATATTTCATCAATGTCTATATTTTTATTTGTTTCTATATTTCATCTTTGTGTGTTGTAAGTGTAATTATTGTAAGTGTATATTGTGACAAGTAAATGGCTTATGCCGTATATTTTGTAAATGATAAATAAAATGATATACTTATTCTGCAACGAAAAGCTCAATATGGACCTAAGACAGAGGATGATGAAATGTTATGTGTGGTCTGTGTTAAGTTTTTGAGATGTGGTTGCATCGCAGAATGCTCAAAATCCCTCGGACAAATCTGGTTACAAATTCAGAAGTCTTAAGTCGAGCCAGGACAACTGGAGGCAACTCCTGTCTGTCCTGTCGCAAGATCACATATCTATTACGAGTACATAGGTCACATAATGAGCGGAGGAAAATACCACTCGCTTCAATTAACACTGGAGGACAAGATAGACAGGATAATGGAAGGAGACACAGATGTCCTGACTGCGTAATATCAGGACAAGGACGGGCTTCAGAACTGTGGAACAAATATTCCGGGAAGCACTGGACACAGACGCGACGGTTGTACCAGAACAAGAAGAATGTCGTACGTTCAGCAGATCGGAGTGGAAATCCATGATTGGATAAATAAGTGAATTTGTTTGTTAAGGCCCTTGTATACCCTGCATGGGTATTGGGTATACGGATGTACGCAAAATACGCAAATGCACACTAAATTACCTTCTAATTAAATAACAAACAAACTTTAAAACTTTTTTTTTTTTTTTTTTATTTTATAATATATATAATAATAACTTGGTATACACCACTTTTGAGCACAAATAACTGTCGACCGGTTTCGAGAACGATGTTCTCATCTTCAGGATGACTTACGTACTTACTTAGTACGTAAGTCATCCTGAAGATGAGAACATCGTTCTCGAAACCGGTCGACAGTTATTTGTGCTCAAAAGTGGTGTATACCAAGTTATTATTATATATATTATAAAATAAAAATTATAATGACGCCACAAAGTTACTTCCTTAAAAATAAAACCGAATTAAACTTTAAAACATTTATCTTATCTCGTTAATGTTAGGAAAATAACTTTGTGGCAACATTTATAAATTATTTAATTAACAACAGTCTATATTTCATTTTTAATTTTTAGTACGTAAGTCTTCCTGACGAAGAAAACATCAACAGTGTTATTTATAAAAATAAATTTGGTTCAATTGAACCCGGTTTAAAGTCTTATTCTGAAATTCAAATATTTTCATATAAGAATAAATAATTCTTGTATGAGAATATTTGAATTTCAGAATAAGACTTTGAACCGGGTTCAATTGAACCAAATTTATTCCAACTGTCGATTCGTTCATGAGAATTCAATTCTCTTAATGAATCGACATTATTAAGTCAAGATGCGTGTACGAAGGAACATTTTGTATGGTGTAGTGGACTTTTTGCATGCTAATAACACCAACTAGAGGCCTCGCAGCATATATGTTCCCATACATGGATTTACTCAGAATTCGGAGTAGAACATTTTATGTGAGTTTTGTGTGTGTGTGTCTGTGTGTGTGTGTGTGTGTGTGTGTGTGTGTGTGTGTGTGTGTCAATAACTTTTGATCCGCTCAATTTACAGAGCCCAAATTTTCAGAATATATAAACAGTTATAGGCCTACAAAACTTTTATACTCAGAAGTGTAATCAAAAGTGGGTTATCAACTTTTGAAATTTTGGTTCATTTTTCCATATATATTATCTCAGAAACCATAAAAGCTAGAACGCTGAAAATTGGTATAAACATAGACAAATACAAAATCTCAAATTAGTTTTTTTTTTTTTAAATTCCAGGGTTTCTCAAACATTTTTTATTAAGAAAAATATGTTTTTTATGATAAATTTATGAGTTTAACTGCCTATATTTCCATTTTTTTTAAATATCGAAAAAAGCCGAAACACCCCAACTAGACAATTTAATTTTCTATAAAAAATATTAACATTGTATTAGCACATCTCAATTTTTTTTAATAATTTTTATAAAAATTAAATTTAGTGACGACATTGCTTCATACAATTTGTATGGCAATCGCCTACACACAATATCTAAGAAGACTTAATTGTTTGATACTAATCTCCAAACATACATACATACCATCATTCTGTTTTCATATTCTGGGTAGGATCAAAGGACTGACCTCCATACTATCCTATCTTGACATACATACCTAGGTACATGTGTTGTATAGAAAACCAAATATCTTAAAATATTAAATAATTTGTATTTATGGGTTTATAGTTTGGTATCACTATCGACAGTTGGATCTCATGTGTTACATAATAATAATAATAGTGGGATGATTTGTATAGCGCCGTTTTTGTGATAACCTCACCTCAAGGGCGCTTTGAGTTTATTGTTATTTTATGTCGTGAGACTCGCGGAATAGATGAGTTTTGAGGTGTATTTTGAATTGGTCAAGGTTGTCAATTCGTCTCAGATGAGGTGGTAGTTTATTCCACGAAGCTGGGCCAGCCACCGCAAAAGCACGATCGCCAAAATTTGTGGTGTTAACTCTATTGATTTCAGTTAACTTGCCGGCCATGGTTGTGGTGGCTGACCGGAGTGTTACTTGTCGGTCGTTTGCAGTAAAAGGGATGCAGAGCTCTGTTAGATAAGTGGGAGCAATGCCATGGATTGCTTTGAATGTCAGCAAACATAGTTTGAACTTGACTCTCTCTGGGACTTTCAACCAGTGGAGGTTTCGAAGATGGTGAGAGATGTGAGAGAATTTTGCAGCTCCGGTGATAAGCCTGGCCGCTGCGTTGAAGACGGATTGAAGTTTGTTTAGCTCGAGTTTTGGGAGGTTTGCGTAGATGCCATTACAGTAGTCTAAGCGAGAAATAACGAATGAGTTTACTAAAGATTTCGTTGCTTCTACGGGAATATTTCGTCTGATGGATTTTATACGTCGTAGGTGGTAGAAAGCAGAAGATGTTGTGTTGTTTATTTGTTTTTTGAGGCTCAGGCTGGAATCGAGATGTATTCCGAGAAGTTTAACTGTGGATTTTGGAGTAATGTCAGTGTCTGCGACTGAGATGGGAGTGTTGTCTATGTGATGTTGCCGGCGGCATGTGGCCGTCCAGAGAAATTCGGTTTTAGTTGGATTTAATTTTAGTTTATTAGAGGACATCCACCGCTCTATTTCTCCGATACATAGACAAATTTTGTCTTTTAGAAGCAAAGATTCACTTGGAGTCGAGTAAAAGTACAGCTGCCAGTCGTCAGCGTAGCAATGTGCGAGAAGACCGTGAGATTTTACTATATTAAAAATGTCTTTTGTGTATAGCGTGAAAAGTAGCGGGCCAAGCACGGAGCCCTGGGGAACACCTGTCATCACCTTTGAAGGGGAAGACTTTTCTTTATTTATAGTTATGCTTTGAGAGCGATTTTGTAAATAGGATTTCAGCCACAAGTGGGCTTTACCCTGAAATCCGTAGGATATGTTCAGTCTGTTTAGAAGAAACGGATGGTCGACTGTGTCAAAGGCTGCGCTCATATCCAGGAATGAAAGAAGAACTAGATTGCCTGTTTCTGTTGCTAGGATTACATCTGAAAGTAATCGAAGGAGACCCGTTTCTGTGGAGTGGTGCTTTCTGTATGCAGACTGGTGGGTGGCGAACATATCTTGTGATTCGATAAAATAGTTGAAACTAGTTTTATAAATAACACTGTTAAAGTTTTTGAAACCGGTAGAAGTTAGTACTCATAGTTAAGTGGTGTAAACTACGTTAAGTGTATACCTATTATAAACATACCAAAAGATAAAATTATTTTAGGATGTGTTTATATTCCACCTCAATCAGATATACCTAACTATTTATACTAAACATTTTGATGACATTGAACTTTTACAGGCAAAGTATCCAAATGTGAAAATAGTAATAGCTGGTGATTATAACTTACCGAACTTAATATGGAACAGTGATGAAAGTGTCTCAATGGGAGTACAAAATGTACATTTGTCATTAATCGAAAGAGAAGTTGTTAGCATGTCAAATTTTACTAACTTAACGCAAATAAATACTACAAAGAATTTCAGAGATCGTACACTGGACTTGGTATTTGCAAATTAAAATGATATTTCAGTATCAATTTCTAATGATATAATTTTACCAGTAGACAATTATCACCCTCCTTTAAATATTAATGTATCATTTGAAAAAATAGCAAATATTCAAAGTAATAAATCTTTTTATAATTATAATAAAGCTGATTTCATCAAAATCAATGAATGTCTTGGTTCTATTGATTGGTATTTTTTGAAACAGGGTAATATTAATGAAAACTTAAATATATTTTATACAATTGTTCACAATACAGTTGAACAATTTGTACCGTATGTTAAGTGTAAAAATAGTACTTTTCCTAAATGGTTTAATAAAGATTTAATTGATCTTATTATATTAAAGAAAAAATGTCATAAGAAGTTCAAGAACTCTAAATCTATTACAGACTATATACAATTTAATTCTATTAGACGCCAGTGTAATGTGTCTTCTAAACGGTGTTACAATGAATACATAAAAAATGTGGAAAATTCGATAAAAAATAATGACGTTAATATTCTATGGAACTACTCTAAGTCACTAAAAAGAAACGAATTGAATGTACCGGCAAGTATGTGTTATAACAAGCAGATTTGAAAACAAAGTCGAAAATATAGTTAATCTGTTTGCATCTTTCTTCAAAAGTGTTTATGACTCTGAAATTGACAAGAATGAAGTTCCTAACTTTTTCTCTGATTTTAATTTGCAAATATCGCAGGTCCGTGTTGAGGTGGATGAGGTTGAATCGATCATAAAAAAAAAAATAGATTTAAAAAAAAACCCTGGACCTGACAGAATACCACCCATTTTCCTCAAAAATTGTATGTACACTATATCTTATCCACTATACTTAATCTTTAACATGTCACTGACAACTGGTATTTTCCCAATTGAATGGAAAAATAGTTTTATTGCACCAATTTTCAAAAAGGGCGACAAAACGGATATATGTACCTGTTTGTGTACAGTCAACAATACCAAAAATATTTGAAAAAATTGTATTAGAAAAAATAGTTTTCAAAATTAACGGAATAATTATGAAAATTTTATAGTTAACGCTTTTCTTAGAAAAATTCAAGTTGACTCCATATACACAGACTTCAGCAAAGCTTTTGATAAGGTGTGTCATGTGATATTGCTGAACAAATTAAAGAATTTGGGAATAACAGGTAGCTTTTTGGGATGGATTGAGAGCTATCTGTCAAATAGAAAGCTATGTGTCAAGTTAAACGATGTGATCTCTGCGGCATTTACTGCTACTAGTGGTGTGCCACAGGGTTCACATTTGGGACCAATTATTTTTATTTTGTTTATAAATGATATTGCTGATGTATTTGTTGATGTAGAATTTCAATTATTTGCAGATGATTTGAAAATATTTAAAATAATTAATAATTATAATGACTGCTTGAAATTGCAAGAAAATTTAAATAACCTTTCTGAATGGTGTAATCGCAATAAACTCTTTATCAATACTACTAAATGTCAAGTAATTAGATTTTTTAAAATAAAGAAACCCATATTTTATGATTATAATATCGATTCAAAAAAGTTAAATGTGTTAGAAGAAATTAATGACCTAGGCGTAATTTTTGATCACAAACTAACTTTTGTTAGCCACATTACTAATATTGTTAATCGTGCGGAAAGACTTTTAGGATTTATAATTAGAATTACTAAAAAATTTATAGACATACTTAGTATTCAAATTCTGTACACATCACTAGTGAGAAGTATTTTAGAGTACAATTCAACAATATGGTCTCCACATTATAACTCTCATAGTCAATCTATCGAAAAAGTGCAACGTAGATTTCTTAGATATGTGAATTTCAAGATTTTTATTCCTAGAGATTTAATAGATTACAATGCCCTTCTCCATTTGACAAATTTATTAAAACTATCAGATCGCAGAAAAATATTTGACTTGGTTACTTTACACAAAATAATTCACTCGATTTTGGATACCCCTGCACTAACAGAATTGATTAATTACAATATACCACGACGATCAACCAGACAGACAGCACCATTTTATTACAACAATACATGTATACAGACAGAATATCACTCGCTATTCAGTCGACTCCATAATACTGGAAATGAATATTCTCATTTAGGTGACATTTTTATGCTGTCCAAATACAAATATAAACAGACGATATGCACATTTTTTTTATGAGAGAAACAACCTGATATTTCAGTACGGATTTGTATATTTGCGATTGTTAAATGTTTGTTTTTTTTTGCATATCTTTTTTGTTTATTTATAATTTACATGACACTGATATTTTTTTTTTCTATTAATAATATTTTTTTATTTAATGTTTTGGTTGATTTTGAGTCCATATGTACATCGTTTTTTATGTTTGCATACGTCTATTGATTTTTTGATTTTCGAATTTAATGTTTTTTATTTTTGAATTTACAGTTTTGTTTTTTTTTGGATCCTTATGTACTTATATCTTTTTTTTATGTTTGCTTACATGTATTTTTTTATTTTTGTCTAACTGTTTAGATTTAAGTTTTTTTTTTGCCAAGTGTATAGGTACCTAATTGCTTTTTTTATTCTATCTATTGATATCATCAATATGTGTTTTTATCTATGTATGTAAAAGGCATTTTATGCCGTTTATAAATAGATAAATAAATAAATAAATAAATACCATCACGCCATGTCCCTCGCGGGATATGCAATGAGGACCGAACGCCAATTATTTCTATCTTGACACACATTCGTTGCCTCGTCGATATTCATACATCATCTTATACCTACGTCATGTTCGTCTGTTGTTCTAACATTTCCGTCTTTCAAAATACAGTTCACATGGACGTGGCATCCCTTCCTTGAACTACCCCGACCTCTAATTACATTCCTGTCCGCAATGTATAGATGTTACCTTCGTCAGGCGTTCCTCATTCATTCTCCCCATGAATGAGGAACGCCTTTCATATATCTCAAAAACCATAAAAGCTAGAACGCTGAAATTTTGTGTAAATATATACAAATACAACGTTAAATATAGAAAAATACAATGGATAGTTTAACTTTCTACTAAAGTACACGCATTGCAACTGTACATATCAAACTATTGTAAAAATTGAATTTAGTGACGGCATCGTTTCATACAATTTGTATGACAGAATATTATACAAGTCTCCGCTCATCGACACATCATATAAGTGAGGATAAAAAAAAATAAAATACAAAAATTGTTTATGTTCATGGATGCGAAGCATGGACAATAATAAATTATGTATCTCATAACAATCGTCCTTGTGTTGTAGCGCTGAAGGAAGTAAAGAAAAATAGGTTAATATTTTAATCAATGTTTGATATTAGATAACATTCATGCCGTGTGTACATACATGTATTGTTAACGCACTGTGTGTGAATTTATTTTAAATATTTATATAGGTATTACAAGTTTTTATACCCGGCGCTGCTCGGGAAGGTCAATGTGAAGCAATAAACTAACTAACTCTTGCAACAATTTGCCAGGTTGGCGTCATACATTTTTTTTTCGGTGTGAACAATCAAAGTTGGGTAATTTTTTTTTTTTAAATTCATAACCCAAGCATAATTTTTTTTTCCGCAAAAAAAATTACTATTATTTTGATTGTGATCAACAGCTGAGTTATTAAAGATTGTATAAAATAAATTATAATTCTAAAATATTAAAATTTGTAAATATGGCACTCGAAAAACCAATCGAAGGCGGAGATTTTTGGGCACTTTGTAAAAGTGGCAATAGGTATCTCGAAAACTAAGGAACTTTTACTGAGGTCATATTTGCATATTCTAGCGAGTCATGAGTTGGTATAACAGCCCTTAAAAGGAATACGTTGACTTATGGGACACCCTGTACATTCCGACCTTGCTGTCAATACGCATGTGTTTATTTCTCCAGCCCATATGTTTAAACCGCCTTGAAGTATTTGAACCATGTGGAGATCCACCGCAGAATGCTGAGAATATCGTGGACTGACATGGTCAGTAACACTCAAGTACTACGTAGAGCCAGCACCAACAGAGAATTATTTACAAATGTTAAGCTCCGTTAAGTGTTTATTGTACTTCGGCCATATTCTGAGAGGAGAAAAATATGCCATCATCCAGCTCGTCATGAAGGGGAAGATTGAGGGTCGTAGAGGGGTCGGAAGAAGGCAGCTTTCTTGACTGCAAACATCCGCGTGGAGGAGCTGTTTCGCACTGCACAGGACAGGGAGGCTTTCTCTATGGTAATCGTCAACGTCGGGGACACCTGATACGACACAAGAAGAAGAATTTTACTGCTGTCGTTTTCTTTTGTTACAGACCTAATGGACACAGGGGACTACAACCAGTGACCCAACTACTTTCATTGTATTAAAACGTAGATTTGTATAGATTCATTTGCATTATATAACTTCTTTTCAACCGTTCAAAAACCAACATTTTTATACACCTGTCATGTAAATTTTGTATATAACCACTAGTCTCAGTCTTGTAGAGCATTATTCTGACGATGTGCTTTGCACGAAACGCGTCAATAATCCAATAAATATAATAGAACATTAACCAAGTATTTTTATATATTTTTATAACATATCAACGTACAATGGAGTTCTATCAAGAATTGTCGATCGACAAACTAAACTTAGAAGAAGATATGTTTTAGACATCCAGATACGACAGATGCTTTATTGACTTGTTGATGGACATCGGTGTATAGGTCGTTATGGCTGCAGATCTCTACTCCTAAATATTTGAAACTCATTACTTGCTCCACGGCCTTATCATCAACAGTTAGCTTACACATTGAATGTTTTTTGGATATAGAAACTATATTTGGATACACAGTATAGTTGGTTGAATTTGCAAAGACAAAACAAAGAGACCCCTTGTTGTCTACGAGTATGACCTAATGCAATCGCATTTTATATATAGACATGCCATGAATGCATAAACAGCCGGGGGACAGGGTTATTGTGTTGGTTTATCCTCCATAGGCTCCCAAGCAGAGCACTCGGGAGTCGTCATTGATTATAAATAAACAAATTGCTAATTGAAATATCTTTCATTTAGCATTTTGTCAGTTGGGTGCTCGATATAACGGCCCCAGCTACGAGAAAAAAACTAACGAATATTGGACTAAAGATTGCGTTTTCAGACTACGTCCAATTATATGACTTTTTAAGAACGTTCCGGCTAAAATAGAAGCGCTCCTATTTTACTTAGGGAATGAATGAATGAATAATATATTTCCAACAGTATAGCAAAGGAACAACTACAATTTAATTTTTACCTTATTACAAATTTACAATATTTTTAATTATACAAAATTACTTAAAAAAATAAGTACCTAACAACAAAATGTTTTAACTTTTCTCCACTAATTTAAAAATATTGACCACTTCCCTCAAAGAGCATCTACTGAATGAATGGAGTCCATTCAGTAGATGCTCATTGAGGGAAACGCGTCAGTGGTCAATATTTTTAAATTAGCGGAAAAAAGTTTAAAATTTGTGTTGTTACTTATTTTTTTTAATTAATTTTATATAATTGATAATGGAATTCCATCAACAATTAGCAGTTGAAAATTAGAAATAATTACAACATGTTTTTTTCTACACATTTGGAAATTTTACTGCCTAGCTAGACATAGGACTGGTATTACAGTTGGCCCTCAACTCATTGAGTTTGTTAAACTCAAGATTAATTTTAAGGGGAGATTGAATCCATTTCCGTATTACAGTGCAATATGACATGTCAGTTACTAAATCTTCAATTATAGACATATTTTACTTTTTCTGTGGTTATTATCTGTCAAATTTTAAATAACCTCAAATAATACCAACTACTAAACGGGACGCTACGACTTGAAATATTTTTGTTTTACTATCCAACATGGTAAATTTATTTTTTTTAACCAAAATAATGCTTTTAAATGCCCATGTTCGTTTCAATATGGCTGTCAGTATGTTTTGTAAATCCCAATATGCCTGAAAATAAAGATGTTCGACACATGTATCCTACCTATGTTAACATATGGCATGGAGACGACCACACTAACAACAAAAAGCATACATAAACTGAAATGTATGCAGCGGGCCATGGAGAGACAGAAAGAGCCCATGCTACACATTAACCATCGGACCGAATAAGAAATGAGGAGATACGTAGAGGGTCAGGAGTAACAGACGTCGTCGAAAGAGTGGCTAAACTAAAGTGGTCTTTTGCGGGACACGTTTGGAAGCCGTGTTAATCGACAGATTTAAAACAGCTGAAACTGTATAATAAATGATTTATTTTAACAGTGCCACTATTTTTACGACCGGAATTGGCGGGAAAAGCGTTTTCCCGCCAAAAAGTGTCTATTTACACGACAAATTTTCTAACGTCGTCTATGTTTTTAGGTCATTTATAACCATAGAAAGCGCAGATAAATCAAAATACAAAAATATTTACCTTTGTCATTTTTTCAATGGTCATAAATGCATCATGGAAACCAACTTGAAGAAAAAATAAATAATATTGTCATCTTATTACATTTACTTAATTTTATAAATCATTTTGTTCATCGAGATCTACAATTATAACAAAGTATAAACAAAGGTAAATATTTTTATAACTTGATTTATCTGCGTTTTCTGTGGTTATTTTTGGTTTTCGTCTATGGTTGAGTCGTGTAAATAGTCGTAGCCTTATTTTAATGTTAGGTACTGTATTAAGAGGGTGACTGCTGCCAACGTACCTATTTTTTCAATTTGAATTTGTAGGTATCATTACTACAATACTAATCATTTTGAAAAAAATAACCTAGTTAGTTTGGATATTAATAAAGAAAAATATACCTTAAATTTTTAATTATTTTCTGTATATATTTTTGTAGGAAAATAATAAGCATACCCCGATTTTTGACATTTATCTTAAATTTCTAAAAAACTATAAGGTATAGAGCATTATATTTTTTATAAATTAAAAAGATCAAAATATCTGCAAAAATACGATGTGACGTTGCATTAATGCATCAGGTTAAGTTAATAAACCAAAAAAACTTTTATTTCGCAATGTCGCTGAATGGAAAATAAATGTTTTTTAGGTTTATTTACTAAACCTGAAGCATTAATGCAACGTCACATCATATTTTTCTAGATATTTTTGTCTTCTTTAATTAAAAAAAATATGTTGAACTACGCCTTATATTTTATTAAAAATATAAGATAAACGTTGAAAATCGGGGTATGCCATTATTTTTCTACAATAATTTATACAGAACATTATCAAAAAGTAAAGATATATTTTTCTTTATCAAACCCGGGTCTTTTTAAAATCCGAATTAATAAACTCTTTTCTAGATTGCAAACCCCTCCCCAACGCTACGCAGTGCGCTTCTTCGGAAGAGCAAAATGGACCCAAATCCTAATAGCTGGTGTTCCCTACGTAGACATGTTAAAAAAAAATCTAAATTATTTGTTTTCAAAACGATTTGATAATAAATAATGATGGTATATCAAATTGTAAAATAGGTACGTTGGCAGCAGTCCCCCCCCCCCTTAGCTGTTTGTCACTTGTGAACTCACCGTGAATCTGTGTAAATATGATGCAACATTTTGATTCATCTACATATAGTTGATTATTGCGAATTGATAACATCATCAAATGACATGCAAAGCCGCAATACGAATCAAAGATAATGGTTCATGGTATGTGAACCACAGATTGTTATATTGTATAGAACGTGCGTTGTACGGCTAAAAATTTACAGAAGACCAAAACCACACGTTATTTTTTTTCTTCAATACTTACGTATTCTTTTATCATCGCATCGTTTAATATTACTATCATAATTATATTATTAGTTGCATGTAATACATAAGATCCAACTGTCGATGGTGATAGTATGTACCTATAGTTGAAGAATACATGCCAAACTATAAACACTTAAACACAAATTTTAAGAAACAAAACATGTAGGTGTGTATGTCAGGGAATGATAGTATGGAGGTCAGTACTTTTTTTCCTACCCAGAATATGAAAACATCATGATGGTATGTAGGCATGTATGTTTGGAGATTTAGTATCAAACTATTAGGTAAGTCTTCTTAGATATAATGTATAGGCCATTGCCAAGCAAATTGTATGAAGCAATGTCGTCACTGAATTCAATTTTTATCAAAATTGTTAAAAAAAGTTTGAGATGTACTACTACAATGTTTATATTTTTTATAGAAAATTAAATTATCTTGTTGGTGTGTTTCGGCTTTTTTCGATATTTTGAAAAAAAATGGTAATATAAGCAGTTAAACACATAAATTCATCATAGAAAAAATGTTTTTCCTAGTAAAAATGTTTGAGAAACTCCAATTAATATTTATCGAAATTTAAAAAAAAAATCGAGATTTTGTATTTGCCTATATTTATACCAATTTTCATCGTTCTAGCTATTATGATTTTTGGAATATATGAAAAAATAAAGTAAATTTTCCAAAGTTGATAACCCCTGACTGAAACATAAATTCTAAATTCTGAATATAAAAGATTTGTAGGCCTGTTATTTTCTGAAATTTTAGGCTCTGTGCATTGAGCGGATCAAAAGTTATAAGGGGGGGGGGGACACAGACGCGCTAAATGAACACTAAATGTTCTACTCCGAATTCTAAGTAAATCCATATAGGTAAAGCATGACTCTCCACTATTCCATAGTGTGGAGGGTAAAAATTGTGTAACAGAAAGTCATGAAGTTAATAGTGTCTCCCGTAAAGTGGTACTTTTTGATATACGAGTTAGTGAAAGTTATCAAGCGTCATATTTTTTTTCTGTATGGACGTACACACAAATATCAAACAAACACTAGAAATCGGACATTGGAACACTGTGAAAACTGTTTCAAAATTCCTACGCCGCGAAATATGATTCTCCCCCTCCCCCCGATGCGATCTCAGATGTGTCGCTATTGAAATTTATTAAACGTAATATGAGTCCTTGGTATCCAAATTGAATCGAGTCAAGACATGTAAGATGTACCTATTAATGTATGTGAAGTTACTACTTATACATAACTACATCTGAATCAAATTCGGGTACAAAGTTCTAATCAATTCTAAATACCTACTTATTTGCTACATGTTTTTTTTTAGATAGAGCTCGACAAATATTTTATTTTCATACAGCTTGATATACATACTTCTTCTTCCCCATCTTGGTATAGACCGAGAGTCTGTTGGTACAGGATGGTCCTCCTGAGATGCTGAGATCCAGCTATCTTTCCATCGTTTCTGGGGTCTTCCTGGTTGACGCTGTCCATCTGGTACTTGGTGCAGAGCTATGTGTGGAATCCTCTTTTGGTTCATCCTCTGCACATGCTGATACCAGTATCGTCGACGCTGTCTCCCCCATCTGACCACATCTTGGACCTCACATACTTCACGGATTGCCGTGTTTCTGATATGATCACGCAAGGTCCTTCCATCAATGGCGCTTGATATACATACAAGTTTATTCAAATGTTCTTTCCACTTTAATTCTTGGTCTATTGTTATTCCTAAGTATTTCACTGATCTGTTTATCTGTTAAACACTACGATCTTCACTAAGGTCCGAATGCAGAGTCCGACCTAAATACTAAATTCTAAATACTAACCATGTTTTCATTGCACAGTCGCTCACTTAAGTTAGGAGATCACGTGGCTTCCTAACTGGAGGATGCTACCAAGTTCACGTATGAGACACATTGCATTGCAGAGACATATCTAAATACTAACCATGTTTTCATTGCACAGTCGCTCACTTAAGTTAGGAGATCACGTGGATTCCTAACTGGAGGATGCTACCAAGTTCACGTATGAGACACATTGCATTGCAGAGACATATCTAAATACTAACCATGTTTTCATTGCACAGTCGCTCACTTAAGTTAGGAGATCACGTGGCTTCCTAACTGGAGGATGCTACCAAGTTCACGTATGAGACACATTGCATTGCAGAGACATATCTAAATACTAACCATGTTTTCATTGCACAGTCGCTCACTTAAGTTAGGAGATCACGTGGCTTCCTAACTGGAGGATGCTACCAAGTTCACGTATGAGACACATTGCATTGCAGAGACATATCTAAATACTAACCATGTTTTCATTGCACAGTCGCTCACTTAAGTTAGGAGATCACGTGGCTTCCTAACTGGAGGATGCTACCAAGTTCACGTATGAGACACATTGCATTGCAGAGACATATCTAAATACTAACCATGTTTTCATTGCACAGTCGCTCACTTAAGTTAGGAGATCACGTGGCTTCCTAACTGGAGGATGCTACCAAGTTCACGTATGAGACACATTGCATTGCAGAGACATATCTAAATACTAACCATGTTTTCATTGCACAGTCGCTCACTTAAGTTAGGAGATCACGTGGCTTCCTAACTGGAGGATGCTACCAAGTTCACGTATGAGACACATTGCATTGCAGAGACATATCTAAATACTAACCATGTTTTCATTGCACAGTCGCTCACTTAAGTTAGGAGATCACGTGGCTTCCTAACTGGAGGATGCTACCAAGTTCACGTATGAGACACATTGCATTGCAGAGACATATCTAAATACTAACCATGTTTTCATTGCACAGTCGCTCACTTAAGTTAGGAGATCACGTGGCTTCCTAACTGGAGGATGCTACCAAGTTCACGTATGAGACACATTGCATTGCAGAGACATATCTAAATACTAACCATGTTTTCATTGCACAGTCGCTCACTTAAGTTAGGAGATCACGTGGCTTCCTAACTGGAGGATGCTACCAAGTTCACGTATGAGACACATTGCATTGCAGAGACATATCTAAATACTTAGCATCAACGTAAACTAACATTTGCAAACTGTCAAAAAGTAAGGTTGATAGTGAGGAACCTTACGAGTAGTTTAATAATAAAATACGAGATTTTTTCGATGGATTATAATTTTAGCGACTTCGACAAATATGTATTTGGTAATTTTGACAAATCAAATACCAAACAGAGTATTCAGCGATCCATATGATATGCCGAAAGTTCGATGGAATTTCAGAAAAATCGTGACATCGAGCTGTCAGAGTTAGCTTGGTTACATAATGTTTGTGTTGTTATGACAAAAAAACATTTTAAACGTCAGTCTATGCCCATAGAAAGCTATCTATCTCTTTTCATCATACACAATAATATGAAATTTTACGCCTTGACCTTAAGTTTGGCGTAGTATTTAGTAGGTAATGGCCGTGTTCACCAAGGAACATCAAATGGATCATCTGGATAATATAGAAATATAACAATAAGTGCTAAAATGTAATAATTTTAGTTACAAAATACGTTGATGAATGACTTGATCCACAATAGACCGTCACTTAAGAGTTGAGTCGCCGGCGTCACTTAACGGTAGTAAGATTGTTTGGTGAAACGAAATTTTACGCTAAGTGCATCAAAAAATTGATTTTAGCGCTTAGGAACCTTGGTGAAAGTGGGGGTAGGTGATGCATCATCTGCAACGCAATCGCTTACTTAAGAATACGAAATACTTCAGTGAGGTTAGGAGTTAGTATTTAGGTACCCAGGACTGTGCATTCGGGTCTTAGATATGTTCATCCTGATTTTGTTTACATATGTTACTATGGATTCTGACATCAATACTAGATGGAATGCAGGAAGAGTATATTGCGAATAGTACACATATTGTTTTTCCTCCGAATTTAAAGATAAAACATTTTTGTCAAACCATTTCAATTAGCCGTGTTGTCAGCATATGAATAAATTTTGCACGAGATTTTCAGTTGGAATATCATGTTTAAGTATATTATGAAAAGTAATGGTCCAAGTACTGTTCCTTGTGGAATCCCGAAAGTGAGTATCTTCGGATCACATAGAACATTATTTGTATTATTCCCTTTATGCCAATTTACAATAGTTTTTATACCTAATTGCTTTTTCAGCACAACAAGCATACCGACATCGGAATCACATACCATCGCAACTTCGAGTTTCATTAACACTTCCCGTTTGAAAAAATCTGAGGAATTATTTCCTTACACATTACACTTAAATTTGTCTCCTTATTATATCCCTGTCCCCTCCTTTTCTCTCCATTTCAAAAGATTTGTTTGTTTTTTTTTCTATTCAGATTAATTAGTACATATCATGCACATAATTTACCTCACCAAATGGACATGGTTGATTGGAAGATGTTGGCATATGCCTATATGCTCGCCATTGTGCACTTATTATGTACCTAATGTGCGCAAAATCATGAATGTCGGCATTCGTGGCTCCGTTAGTTAGGTATCTGACTACTGATCCAAAGGTCCCGTCTTCGATTCATGATGAAGACACAGTATTCAATTGTGATTTCAGTTTGGATCTGCGAGACGATAAATATCGTCTCCAGAAAGTGGTAACTTGTAATTGGGTGGATTCAGCAGTCAGATACCTAACCAACTGAGCCACAAAGACCGAATGTTATATATACAATACACAATAAAAAATATACAATACAAAAAGAAAATTAAAATTGAATATAAGAACATTCCAAAGCAATGATGGGAAAACAAAAAAATTCAATCAAACTCACTTGTCTTTTGAAGGCGTCCGGCATAGTGAAAGTGGATGTGATCCAGCAGAAGGTGTTAACTACATGGGTCGGCAGACCGTTGACAATGCACTGTATCGGTCTGCCGACGTACTGCGTCGCCGTGATGATCATGGAACACGTCAGCAGCAGAACGGTCGTGAAGACGTTGTGCAGCCGAAAGACTGCGTTGTCAGTCTGAATGTCCTGCCATTTGAAATAGGCCTGGAGGCCTCCCAGAAGCTTGTACATCTCGAAGCCGTTCCTATTTCAACCGGGAACGAAACTTGATTCGCAAATATCGAAATAGATACGAAACAGCTCAAAATTCCAGCAAAAAAATCTGCTGCAAAACTAGACAAAACGTCCTAGACCTGATAAAAGTTCCTTAGCCGATTATAAACTGTGAATTATCAGCGTTTGATTTCCCGAAATTCCATACACTACTACAATTCCAAGAGTAGTTGATCTGTCATGGATTTTTGAGTCGTTCAAATAAAATATTGCTTCTTTTCGATTTGGCTTAAAACCAAGAGTTCACTAAGTATCGCAGTACTTTCTACTCAGATAAGATTTTGTACGATTTATTATTGTTATATTATAATTCTAAGACAGCTCGATATCACGCAATGAACACTTTCGTATTTTTTATCTAATTAAAATGAAATTGTTACAAAAGACACGATACTAAAATCTTATATAGCTATATACTTGTAAAAAAATCAGCCTTCTGGATTTCCCTTAAACTAATACGTATAAAAAGATCGATACTCTTGTAGTATTTCGAAATAAAACTGCTTTTTTGGACCTTAAATTAGCTAAAATCAATCGAATTGTAGACGATACAGTAATCAGTTATGAGGCAAATGGTCTAGAAAAAATTCTAGACAAATTAGAATATAATATGGCAGTAGGTATTTTATCAAAGTCGTTGAATCAGTACAAAACTTTCAATTTATTTTTCTATGGCAGAATTGAGTATGCTCTCAGCTTATGTTGCCTTTATTCTTGTTCGCTGATATTCGATCAAAAGCCTCCTTGGTGTATCTTTGTACTTCCAACTTTTTTTTTACGTTTATCTTAGGTCATATATTTCCACACCAATATCAAGAATACGCGTATTTCTTGCGTGGTCGTCCTTTGATTCTGAAACAAATAAAAATAACGTTAATCAGTCTGAATTAGCAAAGAATAAATATGGAGATGGATTTGTGGCCAACACTTCTAGTACTGGCCAAAGTCTTGACAGTCTCTATTGGTTATATTCTCGAAATTTAATAAAATACATATTTCTTGAGATAATTATTTATGTAAAAAATAATATCATCGACATTACACTAGAAAATTGCTATGATTGAAATACTAGGTACTGAATGTCGTTGATATAGAGTATAAACAATATTGGATCGAGATGAGATCCCTGGTGCACACCAAAGAAACAGTGTAAGCATTTAGAAGAACAGTTATTAATTGCTACATTTTGAGACCTATTATCTATGTATGAAGTAAACCATCTGAACAGATTGCCGTGTACACCATACTTCTCAAGCTTTCTACGATAAAATACGTTCCATTATTGGAGGACGTATTTAGTCAAAAACTTTGGAAAATTCGGTATACTCAGCGTCAACTCTTGAATCCTCCTCCATTATCTTATGAATATTTATCTACTCCCAATACCACCCGCCCTGCATACGGGGACTGTTATCGCCCCTTCACAGAAGAGTGGGACAGCGAAAATATGAAAGATCCATGCTGAATCTCAGATAGAGTGAGAAAATTTAGATATACGTAGAAGATCAGGACTTACTGACGTCGCTGAAAGAGTGGCAAACGTGAAGTGGTCATGGGTGGGACATATTGCAAGAATGAAGAACCAAAGATGGATCAAGACGATCCCGGAATGGAGACCACGTGAGGACAGGAAAAGTAGAGGAAGACCACCTACGCGATGGTCCGATGATATAAAGAGGTTGCTGGTGACTGGATGCAGAAGGCCCAGGACAGAAAGATATGAAGGAGGCCTATGTCCAGCAGTGGACAGAGACAGTGTGTACTATGGCAATATGACAAAAATAAACTAAAGATTTGCAGAAGGAAAGGGTTTTCTTTTTTTTTTTAATAATATATTTTATAATTTTTGCACTAAACATTATAAACAGTTGTGCAGAAAAAAGATAAGAGTAAAATTGAATATAAGAACAGTTGATTTCAATGATAAAGAAAACAATAAGGATAAGGAGACGATAAGAAATGAGATATAGTCAGATAGGTATTTGCTTTAGCCTTTTTGTCCACGCCTCACTTGCACGTGCCAAAATATTTTATTATGTACCTACCTTGATCAATTTATTGTTAGTAATAAGATATTTAAAAATACATGACGATGATAAATATCTTACGATAAGACGAATTAATGTCATTGGATCACAATTATCATGACACTATCTATAGGTCACTCGGAGCGGTCATTAGTACAACACACACATTATGTATTATAATATTGTATCCAAATAAATAAATGACCAACTTGTGGTTTTATTACGTTGGCAGCAAGAAATGCATGACAAAAAAACTAAAATGGATCATGAAATCACATATCTTCCGGTCGCTTTTTCCTTGCTGGCCGATATCTCGACTGGCCGCCTTAGAAATGTGGTGCAACAGGGGCATGGCTAGGATCCATTGGTCAGACCACATTGCAAACGACGTGGTAAATACTGAGCAAAGTCGGAATGAGACAATTCCTAAAGAAGGTTGCCCAACAACGGTCGAAATGGGCAGGCCATAACATCAGGCATCCGGGTCAGATTTTCTTCTACCGTGTCGATAGCGTCCTAAACTCCATTCTCAGACCAATTCAGGATATGATTGAGATGACTAGGTGTGCCATCGTCTTCTCCGCGCCTCAGGAACAAAGTCCACCTTGGTTATTCTCCGACATTCCCCATCTCGCACAAATTGGCCTCGCTCCTTCCACACCCCGTCGTTTCAAAGTTTTCTGCTTGGGTCTGCTTGTTAGTATCGCCGAGAAACTAAAGAGGTCGCCCTAGAGACAATTACATGAACCAGGTGATCAGTGATGTGCGCTATAGCAGCTTCCAAGAGATGAAGAGGCTGGCGGACAACAGATTTACAGGTATGAAATGTGCGATGCAAACTAATCTCAGGATTGTAACCATGAAGAAATCAACTATATTAAGATCAATCAACTATATTAAGATACTACAGAGTTACTCATGAAGTTGATTAAAATAATTTTAAGATCAGTTTCGGAATTTAGAAAACTCTGAGCTTTAAGTTAATTAAAAACTAGTATAAATTTATACAAAAAATAATGAAAATTTCATATTTAACGTTTATATTAACATTTTTTACACACATGGTAGAACTACAAAACAGAGTTAAACTGAAATGTGTGGTAGAACGATCTATGATAGGATAAGGAATGTGGACATCAGACGAGAATGCAAGATTGAAAGAGATATTGTGAGTAGAATGAAAGCAAATAAACTACGATGGTTCGGACATGTGGAGAGAATGAACGATGAGCGCCTGACAAAGAAAGTATACAAGGCTGAAAAGAGTGGAATGAGAGGTCGTGGCCGCCCGAGAAAGAGTTGGCATGATCATATAAATGAGACTTGTAAAGATGGTAATATACCAAGTAATAATAGGAGAGCATGTATGACGCGATAAATAATAATAAACTAGGGGCTCTGCCCCTGGCCGCTATCGCGGCTCAACCCCCAACGGCCGCTGCGCGGCTTATTTGCTTGCCGCTACGCGGCAGTTGCGAAGTATCATTATAATACTAAATATCGTCAAATATACCATTTAGGACATTACACAACATTTAAAAACTAAATATCTTTACGTGAAAACGTTAAAATCAAGTAATAAAACAGTATTTTTACAGTAAAAATGCGGAAATTATAAATTTAAACATTTTCGACAATGTTTTGGAAGAAATGCGTACGTTTGTTTGAAATTACAAACATTGATAATTTGAATGTACATTCGAAATATCATTTAGAACAGTACACAACAGTTAAGACTGAATATATTTTTATATCTAATAATACAATAATAAAGATAAATTATACAAACATATATGTAATTAAATAATGCGATTAAACGAAAACATTACCTGTCATCTTTTTGCGTATTATTATGACATATTGAAAGCAATGTTGTCAGTATTCAAAATGGATATTCCGCAGATTATTACGGTTAAAATTTATTCTGAATGTTTAAAATTCCATTTTAAACAATAATATTATCAATTTATGCAGAAAATACATTTTATACGATTAATTTGTACTTTTTCGCATCAATTTATTTTTTATTTTAAATAAAAATTTCAAACCCGAAAATTTTTTAAGGAAAAATTATTTCACTGGCGATCCGTTGAAGGACGAAAAAAGATGGCATACAGTAATTATATTATAGATTGGGATAATTTTTATAGCGCCATTTTTGTGATAACCTCACCTCAAGGGCGCTTTGAATATAACTATTACAGGTTTTTGTAAGACTCGCGGAAGAAGTGAGTTTTCAGGTGTTTCCTGAATAGTGCTAAGTTGTCGATTTGCCTCAGTTGAGGTGGTAGTTTATTCCACGAGGCTGGTCCAGCCACAGCAAAAGCACGATCACCGAAGTATGTAGTGTTGACAAAGATCCAAATTTTAACAATTTTTACATTTGAGTTATTTGAATTTTTACTCCCTTTCCTATCCCCCCCATCCAACTAACATAGTGTCTGTATCTGGTGTATTATTATTTTGAATTATTACTCCCTCTCCTATCCCCCCCATCCAACTAACATAGTGTCTGTATCTGGTGTATTATTATTTTGAATTATTACTCCCTCTCCTATCCCCCCCATCCAACTAACATAGTGTCTGTATCTGGTGTATTATTATTTTGAATTATTACTCCCTCTCCTATCCCCCCCATCCAACTAACATAGTGTCTGTATCTGGTGTATTATTATTTTGAATTATTACTCCCTCTCCTATCCCCCCCATCCAACTAACATAGTGTCTGTATCTGGTGTATTATTATTTTGAATTATTACTCCCTCTCCTATCCCCCCCATCCAACTAACATAGTGTCTGTATCTGGTGTATTATTATTTTGAATTATTACTCCCTCTCCTATCCCCCCCATCCAACTAACATAGTGTCTGTATCTGGTGTATTATTATTTTGAATTATTACTCCCTCTCCTATCCCCCCCATCCAACTAACATAGTGTCTGTATCTGGTGTATTATTATTTTGAATTATTACTCCCTCTCCTATCCCCCCCATCCAACTAACATAGTGTCTGTATCTGGTGTATTATTATTTTGAATTATTACTCCCTCTCCTATCCCCCCCATCCAACTAACATAGTGTCTGTATCTGGTGTATTATTATTTTGAATTATTACTCCCTCTCCTATCCCCCCCATCCAACTAACATAGTGTCTGTATCTGGTGTATTATTATTTTGAATTATTACTCCCTCTCCTATCCCCCCCATCCAACTAACATAGTGTCTGTATCTGGTGTATTATTATTTTGAATTATTACTCCCTCTCCTATCCCCCCCATCCAACTAACATAGTGTCTGTATCTGGTGTATTATTATTTTGAATTATTACTCCCTCTCCTATCCCCCCCATCCAACTAACATAGTGTCTGTATCTGGTGTATTATTATTTTGAATTATTACTCCCTCTCCTATCCCCCCCATCCAACTAACATAGTGTCTGTATCTGGTGTATTATTATTTTGAATTATTACTCCCTCTCCTATCCCCCCCATCCAACTAACATAGTGTCTGTATCTGGTGTATTATTATTTTGAATTATTACTCCCTCTCCTATCCCCCCCATCCAACTAACATAGTGTCTGTATCTGGTGTATTATTATTTTGAATTATTACTCCCTCTCCTATCCCCCCCATCCAACTAACATAGTGTCTGTATCTGGTGTATTATTATTTTGAATTATTACTCCCTCTCCTATCCCCCCCATCCAACTAACATAGTGTCTGTATCTGGTGTATTATTATTTTGAATTATTACTCCCTCTCCTATCCCCCCCATCCAACTAACATAGTGTCTGTATCTGGTGTATTATTATTTTGAATTATTACTCCCTCTCCTATCCCCCCCATCCAACTAACATAGTGTCTGTATCTGGTGTATTATTATTTTGAATTATTACTCCCTCTCCTATCCCCCCCATCCAACTAACATAGTGTCTGTATCTGGTGTATTATTATTTTGAATTATTACTCCCTCTCCTATCCCCCCCATCCAACTAACATAGTGTCTGTATCTGGTGTATTATTATTTTGAATTATTACTCCCTCTCCTATCCCCCCCATCCAACTAACATAGTGTCTGTATCTGGTGTATTATTATTTTGAATTATTACTCCCTCTCCTATCCCCCCCATCCAACTAACATAGTGTCTGTATCTGGTGTATTATTATTTTGAATTATTACTCCCTCTCCTATCCCCCCCATCCAACTAACATAGTGTCTGTATCTGGTGTATTATTATTTTGAATTATTACTCCCTCTCCTATCCCCCCCATCCAACTAACATAGTGTCTGTATCTGGTGTATTATTATTTTGAATTATTACTCCCTCTCCTATCCCCCCCATCCAACTAACATAGTGTCTGTATCTGGTGTATTATTATTTTGAATTATTACTCCCTCTCCTATCCCCCCCATCCAACTAACATAGTGTCTGTATCTGGTGTATTATTATTTTGAATTATTACTCCCTCTCCTATCCCCCCCATCCAACTAACATAGTGTCTGTATCTGGTGTATTATTATTTTGAATTATTACTCCCTCTCCTATCCCCCCCATCCAACTAACATAGTGTCTGTATATGGTGTATTATTATTTTGAATTATTACTCCCTCTCCTATCCCCCCCATCCAACTAACATAGTGTCTGTATCTGGTGTATTATTATTTTGAATTATTACTCCCTCTCCTATCCCCCCCATCCAACTAACATAGTGTCTGTATCTGGTGTATTATTATTTTGAATTATTACTCCCTCTCCTATCCCCCCCATCCAACTAACATAGTGTCTGTATCTGGTGTATTATTATTTTGAATTATTACTCCCTCTCCTATCCCCCCCATCCAACTAACATAGTGTCTGTATCTGGTGTATTATTATTTTGAATTATTACTCCCTCTCCTATCCCCCCCATCCAACTAACATAGTGTCTGTATCTGGTGTATTATTATTTTGAATTATTACTCCCTCTCCTATCCCCCCCATCCAACTAACATAGTGTCTGTATCTGGTGTATTATTATTTTGAATTATTACTCCCTCTCCTATCCCCCCCATCCAACTAACATAGTGTCTGTATCTGGTGTATTATTATTTTGAATTATTACTCCCTCTCCTATCCCCCCCATCCAACTAACATAGTGTCTGTATCTGGTGTATTATTATATTGAATTATTACTCCCTCTCCTATCCCCCCCATCCAACTAACATAGTGTCTGTATCTGGTGTATTATTATTTTGAATTATTACTCCCTCTCCTATCCCCCCCATCCAACTAACATAGTGTCTGTATCTGGTGTATTATTATTTTGAATTATTACTCCCTCTCCTATCCCCCCCATCCAACTAACATAGTGTCTGTATCTGGTGTATTATTATTTTGAATTATTACTCCCTCTCCTATCCCCCCCATCCAACTAACATAGTGTCTGTATCTGGTGTATTATTATTTTGAATTATTACTCCCTCTCCTATCCCCCCCATCCAACTAACATAGTGTCTGTATCTGGTGTATTATTATTTTGAATTATTACTCCCTCTCCTATCCCCCCCATCCAACTAACATAGTGTCTGTATCTGGTGTATTATTATTTTGAATTATTACTCCCTCTCCTATCCCCCCCATCCAACTAACATAGTGTCTGTATCTGGTGTATTATTATTTTGAATTATTACTCCCTCTCCTATCCCCCCCATCCAACTAACATAGTGTCTGTATCTGGTGTATTATTATTTTGAATTATTACTCCCTCTCCTATCCCCCCCATCCAACTAACATAGTGTCTGTATCTGGTGTATTATTATTTTGAATTATTACTCCCTCTCCTATCCCCCCCATCCAACTAACATAGTGTCTGTATCTGGTGTATTATTATTTTGAATTATTACTCCCTCTCCTATCCCCCCCATCCAACTAACATAGTGTCTGTATCTGGTGTATTATTATTTTGAATTATTACTCCCTCTCCTATCCCCCCCATCCAACTAACATAGTGTCTGTATCTGGTGTATTATTATTTTGAATTATTACTCCCTCTCCTATCCCCCCCATCCAACTAACATAGTGTCTGTATCTGGTGTATTATTATTTTGAATTATTACTCCCTCTCCTATCCCCCCCATCCAACTAACATAGTGTCTGTATATGGTGTATTATTATTTTGAATTATTACTCCCTCTCCTATCCCCCCCATCCAACTAACATAGTGTCTGTATCTGGTGTATTATTATTTTGAATTATTACTCCCTCTCCTATCCCCCCCATCCAACTAACATAGTGTCTGTATATGGTGTATTATTATTTTGAATTATTACTCCCTCTCCTATCCCCCCCATCCAACTAACATAGTGTCTGGTATATGGTGTATTATTATTTTGAATTATTACTCCCTCTCCTATCCCCCCCATCCAACTAACATAGTGTCTGTATATGGTGTATTATTATTTTGAATTATTACTCCCTCTCCTATCCCCCCCATCCAACTAACATAGTGTCTGTATATGGTGTATTATTATTTTGAATTATTACTCCCTCTCCTATCCCCCCCATCCAACTAACATAGTGTCTGTATATGGTGTATTATTATTTTGAATTATTACTCCTCTCCTATCCCCCCCATCCAACTAACATAGTGTCTGTATATGGTGTATTATTATTTTGAATTATTACTCCCTCTCCTATCCCCCCCATCCAACTAACATAGTGTCTGTATCTGGTGTATTATTATTTTGAATTATTACTCCCTCTCCTATCCCCCCCATCCAACTAACATAGTGTCTGTATATGGTGTATTATTATTTTGAATTATTACTCCCTCTCCTATCCCCCCCATCCAACTAACATAGTGTATGTATATGGTGTATTATTATTTTGAAATTATTACTCCCTCTCCTATCCCCCCCATCCAACTAACATAGTGTCTGTATATGGTGTATTATTATTTCTGAATTATTACTCCCTCTCCTATCCCCCCCATCCAACTAACATAGTGTCTGTATATGGTGTATTATTATTTTGAATTATGACTCCCTCTCCTATCCCCCCCATCCAACTAACATAGTGTCTGTATATGGTGTATTATTATTTGAATTATTACTCCCTCTCCTATCCCCCCCATCCAACTAACATAGTGTCTGTATATGGTGTATTATTATTTTGAATTATTACTCCCTCTCCTATCCCCCCCATCCAACTAACATAGTGTCTGTATATGGTGTATTATTATTTTGAATTATTACTCCCTCTCCTATCCCCCCCATCCAACTAACATAGTGTCTGTATATGGTGTATTATTATTTTGAATTATTACTCCCTCTACTATCCCCCCATCCAACTAACATAGTGTCTGTATATGGTGTATTATTATTTTGAATTATTACTCCCTCTCCTATCCCCCCCATCCAACTAACATAGTGTCTGTATATGGTGTATTATTATTTGAATTATTACTCCCTCTCCTATCCCCCCATCCAACTAACATAGTGTCTGTATATGGTGTATTATTATTTTGAATTATTACTCCCTCTCCTATCCCCCCCCTCCAACTAACATAGTGTCTGTATATGGTGTATTATTATTTGAATTATTACTCCCTCTCCTATCCCCCCCATCCAACTAACATAGTGTCTGTATATGGTGTATTATTATTTTGAATTATTACTCCCTCTCCTATCCCCCCCCATCCAACTAACATAGTGTCTGTATATGGTGTATTATTATTTTGAATTATTACTCCCTCTCCTATCCCCCCCATCCAACTAACATAGTGTCTGTATATGGTGTATTATTATTTTGAATTATTACTCCCTCTCCTATCCCCCCCATCCAACTAACATAGTGTCTGTATATGGTGTATTATTATTTTGAATTATTACTCCCTCTCCTATCCCCCCCATCCAACTAACATAGTGTCTGTATATGGTGTATTATTATTTTGAATTATTACTCCCTCTCCTATCCCCCCCATCCAACTAACATAGTGTCTGTATATGGTGTATTATTATTTTGAATTATTACTCCCTTTCCTATCCCCCCATCCAACTAACATAGTGTCTGTATCTGTGTATTATTATTTTGAATTATTACTCCCCTCTCCTATCCCCCCCCATCCAACTAACATAGTGTCTGTATATGGTGTATTATTATTTTGAATTATTACTCCCTCTCCTATCCCCCCCCATCCAACTAACATAGTGTATGTATATGGTGTATTATTATTTTGAATTATTACTCCCTCTCCTATCCCCCCCATCCAACTAACATAGTGTCTGTATATGGTGTATTATTATTTTGAATTATTACTCCCTCTCCTATCCCCCCCATCCAACTAACATAGTGTCTGTATATGGTGTATTATTATTTTGAATTATTACTCCCTCTCCTATCCCCCCCATCCAACTAACATAGTGTCTGTATATGGTGTATTATTATTTTGAATTATTACTCCCTCTCCTATCCCCCCCATCCAACTAACATAGTGTCTGTATATGGTGTATTATTATTTTGAATTATTACTCTCTCTCCTATCCCCCCCATCCAACTAACATAGTGTCTGTATATGGTGTATTATTATTTTGAATTATTACTCCCTCTCCTATCCCCCCCATCCAACTAACATAGTGTCTGTATATGGTGTATTATTATTTTGAATTATTACTCCCTCTCCTATCCCCCCCATCCAACTAACATAGTGTCTGTATATGGTGTATTATTATTTTGAATTATTACTCCCTCTCCTATCCCCCCCATCCAACTAACATAGTGTCTGTATCTGGTGTATTATTATTTTGAATTATTACTCCCTCTCCTATCCCCCCCATCCAACTAACATAGTGTCTGTATCTGGTGTATTATTATTTTGAATTATTACTCCCTCTCCTATCCCCCCCATCCAACTAACATAGTGTCTGTATCTGGTGTATTATTATTTTGAATTATTACTCCCTCTCCTATCCCCCCCATCCAACTAACATAGTGTCTGTATCTGGTGTATTATTATTTTGAATTATTACTCCCTCTCCTATCCCCCCCATCCAACTAACATAGTGTCTGTATCTGGTGTATTATTATTTTTTAATTTGTATTTTTAAATTCGTATTAAATTTTTTTATTTTGAATTCTCTTGTTAATTATTACTGTAAATGATAAATTTACTATGGTGGTTGAATGGTAGAAATTGCCTGCGGGCAATAAGTACGCCACGTTGTTTTATCACAATATTTTTTTTAATTATTATTATTATTTGAGCATTTTTTATTAAGAAAAACATTATTTTTATGACAAATTTCTAAGGACTGTTGCTTTCATTGTTTACAAATAAACCAACTTCTCAATAGATGGCGTTACAAAAAGGTTTCATCGTTACTTCATAGATGGCAATAGTAATAATGAATAATTTTCGTATGATCTGTTACTCATTATTAAAATATATAGAACTTTCAAAAATAACATTGATAAGAGAACTCAATAAGAAGGCATAATTGGTGAACGTTGCGCAAGCGCATGCATAGTGGCTCTGGAGTGGCGCCCCCCAATACCTACTGAATACCCTCGACGCTGTCCAAAGGCGTGCTATACGTCTGATTGATGATCCATCACTGACTGATGGATTGCAATCACTAGAACACAGACGCAGAGTCGGTATTTTAAGTTTATTCTATAGATACTACCACGGGAATTGCTCAGAAGAACTTGCATCTTTGGTCCCTCCTCCACCCACTCGCAACAGAGTCACTCGCTTCACTCAATCGCAGCACCCATTCACAGTGGACCTTCAACATATTATACGAACAAGTCGCTTCTCGAACTCCTTTATTAATACAGCAGCCCGACTGTGGAACGATCTTCCGAATTCTGTGTTTCCACCTTCGTACAACCCGGCCGTCTTTTTAAAATCCGAATTAATAAACTCATTTCTGGATTGCAAACCCCTCCCAACGCTACGTAGTGCGCTTCTTCGGAAGAGTAAAATGGACCCAAATCCTAATAGCTGGCGTCCCCTACGCGGACATGATAAAAAAAAAAATGATCACGCAAAGCAGTTGGTGATAGGTCGTAAGCACTGCAGGTTCCTTAAATTCCTATTTCTTCTATAGTATTCCAACTTCGTCTCTATTGAGATGTTAAAATGCCGAAATACCCTAACTAATATTGTAGTAGTACATCTATTTTTACTCTCCACTTCTATCTTCCTCAAGGGGTAGGCAGTGAGAACCGAACACCGCATTCTTCTATCATGACACATACATCGCCTCATCAACATTGATACACTGTCTCATACATGCTCATCTGGCTAGTAATGCAATTTTACTTAAAATTTCTCAACAGGTATCATGTAGAAAATACATACATACTATGAGTTTCGTGACAATGTTTTTGTGTGTATGGTGTATTGTGAAAACTTTTGTCCTCTGGGCATCTAATATTTGTTTAAATCTAATAGAAACGTATTTCATAAAAATGCATTAAGAACTTGTCAACCTTTCAAGAAGAAAAAATGAACACTTACTAATGGTGTGGAGTTTAGTGTTGGCCACAACCCACTTTTTTTTATCTATTTTTGTTCATATTTATTCCTCCAAGATTTTTGTAATATTCGAATTTAGCGACGACATCGTTTCATACAATTTGTATGGCAGTATACACTACGCATTATCTACGCCTAAGTACGGGGACTCAATAGTTTGATATTTTACATACCATCGAGCTGTTCACACATTAAGTGAACGAAAAAGGACTGACCTCCACACTACCCTATCTTGACTTGATCGATTGTACATGTATTGTATAGAAAAAAAATATATCTTAAAATATTCAATAATTTGTATTAAAGTGCTTATAGTTTGGTACCTACGTATTCTTCAACTATGCATACTAGCGCCATCGAAAGTTGGATCTCATGTGTTACATACAACTAGTCTATAGATAGATCAAGGTACAGATGAACAAATTGAGACAAATCGACAGTCCCCGAGGATATTAAGCATTTGGCGAGTATCGTCTCTGAACCTAATGTATGTTCCTATATTGTGTTTTATATTAGTGTACAGTAACCAAGAGGTGGCATGATCAAGACATCTTCTTCTTCCTAGCCTTCCCTCCACTGCTGGATGTAGGCCTCTTCCATTTGTCTCCATTTTCCTCTATTCTGTGCCGCTTCAATCCATTTCTTTCCGGCGATCGCAACAATATCGTCGGCCCATCTCTTCTGTGGCCGACCGACACCCCTTTTGTCTTCCCATGGCCTCCACTTTAAGACTTTGGGAGTCCATTTTGAATTTGGCTGTCTGGCCACGTGTCCTGCCCATTGCCACTTCAATTTTGCGATCCGATCCATGATATCGGCGATTTTTGTTCGGCGTCTGATTTCTATATTGGTTATTTTATCCCTCAGACTTATGCCCAGCATTTGCCGCTCCATGGATCGTTGTGCACATTTTAATTTGTGGACAGTATTTATGGTCAGGGACATTGTTTCCAAACCATATGTCATTACAGGCAATATACATGATTCATAGATTTTTCTTTTTAAATTGATGGGGATATCCTTATTTTTCATTATATAACTGAGTTTCCCGAAGGCTGCCCAACCAAGTCCAATTCTTCTGGGTACTTCTGCCACCTGATTTTCTTTTCCCATTCTTATTTTATGTCCGAGGTAAATGTATTCTTCAACAGTTTCAATTATTTTGTCATCAATTTTTATATTTCTGTTGGACGGACTCATGATTTTGGTTTTGCTGTGATTCATTTCTAGCCCAAATCTCAGGGAAGCGTCATGGAGATCTTTAATCATAACAGTCAGTTCTTCCAGGTCGTTGCTAAGAAGTACGATATCGTCTGCAAAACGGAGATGAGTCAAGCATGTACCATCGATTTTTATTCCTCGGTTTTCCCAGTTTAGTGTTTTAATCGTTGATCAAGACATATCCTCACCATAATATTTTGGTAAGTTATATGTATGTATGTACGTATGTATGTGGGTATTTTTAGTGGGCTTTTCAATCAAAAACTAGAAAACTTTAAAAGTTAAATATTCTGCATATCGCTTCCTTTGCGACCAGTGAGTAACCTAGGCAAATTGAAAATAGACTTTTTAATGTTTTATTCAAAGAATTATAAGGTACAGACGCCGCGTGTAGCACAAATTTCGAATTCAAATGTACAAGTTTTTTTACATGTGTGTGTGAGGCGGTAGATCGGTAGGTGGACGTATTATGTAGGTGTGCGTATCGGTTGGTGTACGGGCGAGTGAAACTCCGGTGTTTCACCTGAGTTTTTGTTGTCATACTTTCATTGTGCTGACTAGGTATCTGTATCATATATAATCTAAAGTTTTATTACTTATATGTTTTATTTTTCATAAATTTTCCAACAAATTTTGTCACGAATGAAACGTCAAATTATGTACTTTTTCGTGAGCAAATATTTCTTTATTTCAATTTTAGAAGTGCGTTTTTACACGAATAACATGTATTTGTAAGTATAACTTAGCGTTTGAGTGAAAAACATTGAGATTATTTTATTTCATTTTAATGTTTTTCGTATTAAAAAATGTAAAAAAATTATAAAGAAATTTGTCATTACATATTATATGAACAAATAGATCGAACTAGCAGAACAACTAGCAAAATCTACCGGGAACAAAACGTACTAAATATTCGACGTACCTATTACTATATTCGGTGCCACTATTTTTACGACCGGAATTGGCGGGAAAAGCGTTTTCCCCCCCAAAAGTGTCTATTTACACGACAAATTTTCTGTAGTCGGCTATGTTTTTAGGTCATTTATAACCATAGAAAGCGCAGATAAATCAAAATACAAAAATATTAACCTTTGTCATTTTTTCAATGGTCATAAATGCATCATGGAAACCAACTTGAAGAAAAAATAAATAATATTGTCATCTTATTATATTTACTTAATTTTATCAATCATTTTTTCATCGAGATCTACAATTATAACAAAGTATAAACAAAGGTAAATATTTTTATAATTTGATTTATCTGCGCTTTCTATGGGTATGGAAAGAATGATAAGAATTTATCTATAGTTGAGTCGTAAGAATATCCCTTGCATATTATATTTCGTTTCCATGGTTACACAGAATACAATTTTCAAATAAACCAACCTACTGATAGGGGAATTTGTTAAGAATCAAATTCAAATTTATAGAACTTTGGTATAGGTAGGTACCTACCTGATACTTACTAGAATGTTCCATATTTATTCCATTCTTATTACAAATATCAGCCCCTCCAGACAACATGCCATTTAAGCTAAACGTTATCTCGCTAAGCGATAGTAAATGTATGGAATTGGTGGCTGTCACGTGACATCACAGCCACCAGTTCCATACATTTACTATCGCTTAGCGAGATAACGCTTAGGTTAAATGGTATGTTGTCTAGGCCCTAGGGGGATGACTTTGTTGACTTTTCATTTTTTTCGTTTCTATAGTTAAAATCAAATACTCATACTAATTTTAAGAGAGAAATACTTTTTAAGGTAATTATTATGTAATATAGGTGTATGATTTTTAATTATATATTTAATAACTATCTAAATTTTTGTTTGTTTTCATATTTATCTCATAAACGAATTAAGTAATAAAAAGAGTATGTACATGGAATTCATTCAACGATCTAAGCGGATGGGACAAGCGGAAACATTAAATACTCTTTTCACACTTAATTACAGTATATTGGGGTTGTGGCCAACACTAAACTCTTCAAAATGCTAAAATTCATTCAAATTATAAAACCACTTTTCAACATCTTGCTGAAAGTTCTCTCCCAGTCTAATCCTACTGATATATCAAATCACTTCCCTTTACATTATTTGAGACTAAAGGGACAGTAAGGACTGAAGGGAAGGGACGGATGGAGGGACTGAAGGGGACTAACTTATTTTTGTTAATTTTTATGTATTTTATTGGATATTATTCAATCATTCTGAATTTATCATAACAAATAAACAGTTCAAAATTACGAAAACGATTTTCTTGATACGTTGGCTTATTGATTGCTTCACATTTACCCTCTCGAGCAACGCCGGGTATCAAAAGCTAGTTAATAATAAACTTCATACAATATGTAGGTACCTACTCAGAGAACCGGATGTCCATAATTTCATTCATATAGTAATATTTATTTCAACGACTATACCTACCTTCTATACATAGACTGGTACTCACCAAACAATCATACTTTGATAACAAATTATTTCTTTACTGAGAGGCACCGACTATGAATAGTGCTTCTACTATTTAATATTATTTGTTTATTTATTTATTTGTATCTACGTCCAGAAGCTTTTTACAATTAAACACAAAAAATAAAGCAGTTACACGATGATATTTTTATTGACAAACTTTTTTAACATCTCGATAGAGACGAGGTTGGGATATTGTCGAAGAACCAGGAACTCGAGGCACCTACAGGGCTTTCGACCTGTCATCGGCTGGTTTACGTGATCACTTTATGCGCTTGCGCAACGTTCACCAATTATGCCTTCTTATTGAGTTCCCTCATCAATGTAATTTTTGAAAATTCTATATATTATTTGAATAGTGTGTAACAATTCACCTGAAAATAAGGAACTATACTATTGCCATCTATGAAATAACGGAAAAGTCATTTTTGTAACGCCATCTATTGAGAAATTACTAACCCCATGTATTTTTATTTTACAATCCAACTGTCGATTTATTCAAGAGATTTTTATTCTCTTAACATATCGACATGGTATCAACCCAAGATACGCGAGATTTGTATGCAGGGTCTATTATTTTCACGGTTTTTCCAACTTCCAGTCAAAAAAATACCAACTTAAAGACTTCGCAGCATATATGTTCCATATATATTTATATGGATTTACTTAGAATTCGGAGTAGAACATTTTGTGTGCCTGTGTGTGTGTATAACTTTTGATCCGCTCAATTAACAGAGCCCAAAATTACAAAATATATAAATAGTTATGGGCCTACAAAACTTTTATACTCAGAATTTTGAATATTTGTTTCAGTCAGAGGTTATCAACTTTTGAATTTTTACTTTATTTCTCCATATATCTCAAAAATAATGAAAGTTAGAACCCTGAAAATTGGTATAAATATAGACAAACACAAATTCTCAAATTTGTGTTTTCTAAAAAATACCAGATTCTCAAACATTTTTTGTTAAGAAAAACATTTATGTTATGATAATTTTATGTGTTTAACTGCCTATATTTCCAAAGTTTTTAAAGATATCGAAAAAGCCGAAACACCCCAAATAGATAATTTAATTGTCTATAAAAAATATTAACATTGTAGACAAGGGCGGATCCAGGGGGGGGTCCAGGGCCTAGGTGGATCACTAATTAAAATTGTTAAATATGATTTTTATATATTTTTTATCAAAATATAGATTTAATTTAAGTACTTTCAATATTTAATTAATTTAATATAATACTTCAAGTGTTTTCATGTCAAAAAGCGAATACATTAACCAAGACATTAAAACTACTGTGAGGCACCGGCTTAGAATAGTGCTTCCACTCTTTGCTATTATTATTTTCGAGTGTCCCGTAAGAGCCGGGTAATCGAAAATACATCAGGCAACAATAACACCTGACATAGTTCAGCAATGAGGTTCACCACCCATTCTGAATGTAGTGCCTTTTTAGGTGAGACGAGACTGGTGTGTGGGCATACACATATGTGTTGTGCTCCCTTTTATAAGGCAATGCACACCCCCACACCTTTCGCTGGTTACCCCACATTGTGGGATATGCCGTGATGGTATGAATGTATGAAACTAGCAACCGATTATACATTGTTACTTATAAGAAATTTTTTATGTATTATGGCGACACTACCTGTTAGTGTAGCGACAACTAGCGTCTACAATCCGCATTTACCATTCCGCATTATATTTCCGGTTGGCTCTCTGATTGGTTTAGGTCTCGTAGTATGGAGTCAAATGAGCTGTGAAATTTTATATTAAATGCGATAAATTAAATAAAAAATGTAAATTTAATTTATAATAATTTATAAAGCAACTCGCTCACGCGAGTCGCTATTATTATTATACACAATCTTAAACCTAACCTAATAATGCAGAAAAGAAGAGCTGGGGCTAGACGCTACTGTAGCGACAGCGGAAAGATCTTTCTCTACGTTACGAAAAATCAAATCGTGGCTAATAATAAGAGCTTCAATGGTTGAAGAACGTCTAACCGGACTGGCACTTCTCCACGTCCATAAAAACGTACCCATTGAAGTAGATGAAGTGATAACGCGTTTCGGGAGAAGACGTAAAAGAAAAATTGATTATTTGTTATTTAAATAACTTAAGGTAGGTATTTTTAAGTACAGTACTTACATTTATTCATAAAATATCTACTTTTTACTTGTATCTATTATTATCAAAATTAAATTATAATTTCTTGTGACTTGACCACGACTATGTGACCCCCCCCCCCCTGGCGCCAAAGCTGGATCCGCCCTTGATTGTAGAAGTACCTATGTACATCTCAAACTTTTTTTAACAAATTTTTATAAAATACTAGTGAACCCCCGGCAAACTTCGTATTACCTGTAAAATGGTCCATAACCACCCGTCGCTTCAGACTCTTCAGTACCTCCCGTCCCTTCAGTGCCTCCCGTCCCTTCAGACCCTTCAGTACCACCCGTCCCGTCAGACCCACCAGTACCTCCCTTCCCTTCATTACCTCCCGTCCCTTCAGTAGGTTAAGAAAAAGTTTAATTCCCGACACAATACTGGGAAGACCTACGAAGAGATGAAAGGACAGTTGGATTCTCCAACTTCATAGGTAAAATGAACAAATACACGATAAAGAAGAAGAAGAAGAAAAAAGTTTGAATCCAGAAACCGTCCTGGAAAACTTGCGAAGAGATGGAAGGACAGTTGCATCTTATTCTTCCACAATACTCCACCTTCATAGGTAAAATGACCAAATACACAATGAAGAAGAAGAAGAAAAAAAAGTTTAAATCCAAAATATGTCCTGGAAGACCTGCGAAGAGATGGAAGGATAGTTGAAGCTTCTTCTCCCAGAGTATTAGGTCATTTTACCTTCATAGGTAAAATGACCTAATACCCGAAGAAGAAGAAGAAGAAGAATTTTTTTAATTCAGAAACCATCCCGAGCATACGCTCGACAATTCGCCAAAGTTTCATTGCAATCGGTTGAACGGTTTCCAGGATAGTCCACTTTCATAAGTAAAATGACGTAATACCCGATGAAGAAGAAGAAGAAGAATTTTTTTTAATCCAGAAACCATCCCGGGCATACGCTCGACAATTTATCAGTTTCATTGCAATCGGATGAACGGTTCCCAGGATAATCCACCTTCATAGGTAAAATGAAGGTGGATGAAGAAGAAGAAAATTTTTTTTGATCCAGAAACCATCCCTGGTATACTCTCGACAATTCACCAAACTTTCATTGCAATTGGATGAACGGTTTAGGAGCGCATTCAACACATACATACATAGATACATACAAACATTCAAATTTATAGTATAGATGAATTTAGTGACGACATCGTTTCTACATTATATTTTACTCAATAGTTTGGTACCTACTTAATCTACAAACATACATCATGCTGTTTTCATATTCTGGGTAGGAAAACAGACTGACCTCCATACTATCCTATCTTGACTTACATGCCGACATGTTTTATATAGAAAACAAAATATATTAAAATATTTATTAATTTGTGTTCATAGTTTGGTAAGTAGGTATTCTTGACAGTATTTAGACAGTTGGATCTCATGTGTTACATGCAACTAGTATGACATGACTACATAATTAATATTATTGAAAGAATGACCATGTTGTAGCTTTCGATTAATCGACGAGCATGTAGGAAACGATGCATGAATGGAAAAGAAGCCACGAATATTTGCAGGTATAGAGTTGTATGGCAATCGGTTCCTTATGCATTATTCGGTGCGTATGTATTCTTAATTTCCAACCTTAGCATAATCTTTTAAAATACATTCATTTTTATGTTCGTACCAACTTTATGTGATATTATCGGGGCGTGTAGAAAATATACTTAAAAAACGTATGACTCGCGCACGCGAATCGCAATTTTCATATAGGGACCTAAATTGTCCAATTTTTGAGATAAGTAAAAATGAGAGAAAAAACTATATACCTATTTCCAATTTATTGTTTGGACACAGATCATAGCTCTGAAAATACCTGAAATTCTGAAATCATTAGGTTTTTTTTAATCAAAGATGATTGCAGGAAAATATAATTACCTAAAATATAATAGGTATAGAGAACATAACGCCATAGCTCTTATAAACTTTTTCCATTTGTAATATTTAACCATTGCGTCATAAATGATATAAAAAACGTGAACCAATCGAAATGCAAGTGAATGCATAATAAATCATCATTATGTTAATAAAAACGTCTTCAGCTACGTACAGCAGATAATAATTTAATAAAAAGACGAATAACGTCCTTGAATACATACCTTTTCATTTATAAAATGTAGATTTTTTACAGGAAAACTCAATGTTGTGATTATACTACGAATGCACAAAACGACATATCTTCAAAATAATTGACAATTATGTCACGATTCTGTATGAAACATCGTCTCAAAACGCGTAGGATAGTCAATTGACACAATTATAAGTGAAACTTTAAACACAAAACACCATTATAATAAACAAAAACACAATAAATCGACGATAAACACAAAATATCGAACAATTTATAAACACAGATTGCTACGAAAACAAGTTGACGTCGGCGTTTGCCACATTTACGGTCACGAAATTAGATAATAACAATAAAAAAACATGAAATATAAAGGCCGAAGCAATTGAGGAGGTCAATGCGTCTACCAGCGCACGGGCTGTAGTTAATATCTTTCAAATCGGCGGACGAGCGTTTTTAATTTTCGTTTGTTATAACAGGCATCCGTACTAGCGATGTGACCCGCACGTATGCGCAATGCAATATGGCGGCCATGTTGAAATTGTTGATACTGAAATGTACCGCGCGACACTAGCGCCACCATCTGTATTCGCCGTAGACAATACCACGTATAAATTAACTACACCTCATAAAAAAGATACCACTGTTCAGGTATCCTTTTAATTTGTTTGAGTGAATAGTTTGACGATTTTGTGACAAAGATATTTTCATTGTATAATTTTAAGTAAATGGCGGGATACATTTGACAGATTTTGAAACAAATTGTGTAGGTACAAAAAATACTTCAAACTAAAGTTTAATAAATACATTCAAAAGAAATGTATTATTGCAATATCATCATTCTATGATAATCTGATTGAAATTATATATAATTTTTATTGTCAAAATAAAAATTATATTTTTCTCAGTTACATACGTAATTGCATAATACTTAGGTATTATCAGTATATTTATGTAATAGTTATTACATTACATATCACTGGGTATTATGCGTAAAAATAATCCAAATAAGAACAAAAATTCCAAAGCTTTATTTATAGAAAAATCTTTTTTTTTCCTATTTTTTGATCAAAATGCAATTACCTACCTGCAATTTTTGTAAACTTATCTGATACCTACTACAAAGAACTCTCCGGTGAAGAATGTTCAAACGAAAATGCGCCTTATTTACTTCACAGTAAGGTTTATTTTTCTATAATATACAAAATATTATGAAATCTTATCTAGGTAGCCAGCTGCATACCACACTGTTACATTTTTCGGTAGGGCAGCGTGGCTATACATGTGCTACTTTCGCATCCAGTAAAGAGGAATTTACAAAAAAAAGGAAGTATTTGTATGAATCACATAATTTACAACAAATATTACACTGTTTCTTTTTAATCTTTGTTCAAAAATTGACCCCGAGATGCACCCGTTGGATAGTGAAATACATCAAATCAGGGCAATGCAACGTTGTCGGATTTATCAAAATAGAATACAATTATTTTTACTCCTCACTAACCCAAGGGGATATAGTATGAAGTTATGCGAGGCTATTTTTTTTTGCAGATTATCAACTAGTATCACGCTGAGATTGTATTCTGAAAGTTTCATCAGTGTGCTATGTACGGGTGTTTATTTTACATTCAAATTTTGTAAATATGTACTAGTTGCATGTAACACATGAGATTCAACTGTCGATAGCGATAGTATGTATAGTTGAAGAATAAGTACTTACCAAACTATAATCCCAAATTATTTAATATTTTAAGATATTTGATTTTCTATATAACACATGTACCTACATATGTATGTATGTCAAGATAGGATAGTATGGAGGTCAGTCCTTTGATCCTACCCAGAATATGAAAACAGAATGATGGTATGTATGTATGTTTGGAGATTAGTATCAAACAATTAAGTCTTCTTAGATATTGTGTGTAGGCGATTGCCATACAAATTGTATGAAGCAATGTCGTCACTAAATTCAATTTTTATAAAAATTATTAAAAAAAATTGAGATGTGCTAATACAATTTTAATATTTTTTATAGAAAATTAAATGATCTAGTTGGGGTGTTTCGGCTTTTTTCGATATTTAAAAAAAAAATGAAATATAGGCAGTTAAACTCATAAATTTATCATAAAAAAAATATTTTTCTTAATAAAAAATGTTTGAGAACCCCTGGAATTTTTTTGAATAAACTAATTTGAGATTTTGTATGTGTCTATATTTGTACCAATTTTCAGCGTTCTAGCTTTTATGGTTTCTGAGATATATGGAAAAATAAAGTAAAAATTCAAAAGTTGATAACTAAAACAAAAATTAGAAATTCTGAGTATAAAAGTTTTGTAGGCCTGTAACTTTTTATATATTCTGAAATTTTGGGCTCTGTAAATTGAGCGGATCAAAAGTTATAAGGGGGGACAGACACACACACACAGACACACACACAGACACACCCTCACACACACACACACACACACACACACACACACACACACACACACACACACACACACACACACACACACACACACACACACACAGACACACGAAATGTTCTACTCCGAATTCTGAGTAAATCCGTGTAAGGAACATATATGCTGCGAAGCCTCTAAGTTGGTGTTTTTTGACTTCAAAGTTGGAAAAGCCGTGAAAAAAGTAGACCTCTGCATACAATTCTCGCGTATCCTGGCTTGAAACATTGTCGATATGTTAAGAGAACAAAGTTCTCCTGAACAAATCGACAGTTGGACAAATCGACAGTTGGATAATGTCGATTCATTAAGAGAATTGAATTCTCATGAACGAATCGACAGTTGGATAACTTTTATACTCGCTTAGACCTCATTAGATATTGATGGATATCTGAATAGCGCTTCTCGTTTTTTTACATACATACATACCATCACGCCATGTCCCTCACGGGGTTGGCAGAGAGAACCGAACACCACATTTTTCTATCTTGACACACATTCATCGCCTCATCAACATTCATACTTACATACATACATACATACATACATTCATACATTCATACATCGTCTTATACACGTTCGTCTGTTGTTCACGCTTCTTACATTTCCATCTTTCAGAATATCGTTTACATGGTCGTGCCATCCTTTTCTTGGGCGCCCCCGACCTCTTATTCCATTCCTGTCAGCTTTGTATATTTTCTTAGTCAGGCGTTCTTCATTCATTCTACCCATGTAGCCAAACCATCTCAGTGTGTTAACTTTGATTCTGTTAATTACATCTTTCTTCATCTTACATTCTTTCCTTGTATCTTCATTTCGAACTCTGTCATACATCGTTCTGTTACAAATTCTTCTAAGCGATCTCATTTCAACTGCGTTTTTTTAAACGTCAATAATATTTTAAAGTGACCCCAAGCTCGGGAAATTGAAATTTTTAATTTTTATTTTCAAATTGGTTAAAATCACATTACTTTCATAAAATGGCTTGAAAGAATTAACAAGTTTTCATAATAAAATAATTAAATAAAAAAATAATTGAAAAAAACTCATTTCATGATAATGCTGAAAATTTTTCATACAATATTTGAATACTTTATGAAGTGGTTTGTTATTCGTTCTCCTTTTATTATTATATTATATCTTATTGTTAAAGTGAAATAATATTTTGAAAATCTATTAAATTTTTTTATAAAAATATATATATTATATATTTGATGGCATGAGGGGGTTAGAAAACGCAGTACCATTTAAAAATATTCTGAAAGAAGGAAAGGGTGAAAAATTTAAATAACAGACGAGTTTGTAAGAGGCTGTGCATGCATGTGATTGAAGCGATGATTGTATGTATACAGATGACAAAAGTATGTATGCATGAAATCTAAAGTAATAAAGCAATCAAAATGTTAGTGTTTGTGTGTGTGTATGTGTGTGTGTGTGTGTGTGTTTGTCTCACGCCTTCTGAAAAACCAAGAGCATCTAAAAATCTAATTTATGTGCGAACGTGTACCTGTATACCTGATGCAGTGTCACGCTAAAAATAATGCGATAAAAATGCTGAATTTTAAAAATATTTCAATAATTATTTTTTTCATACAAAATTTTCCAAGTCGTATCTGTCAAAAAAGTGTACATTTTGCACGCAAATATCTGTTAGTTTAAAAGTTAGAAGTACGTATTTACACGAAGAAAATATATTTTCAAATATAACTTAGCGTTTAAGTGAAAAACATGGTGAATATTTTGTATAATTATAATGTTAAACTTATTTTTAAAGTAAGCGTTTTGTACATAAACGCCGCCATTTTAATATCTTTTCATACAATATTTCATTTTCCCACCGAATGAATATGTTCTTGAAAATAATAAACCTTTGAAATAAATGTAATTATGAGATAATAAAATGAAACACAAGACATTACGGCAAGTTTTAAGACATATATTGTAAAAATGTGTTTATTATTAGTTAAGATGTAGGCATAATAAAATTGCATAATTTGTAAATAATATTTGATTTTTCTGACAATTTTCATTTTTATGGCATCGAACAAACCAATGTAGGTACCTACATATTCAAAAAAGTCTCAAACCATTTGATATTTTTAAAGTATTGGAATGGTTACTATGGTAACGGAAAGATTCTGATATTCAAATTAAATTTGTTATGAATAGAATTTCTTTAGAATATTGTTGTAGGTAGGTACCTACCTATTACTATTTACTTACAAATCAACAATATACTGATTTCCTATCGGAAAATTGTATGCGATGTGCTCCTAAACCGTTTGTCCGATTACAATGAAACTTTGGTGAATTGTCGAGCGTGTGCCCGGGATGGTTTCTGGATTTAAACTTTTTTCTTATTCTTCTTTTTCTTCGTGTATTTGGTCATTTAACCTATGAAGGGGGAGTATCCTGGGAGAAGAAAGTCCAATTTTCCTTCCATATCTTCGCAGGTATCTGGATTTGAACTATTTTCTTCTTCTTCTTCGTGTATTTAGTCATTTTACCTATGAAGGTGGAGTATCCTGGGAAAAGAATGTCTTTTCATCTCTTCGCGGTTCTTCCAGGATGGTTTCTGGAATGAAACTTTTCTTAACCGACTGAAGAGACGGGATGTAATGAAGGGAAGGGACGTAATGAGGAATTGAAGGGACGGGAGGTACTGAAGGGCCTGAAGGGACGGGAGGTACTTAAGGGAACGTGTACCTGTATACCTGATGCAGTGTCAGGCTAAAAATAATGCGATTAAAATGCTGAATTTTAAAAATATTTCAATAATTATTTTTTTCATACAAAATTTTCCAAGTCGTATCTGTCATGAAGTGTACATTTTGCACGCAAATATCTGTTAGTTTAAAAGTTAGAAGTACGTATTTACACGAAAAAATTTTACTTTCAAGTATAACTTAGCGTTTAAGTGAAAAACATGGTGAATATTTTGTATAATTATAATGTTTAACTTATTTTTAAAGTAAGCGTTTTGTACATAAATGCCGCCATTTTAATATCTTTTCATACAATATTTCATTTTCCTACCGAATGAATATGTTCTTGAAAATAATAAACCTTTGAAATAAATAAAATTATGAAATAATAAAATGAAACACAAGACATTACAGCAAGTTTTAAGACGTATATTGTAAAAGTCTGTTAATTATTAGTAAAGATATAGGCATAATAAAATTGCATAATTTGTATATAATATTTGATATTCCGGACAATTTTTATTTTTATGGCATCGAACAAACCAATGTAGGTACCTACATACATATTATTCAAAAAATGTCTACAAACCATTTGATATTTTTTACATGTTCTATGGTTACTATGGTAACGGACACATTCTGATATTCAAATAAAATTTGTTATAAATCGAATTCGAATTAATTTAGAACATCATTGTAGGTAGGTACCTACATACCTAATACTACTTGAAAACCAACAATATACTAAGTTCGTATAGGAAAATTATTAAACTATCTTAGGTTAACTACAATACACATGTCATTCAATCTACAAACTATTTCCTATAGTGAAATTCTTCTTTTATTTAAGTAGACCTTTGGGTGATTTTTTATACAAACTATTTCTTGGAGTTTAATTCTTCTTCCTCTTCTTTTGTGAAGTCATTTGGGACAGTTCATAAATAAACTATTTCCTATAGTCTAATTTTTCTTTTTCTTAATTTATGTAGACCTTGGGTGAGTTTTTATACAAACTATTTCCTATAGTCTAATTCATCTTCTTCCTCTTCTTTTATGTAGCCCTTTGGGTGAGTTTTTATACAAACTTATTCCTATTATCTAATTCTTTTTCTTCTTATTTTATGTAGACCTCTGGGCCAGTTTTGATACCAACTATTTCTTTTAACGTATTTCTTCTTTTTCTAATTTTATGTAGACCTTTGTTGAATTTTGTATAAACTAACTTCCTATAGTCTTATTTTTCCTCTTTTATGTAGACCAAGGGAGAGTTTTCATGCAAACTTTTCCTTTAGTCTAATTCTTCTTCGTCTTATTTTATGTAGACCTCTGGGCCAGTTTTGATACCAACTATTTCTTTTAACGTATTTCTTCTTTTTCTAATTTTATGTAGACCTTTGTTGAATTTTGTATAAACTAACTTCCTATAGTCTTATTTTTCCTCTTTTATGTAGACCAAGGGAGAGTTTTCATGCAAACTTTTCCTTAAGTCTAATTCTTCTTCGTCTTCTTTTATGTTTTACCTTTGCGTTAGTTTTTATACAATCTATTTCCTGCGTTAGTTTTTATACAATCTATTTCCTGCGTTAGTTTTTATACAATCTATTTCCTGACGTATAATTATTCTTCTAATATGTAGACCTTTGGGTCAGTTTTTATATTAACTACTTTCTATAGTCTAATTCTTCTTTTTCTTATTTTTTGTAGATCTTTTGGTTAGTTTTTATACAAACTATTTCCTTTAGTCTAATTCTTCGTTTTCTTATTTAATGTAGACGTTGGGTGAATTTTATATAAAATATTTCCAATATTTCAATTCATCTTCTTCTTCTTTTATGAAGACCATTTGGTCAGTTTTTTATATAATACATTTACTATTGTGTAATTCTTCTATTGGATCTTTTATGTAGACCATTGGGTCAGTTTTTATTACAAACTATTTGTTATAGTCTTATACTTATTCTTTTTTTTTCATTTAGTCTTTTGGGTTAGTTTTAAGTCTTATAGTCTATTGTATAGAAATATTATAAACAACATGCACACTTGACGAAAATACATAAAACGAATGGGATGTGACCATCACTAGAATCTTCTCAATACTTTTTTTCAATCGAAATTTACACCATTTATTATATCATCATATATTGCTTAATTTTCAATAACTACATATTTGATTTTGATGACAATATAATAAAAAATCGGGGTTGTGGCCATTACTGGACTCTTCACAACGTTTATATTCAAATTAAAAACTATTTAAGTCTTCTTCTGTAATGTAGATCAGTTTTATTGTGCAAAAATATAATAATCTATAGGTATGCACACTTGACGAAAAATATAAAAACGAATGGGATGTGACCAACACTAGAATCTTTTCAGTACTTTTGTTTATTTAATTTTTAAGCCATTTCTCATCATCCAAAATTACTAAATATTTAAAACACATTTGCGTTCGATGACAATATATAAAAATAGGGGTTGTGGCCAAATCCAAACTCTTTACAACGTTGTCTCTTTATAATCAGTCATATTTAAAACCATTGACCATAGTCCATGCGTGCAGAAATTGTATGTACCTACTTATATATAAAAACAAATGGGTTGTGGCCATCACTTGAACATTTTACACCGCTTAAACTCAATTAAATTTCAAACAACTTTTTCTTACTACGAATTAGCAAATATTTTTTATGACAATATTATATAAACGAATGCTTATTCCTTCACTAATTTACATTCTTGGCCAACGGCGGGACATAAAAGCTAGTGTAAAATAAAATACATAATAAACATCTTCATTACATGTACTAGGCATGCCTTTTAAGTTCTGTCGTTTACATATTTACCGGCAGCTTTGAATTTGGAACTGTTTGATATTCAAATTTGTTTGAATTTAGAATCTAAAAACAATTGACAGTATTAGGATTAATGCTATTGTTTAGTCATTGCGTCGTTTTGAATCAAGTCATGTGACATATCAAGAGATAGAGACGTTATTAGGCATCTCAGGGACAACCATTCAAAAGATATTGCATATGGCACTTGGTGAGAGAAAGCTAGTTTGCCGTTGGATCCCGCATTTGCTTTCCGACGATAATATGGAGGTCCGCGTCAGATGGTGTAAGAAAAGTCTTCAAAGTTCAACTGAGGAGAGTCAAATCACGTCTACGACATCATCAGTGGTGACGAATCTTGGATGTATACTTACAATCCTGATTTAAAACAACAATCTACAGTCTGGGTCTTCCAAGATGAGCCAAAGCCGACTAAAGTTGTTCGCTCTCGAAGCACTTCAAAGAAGATGGTGGCCACGTTCGTTGCGAAAACCGATCATATTGCGACAATTGCACTTGAAGATCATAGAACGTTCAATGCTGAGTGGTATACGACAGTTTGTTTACCACAAGTCATCGTCGAGCTTCGGAAATCTTACCCAAAGCGAAGCATCATCCTATACCATGATAACGCAAGCTCACACAGCGCTCGTCAAACTATTCAGTATTTGAAGTAGGAAAACTTAGAAATTCATGTTCATCCTCCATACAGTCCCGACCTAAGCCCTAACGAATTCTTTATATTTCCTAAAATTAAGAAAAATCATCGCGGTCAAAGGTTCCAGTCCAGTGAAGAAGCAGTCGACGCTTTCAAGACAGCCATATTGAACACCCCTACTTTGGAGTGGATTAAATGTTTTAATAACTGGTTCGAGCGAATGGAAAAGTGTATTAAACTACGTGGTGAATACTTTGAAAAACAATAAAAGATACTACATATAAGATTATAGTAGTGTTATTATCTTCAAACGACAAAACTTAAAAGGCATGCCTCGTATGTATGTATTAGTCATTCGACCTGTTTGTGAAGGTGGTTTATTTGTTTTTTTTTTTTAATGAATATGTCCTTGTTAAATAAGTACATATATGTACATCTTCCTACGTTCCCTAAAATAAGCATAAATGCTTGTGCTATAGGTGAACGAAATCGGTCGAGGCAGGATTCGAACTCGCAACCACTGGATTACTAACCCAATGCGCTAACCGCTCTGCCATCGACCCATCTTTGATTATTTGTTTTTTTTGTTCATTTGTTTATTTGTTTAAGGTCAAATTATTGTAATTTGTCATGGCAGCCTTATTTTATCTGAAATAATTCTGTCTCTATAAATCAATTGTTATTTATTACATTACAGCTGTCCAAGTACCTAATTATATCATACACTTATTGAAGTACGTAGGTACATGATATATTATATAGGTACTTAAAGATCTAACAACAATGATTGTCTCAATTGGTCCATTCCATCTCGTGTTTTGCTGTCATTTGAATCAAAACGACATTATTTATTTCAACACCGAAGAATGGACGCACTTAATGACATAAAGTATATTTCGTAATAATACCTACTACAATTGGAATAATAAGTAATATTTAATGACCAGACATTTTTTTCTAAAAGTTTTAATGTCGTGTCGTTGACAGTGTGACATTAATATTATAGGAGAACCGGGAAATTAAGGCACCTACAGGGCCTACGACCGATCATCGTCTGGTTTACATGATGATTATTGACACCGAAGCCCTTCTTGCGAAAATTTCCTTCAACATACCGACGAGACAAACTAGAAAAATATATACATTTAGACTTCCCATCTGTGGCACAAATTATGCACAGCACTCTTTCATATACAGACCATGCAGAAATTATGATTCTTTCTTCTATGACATTGATCTCTTCAACTCATCGTATAGTATAGAAGATTTAAACTATCCATTTTGGCCACGTTACCTCATCGCTCTGAGTGATCTTAGCCTCATTTCCTTTCAATTTCCTTTTTCCTACAGCAAATAATATTATGCTACTGTTTCTTTTTCAATTCATGTTTTTTTACCAGTAATATTCATCAATTTTTTTTGGCTTAAGTATTTGTTGTATTACACTCTGCTTGTCCTATGTAAGTAAGTACTAAATTGGCTGTATGTTTGTTTTCAATAAATAAAATAAAATAAAAATCACTTTAAGGCCCTTGTATACCTCGAACATACGGATGTACACAAATATGCACACTAAATTTCCTTTTAGTGTATGAAACACAAATATATTATATACCACCATATGTGTGATACATATATAATATTTTTATGCAAAGAAATGGTAAAATTTAGAGTTTTTTTTAAGGGGCCATATAAACCTAAACACCTCAATTTCAAATCCAATCCCTCAAATATGTTTAACAGTGTGTTTATAGAAATAATAGTATAAGTCTTTTCAACATTTCTCTTGTGAATGTTCGTGACACAATTTTAAAATTCAGCCTAAATTCCCATAAATAAATTATTAAAAATATCCTTTTTTACAATTGACATATTGTGTGTAAGTGAGACAAAAAAGAAAGGTAGAGGGATGAACGTTAGGAATGATGGAACGATAGAGCTTTGGTCGGGAGTGACAATAGACGAATTTGCATGCAAAGGAGTCGGTGTGATTCTAGCGAAACGTATGGGGAGATGTATGAAAGAGTACAAGCTTGAAAGTCCTAGACTGATGTGGGTAAGGCTGAAGATCGGAATTACAAGCGTATTCCTAATAGTAGGATATGCGCCTGGAAACTCCGATAGTGAAAGTGATAAGGATGACTTTTGGAACAGTGTGACCGAAATAATAAATGAGAAAAAAGATAATGAAAGAGTGATTCTGGCTGGAGATCTAAATGGATGGGTTGGTGTCCGTAGGAAAGATTATGAGTGTGTCCTTGGACCCCACGGTGATAGCAGAGTGAATGACAATGGTAAGAGACTACTGGAAGTGTGCACGGAAGGGAATTTATTTGTGGCGAATTCAATATTCAGCCACAAAAGTGTTCACCAGTATACATGGGAAAGGGGGAATGAAAGGTCGATAATAGACTATGTATGTGTTGACGCCGCACTAAGGAAAGCGACAGTGGACACTAGAGTGTACAGGGGCGCGGATCTGGAGACAGATCACTACTTGGTGATATCAAGAATTGTTCTGTTTACTGGCTGGCGCTCTAAAACACACCGAAGTGAACCACCGAAGCGAACCAAAGTAGAAAGGCTGCAAGATGAGAGTGTAAGAAAACAATATGCGAAAGATACGGAAAGCGAACTTCTTAGAGCAATACACAGGAGTGAAAATATCGAGGAAGCATGGACGACACTGAAAGAGACCGTATGTAAGACAGCGAAAAAGGTATGTGGTATTGCTAAAAGAGGTGGAATGAAAGGCGATGCATGGTGGAGTGAGAGAGTTAAGATAGTTGTGGGATGGCATTAATAGCCGCGAAAGGATCGAATAATGAAGAAAGAGCAAAAGAGAATTATAAAGTGTGCAAGAAGGTAGTCAAAGACACAGTAAAAAGGGAAAAAGATGGTATAAAAGAGAAAGAAAGCCTGAAAATAGCCAACGACTTTCCTGGAAACATGAAAATGTTCTGGAAAGGCGTAGCGAAAAGAAAAAATGGAACTGTGAAAGCTTCGAAAGGAATAAATGATAAAGATGGAAAAATAATTATGGACGAAGACGGCGTGAAAGAACGATGGAAAGAATATTTCAAGGAACTGTATGAAAGCGGAGTAAGTGGGGACGTGAGTCAGAGAATATGGCATGTAAGCGAAAGTGATAAGGATGAAATAACGCAAGAAGAAGTGTTTGAAGCAGTAAAACACGCGAAAGCGGGGAAAGCTGCCGGGTATGACAGTGTATCAGCTGAACTTATAAAATATGGTGGCGAACAGACGTTGGAGTGGTGTCTCTCTCTTTTCAACAAATGTTGGGAAGAAGGACACACTCCCTCAGACTGGAGAAATGCAGTCGTGGTACCTTTGTATAAAGGTAAAGGATCGAAGCTCGACTGCAAAAACTATAGAGCCATAAGTTTGCTAAGCTCAGTTGGTAAGATGTATGCAAGGATCCTGGATCAAAGAGTGCGAAAGATTACAGAAAGCAAGATATGGGATGTCCAAGGTGCGTTTGTGGGCGGCAGAGGATGTTTAGACCAAATTTTTTCTCTGCGCACGGTCACAGAAAAGGTTCTGGATAAAAATCAGAAAATTTTCTGTGCCTTCATAGACCTAGAAAAGGCGTATGATAAAGTTGTTAGAGAAAAATTATGGGATATACTAGCAGTGTATGGAGTGAAGAGTAAACTGATACGCGCAATCGCGTCATTATATGAGAACAGCGAAGCATGTGTTCGTGTCAACGACACAGTGACAACGTGGTTTTCTATAAATAATGGCGTTAGACAAGGGTGCGTGCTATCTCCATGGCTCTTTAACTTGTACATTGATTTCTGCATTAGAGCCCTTAAGGATGAAAGCAAGGGTCTGAAATTGAGTACTGTAATGGTGCGAGATTTGATGTATGCAGACGATAAAGTTCTTTTAGCAGAAAGTATGGAAGAGTTACAGTATCTTGTAAGTATGGTATATGAATGATGTATAGAGAATGGACTTAGGATGAATGCCAGCAAATCAAAGACAATGGTCTTTGAAAAGAGTGAAAGCAGAACAGCGTGTAAAATAAGAGTAGAGAACGAATGGCTTGAGCAAGTCGACGAATATGTATACTTGGGAAGCATATTTCAACGGAACGGACGACTCGATAAAGAGATCGAAAGAAGAGTTATGGCAGGAAACAGAGTGAATGGAGCACTGAGACCAATTATGAATGATCGCAACATATCAAAGGATGCCAAAGTTGCCATTCATAACGCCATCGTAGTGCCAACCCTGACGTATGCAAGTGAAACCTGGACATGGCAGAAGACGCATGAAAGTAGAATAAATGCAGTTGAAATGAGATCGTTAAGAAGGATTTGTAATAGAACGATGTATGACCGGGTAAGAAACGAGGATATAAGGAAAGAATGTAGGATTAAGAAAGATGTCATTACTAGAATGAAAGTGAACACATTGAGATGGTTTGGTCACATGGGGAGAATGAATGAGGAGCGCCTGACGAAGAAAATATACAGAGTGGAAAGGAATGGAATGAGAGGTCGGGGACGCCCAAGAAAGGGATGGCACGACCATGTGAACGAAATTTTGAAAGACGGAAATGTTAGAAGTGTGAGCAATAGACGAACATGTATGAGACGATGCATGAATGTGGACGAGGCGAGGGATGCGTGCCAGGATAGAAAAATGTGGCGTTCGGTTCTCTCTGCCTACCCCGCAAGGGACATGGCGTGATGGTATGTATGTATGTATGTATGTCCTTTTTTACAGCATTTTTGTTAAATTACTCCATAACCACGTGTCGTAGAGAAATAAATCTTTTATACGCTTAAAGAGTGCATAAAATCAAAGTGAATGACCGATAAAGTTTTTTTCATTTCAACTAAGGTTTGTTCTTAAAATACAAAAAAATCAACAAATTTAGGGTTTCCGATATTTTAAATCACGTACAAACCTTTTTTAACGCACGCTATATTTACCCTTACTAACGTGTAACTTCATAGTGCATTGGGCGGTTTTAATATATCATGTTTTCAGTCACTAAGTTTAGCGTTATATGTCCTCTTAAATAGCAAGAATGTCGGCCTTCGTGGCCTTCAGTTGGTTAGGTCCCGGGTTCGATTCCCGGTGGAGACGCAGTTTTTAATTGTGTTTTCAGTCTAGATCTGTGAGATGATTAATATCGTAAGTCTCCATAATGTGACAACTTGCTTGTTATTGGGTGCGTGTTAAATTAATATTTGACATAGTAGGTACAGCTGTTAGTTGCCCGAGAAGCAATATCAAAAAAATAATAAATCAGCCGGTAGACTTTCATATTCTCTTTCGATTGAAGTAAAAATCTATTATATATTAGTACATTTTTTCATTTTCATTGTTATTTGTAATATAAAATGTTATATTAATCCAATTGGATCGTCTTCAATCCGTCTTATAAAAGGCTGCTGCCAGATTAATTAAGGGCTCATCAAAATATGAACATATCACTCAACTATTGAGAGACCTGCACTGGCTACGTGTTCCGGAGCGTATTTTGTTCAAAGACTGTTGGACGGTGCATAAAGCGGTAAATGGAAAGGCACCATCATACATAACGGAGCTATGTATACCACAGCAGATGACAAACCGGAGGACAAGGCTTCGATCTGCAGCAACTGCCGCTGGACGTTTATCCGAGAAAATCCGGTGTCACTTCACTAAATTAGGTGAACGTGCTTTTGCTGTGTGCAGAGATATGTATGCAAATGATTGAGTAAGAAGTTAAAATAATGCAGAGATAAGTACGCTAATGCGTGAAATATTCGTTAAACGTATGCATAGAAGTTCAAATAATGCAGAGAAATGTACGAAAATGCGAGAGAAACATGTTTAAATAATGCAGAGAAATGAACGAAAATGCGTTAATAAACACGTTAAATAATGCAGAAAAAATACGTAAATGCGTGGGATAAAGTTAACATAATGCAGAGAAATGTATGAAAATGCGCGTGAAACATATTTTAAAAATGTAGAGAAATGTACGTAAATAAGTGAAAAAGAAGTTCAAATAATGCAGAGAAAAGTACGATAATGCGTGAAATAGAATTTAATAAAATGCAGAAAAATGTACGTAAATGCGTGGGATAGACGATTTAATAATGCGTGAAAATGATAAAGAAAGAAGTTTAAATAATGCAGAGATATGTACGCAAATGATTGAGTAAGAAATTAAAATAATGCAGATATATGTACGCTAATGCGTGAAAAATTCGTTAAAATTATGCATAGAAATGTTCGTAAAAGATCGAGAATGAAGTTTTAATAATGCAGAGATATGTACGCAAATGCGTGAAAAATATGTGGCTGAAGTTTCGAACGTTCTAACGGAATGAACTAACGGATCAATGGTCAGGATACAATAGTGATAACCCAAGGAAAAAATATTTTTTATTTATTTATTTATTTATTATATATATTTTATTTGTAGTTTTAATTGCTTGTTTATTTATTTATTTATGCATTAACTAGTTTTTTTTAATTATTTACTTATTTATGCATTAATGAACGATAAAATATACGGAAAAAAATTGAAAATAATCTGAATATAAATAAAGTAAACGTCGTAATACCCCACCATATAGGGTAGCCAGCGACAGGTTTGCGGAAACGCATAACCCAATAATATAAAGCATTACACATGCGTGTATACCCACACACATTTTTTTATAATCTACGTACTTACTAAATATAAATACACCACCATGTAGGGTATCAGCGACAGGTTTGCGGAAACGCATAACCTAATAAAATAAAGGACTACACATGCGTGTATGCCCACGCACATTTTATTTATAATAAACGTACTTAGTGAATATAAATACACCACCATGTAGGGTAACCAGCGACAGGTTTGCGAAAACGCATAACCTAAGAAAATTATGCACTACACATGCATGTATGCCCACGCACATTTTTTTTATAATTTACGTACTTAGTGAATATAAATACACCACCATGTAGGGTAACCAGCGACAGATTTGCGGATAACCTAATAAAATAAAGCACTACACATTCGTGTATGCCCACGCACATTTTATTATAATTTAAGTACTTACTGAATATATATACACCACCATGTGGGGTAACCAGCGACAGGTTTGAGGAAACGCGTAACCTAATAAAATAAAGCACTACAAATGCGTGTATGCCCACGCACATTTTTTATAATTTACGTACTAACTGAATATAAATACACCACCATGAAGGGTAATCAGCGACAGGTTTGCGGAAACGCATAACCTAATAAAATTAAGCACTACACAGGCGTGTATGCCCACGCACATTTTTTTATAATTTACATACTTACTGAATATAAATTCACCACCATATATGGGAACCAGCGACAGGTTTGCGGAAACGTATAACCTAATAAAATAAAGGACTACACATGCGTGTATGCCCACGCACATTTTTTTATAATAAACGTACTTAGTGAATATAAATACACCACCATGTAGGGTAACCAGCGACAGGTTTGCGAAAACGCATAACCTAAGAAAATTATGCACTACACATGCATGTATGCCCACGCACATTTTTTTTATAATATACGTACTTAGTGAATATAAATACACCACCATGTAGGGTAACCAGCGACAGATTTGCGGATAACCTAATAAAATAAAGCACTACACATTCGTGTATGCCCACGCACATTTTATTATAATTAAAGTACTTACTGAATATATATACACCACCATGTGGGGTAACCAGCGACAGGTTTGAGGAAACGCATAACCTAATAAAATAAAGCACTACAAATGCGTGTATGCCCACGCACATTTTTTATAATTTACGTACTAACTGAATATAAATACACCACCATGAAGGGTAATCAGCGACAGGTTTGCGGAATGGCATAACCTAATAAAATTAAGCACTACACAGGCGTGTATGCCCACGCACATTTTTTTATAATTTACATACTTACTGAATATAAATTCACCACCTTATATGGGAACCAGCGACAGGTTTGCGGAAACGCATAACCTAATAAAATAAAGGACTACACATGCGTGTATGCCCACGCACATTTTTTTTTTAATAAACGTACTTAGTGAATATAAATACACCACCATGTAGGGTAAACAGCGACAGGTTTGCGAAAACGCATAACCTAAGAAAATTATGCACTACACATGCATGTATGCCCACGCACATTTTTTTTATAATATACGTACTTAGTGAATATAAATACACCACCATGTAGGGCAACCAGCTACAGATTTGCGGATAACCTAATAAAATAAAGCACTACACATTCGTGTATGCCCACGCACATTTTATTATAATTTAAGTACTTACTGGATATAAATACACCACCATGTGGGGTAACCAGCGACAGGTTTGCGGAATTGCATAACCTAATAAAATAAAGCACTACACATTCGTGTATGCCCACGCACATTTTATTATAATTTAAGTACTTACTGGATATAAATACACCACCATGTGGGGTAACCAGCGACAGGTTTGTGGAAACGCATAACCTAATAAAATAAAGCACATTTTTTATAATTTACGTACTAACTGAATATAAATACACCATCATGAAGGGTAATCAGCGACAGGTTTGCGGAAACGCATAACCTAATAAAATTAAGCACTACACATGCGTGTATGCCCACTATGCAGATTTTTTAATAATTTACGTACTAACTGGATATAAATAAAGTAAACCTCGTTATACCCCACCATGTAGGGTAACCATCGACAGGTTTGCGGATACGCATAAACTAATAAAATAAAGCATTACACATGCGGGTATGCCCACACACATTTTTTAATAATTTACGTACTTACTGAAAATAAATAAAGTAAACCTCGATATACCTCACCATGTAAATAAAACATTACACATGCGTGTATGCCCACTCAAGTATATTTTTATATTTTACGTACTTACTGAATATAAATAAAGTAAACCTCGATATTTTATTTGGCCAAAGATACCCTCGGAACGGAAAATTTTGAAGTCAAATATAATATTAAAAAAAATCTAGCACTTTTATTTGGTCAAAGATACCCTCAATTTTTCTGAGGTGTATGTAGCACTACAATGTGCATCTGAAGCAAAAATAAAATTCAAATAAAATAAACCGCAACATTGTTTTCAAGCCGATTAACGGAAAATTTTGATGTCAAATATAATATTAAAAAAAATCTAGCACTTTTATTTGGTCAAAGATACCCTCAATTTTTCTGAGATGTATGTAGCACTACAATGTGCATCTGACGCAAAAATAAAATTTATAAAAAATAAACCGCAACATTGTGTTCAAGCGGATTAACGGAAAATTTTGATGTCAAATATAATATTAAAAAAAATCTAGCACTTTTATTTGGTCAAAGATACCCTCAATTTTTCTGAGGTGTATGTAGCACTACAATGTGCATCTGACGCAAAAATAAATTTCAAATAAAAAAAACCGCAACATTGTTTTCAAGCCGATTAACGGAAAATTTTGAAGTCAAATATAATATTAAAAAAAAATCTAGCACTTTTATTTGGTCAAAGATACCCTCAATTTTTCTGAGGTGTATGTAGCACTACAATGTGCATCTGAAGCAAAAATAAAATTCAAATAAAATAAACCGCAACATTGTTTTCAAGCCGATTAACGGAAAATTTTGATGTCAAATATAATATTAAAAAAAATCTAGCACTTTTATTTGGTCAAAGATACCCTCAATTTTTCTGAGATGTATGTAGCACTACAATGTGCATCTGACGCAAAAATAAAATTTATAAAAAATAAACCGCAACATTGTGTTCAAGCGGATTAACGGAAAATTTTGATGTCAAATATAATATTAAAAAAAATCTAGCACTTTTATTTGGTCAAAGATACCCTCAATTTTTCTGAGGTGTATGTAGCACTACAATGTGCATCTTACGCAAAAATAAAATTCAAATAAAATAAACCGCAACATTGTTTTCAAGCCGATTAACGGAAAATTTTTAAGTCAAATTAATATTAAAAAAAATCTAGCACTTTTATTTGGTCAAAGATACCCTCAATTTTTCTGAGGTGTATGAAGCACTACAATGTGCATCTGACGCAAAAATAAAATTCAAATAAAATAAACCGCAACGTTGTTTTAAAGCCGATGAACGGAAAATTTTGAAGTCAAATATAATATTAAAAAAAAATCTAGCACTTTTATTTGGTCAAAGATACCCTCAATTTTTCTGACGTGTATGTAGCACTACAATGTGCATCTGACGCAACAATAAAAAACAAATAAAATAAACCGCAACATTGTTTTCAAGCCGATTAACGGAAAATTTTGAAGTCAAATATAATATTAAAAAAAAATCTAGCACTTTTATTTGGTCAAAGATACCCTCAATTTTTCTGAGGTGTATGTAGCACTACAATGTGCATCTGATGCAAAAATAAAATTTATAAAAAATAAACCGCAACATTGTGTTCAAGCGGATTAACGGAAAATTTTGATGTCAAATATAATATTAAAAAAAAAAAGCACTTTTATTTGGTCAAAGATACCCTCAATTTTTCTGAGGTGTATGTAGCACTACAATGTGCATCTGACGCAAAAATAAAATTTATAAAAAATAAACCGCAACATTGTGTTCAAGCGGATCAACGGAAAATTTTGATGTCAAATATAATATTAATAAAAAATCTAGCACTTTTATTTGGTCAAAGATACCCTCAATTTTTCTAAGGTGTATGTAGCACTACAATGTGCAACTGAGGCAAAAATAAAATTCAAATAAAATAAACCGCAACATTGTTTTCAAGCCGATTAACGGAAAATTTTGAAGTCAAATATAATATTAAAAAAAAATCTAGCACTTTTATTTGGTCAAAGATACCCTCAATTTTTCTGAGGTGTATGTAGCACTACAATGTGCATCTGAAGCAAAAATAAAATTCAAATAAAATAAACCGCAACATTGTTTTCAAGCCGATTAACGGAAAATTTTGATGTCAAATATAATATTAAAAAAAAATCTAGCACTTTTATTTGGTCAAAGATACCCTCAATTTTTCTGAGATGTATGTAGCACTACAATGTGCATCTGACGCAAAAATAAAATTTATAAAAAATAAACCGCAACATTGTGTTCAAGCGGATTAACGGAAAATTTTGATGTCAAATATAATATTAAAAAAAATCTAGCACTTTTATTTGGTCAAAGATACCCTCAATTTTTCTGAGGTGTATGTGGCACTACAATGTGCATCTTACGCAAAAATAAAATTCAAATAAAATAAACCGCAACATTGTTTTCAAGCCGATTAACGGAAAATTTTTAAGTCAAATTAATATTAAAAAAAATCTAGCACTTTTATTTGGTCAAAGATACCCTCAATTTTTCTGAGGTGTATGAAGCACTACAATGTGCATCTGACGCAAAAATAAAATTCAAATAAAATAAACCGCAACGTTGTTTTAAAGCCGATGAACGGAAAATTTTGAAGTCAAATATAATATTAAAAAAAAATCTAGCACTTTTATTTGGTCAAAGATACCCTCAATTTTTCTGACGTGTATGTAGCACTACAATGTGCATCTGACGCAACAATAAAAAACAAATAAAATAAACCGCAACATTGTTTTCAAGCCGATTAACGGAAAATTTTGAAGTCAAATATAATATTAAAAAAAAATCTAGCACTTTTATTTGGTCAAAGATACCCTCAATTTTTCTGAGGTGTATGTAGCACTACAATGTGCATCTGATGCAAAAATATAATTTATAAAAAATAAACCGCAACATTGTGTTCAAGCGGATTAACGGAAAATTTTGATGTCAAATATAATATTAAAAAAAAAAAGCACTTTTATTTGGTCAAAGATACCCTCAATTTTTCTGAGGTGTATGTAGCACTACAATGTGCATCTGACGCAAAAATAAAATTTATTAAAAATAAACCGCAACATTGTGTTCAAGCGGATTAACGGAAAATTTCGATGTCAAATATAATATTAAAAAAAATCTAGCACTTTTATTTGGTCAAAGATACCCTCAATTTTTCTGAGGTGTATGTAGCACTACAATGTGCATCTGACGCAAAAATAAAATTCAAATAAAATAAACCGCAACATTGTTTTCAAGCCGATTAACGGAAAATTTTGAAGTCAAATATAATATTAAAAAAAAATCTAGCACTTTTATTTGATCAAAGATATCCTCAATTTTTCTGCAGTATATAAAGCACTATAATGTGCATCTGACGCAAAAATAAAATTTATAAAAAAATTTGAAAATTTGACAGGAGCGACATTCACCCTACTATTTCATCGAGCAACTTGGGCGACATTGGTGCGAGTCAACCGTGATTCCGAACGGGCAGAGTGAATCGCCGCGCGAATCGCTCGATGAATTCCGAACGCTTAGGATGACGCTCTAACATCGCCGAGCGTCTTTCCGAACGCTACCTAGGTTATATTCTCTTTGTGCCACAGAAAAGTTTACTTCTATATTATCTGTGCACAGAACACAATAAGTTGTCAAAGCGACGTTTAAATTTTTCATCTGTCAATGTCGCGATATAAAAAAAGAAATTTAGAAGCAAATGGAGTTCATAATTGATTTCATTTTACTCAAAAATATCACGAGAATTGGTAAGATAACATATTTATGATGTTAGATATGTCAATTTAACTTTTGTATTGAAATTTTATAGGTTATATATGTCGAACATGTTTATTGATAACTTGTCGTGGTTTCTGTCAAGATATGCCAGTGAGGTGCGACGCAGAGGACTTGTAGATGGTTAATTACAATGCCGTTGCGATTGCTGTGTTCTGGAGTGGGATGGCCTAGTGGTGAAGTGCTCGGACTCGTAAAGCAAGTAAGTGACAACTGGAATAAGAGTGCTGTATTTATGACGCGTCATTTCTTATTACTTACATCATGGACAGAAGTAATTTCCTTTAATTGCATGGAAGCATGGCGCTTTGTTTTTCCACTAGGGAGTATGCGGCTCCAGTCTATCTTATTCTTTATTGTTATAGTATATCGTCCGTAGATCCTCCAGACACTTGGAATCGTCAGTTACAGTTTACGAATAATAATTTTAATAACACAGGTTTTATTTTTTCTGTCGCGTAAACTGAATGAAATACGATGAAAATATTGTATAAATATGTATTCATGTTATATAGAAATATTCCACCTCGGTACAGGCAAAGCCTTGTGAGGGTGGATATATATATATGAAAAAAATGATTTTTTAAATTATAATAAATACATTTTTATTAAAACAAAATCCATATTATCATTTATGATTTTACTTTACTTTATTATTTACTATGCTTTTTATATTGCTAAGGTCATTACGGCATATTTTTCTAAATATATCTAAAATATAGGAAAAAACATCGACGATACATCAATGTATCGTTCTTATTGCCGATGTTTTCTAACATCGATACTTTGTCATAAAAACATCGATGTTTTCTAACATCGATGTTTTTAAGAACGATGTTGCATCCCTAGTTGGGAGAACGTTGGAAACCTGTCTACATGGGGCTTTCTGCAACAAGGAATACCAACGACATGTGGCTGTGGAGAGCAGCAGACCACCGCACATCTGTCCCTCAAGTCCAGTCAACTGCACCGTGCACGATCTTATGGTGGGAAATGATTGTGCTATTGACGTTGCTAGGCACTGGCAGAAGATTATTTAAATGCATTGCTGACACGATAGAAGAAGAAGACTGCACCCTTCATTTAATTCAAATATTTACATTTTTTTCTCATATGACAGTCATTACACCAACTCGTTATTATTAATGTTAGACTAAGAGCCTCTTTAAATTAAAATCATTTAATACTTCATGCAATATATTGTAGTTATTTCTTTTACAGGGAATTCTAGTGACTCCAGGGTTCAAAGATTGTGGATCCATTTGGCGGACTCATTAAATCAATCGAGAAGACCTGCAGAGAGTGGAATGAAGTTAGAATTTTTATTCCACATATAATTTATGTGAGCTTCTATTTAACTTTCGCACTATTACAAATATTGCTGATAATAATAATAATATTACAGTCATATAAAACAGCGTTGAGGAAGGCTAAAGGAAAAAAGTATTAGAGCGTCTATGAGAGGAATGGTAGGTGGGGAGGACAGCAACCAGGCGCTGACTACCATGGAATCAAAGCTGATTGAGACTGAAGGGATGGTTTACAACTGATGTAGAATCAGGAGCATACAATCCAGAGTTTAATGATGATTCTCTATCAAAGAAGTGAATTAAAGTTTTTGTTACCATTATATTTTTTTTGTATATAAGTACATAATATATCCATTTTATATCTATATAATTATTATTTCAATGTAAAATGCTACCTACTCAGCATTTTATAATACTTACCTTTTTAATCTTTCACATAAAATATCAAAATATTATTGCAATTCTTTTTAATGTACAAAATTTATGAAAAAAAATATATATGAATATATTATTTTTATAACAATTTGTTTTATTTTTACTTTGCCATTCTGATTGCTTAAAAGGTTCCACAAATTAGGTACAACAAATTTAAAATTTATATTATAATTATTTACTTTATACATATATATATATATATATATATATATATATATATATATATATATATATATATATATATATATATATATTAGTAAAACCTGGCAGACGTGGTCCTGCCTGTTTAATTATTGACCTCCAAATATATAAAAATGGTTGTTCGGTATTTTTTCCTTTTTATTACTTAACATTCTTATCTAGATTCGCTAATTATAATTCCATTTTTTCCCTTCCATCCCTACAGTCCCTATTCATTCATTTTTTAATTTTATTTAATGATTCAAACAAACTTAACATTCTTATCTAGATTCGCTGATTATAATTTCGTTTTTTCCCTTCCATCCCTACAGTCCTTTCCGTCCCTATTCATTCATTTTTTAATTATTCAAACAAATACAGGTACTTGAACCTTTAGCATTATACCAGTTTTATATAATATACCATTTTATATTATGGGTATATAGGATTTTTTCTTAAAATGTTTTTATTTCTTTATTCATTTATTTACTTATTCAATCATTTATTGTGGAGATATTAAATAAATAAATTTTAATTTTTAAACCTTTTCGTTTGCGCGCTGAACAAACCCACTGTTGGTGACTTTCACTAACGTCCCCTAACTCTTAGGTGTTACCTAAGAATTCTTATGTAGTACCTAACGTGAATTTTCGTTTCACCACCTACATAAGAGTTACCTAAGACGCTAAGACTGGTGAAAACCAAACGATACGTTAGGGGTTACCTAAGCTTAGTTGATACCCAGCTATGTGACAGTTTAGGTAACGTTGGTGGAAGTCACCATAAGTGTCAATTCAATACCAACTTTTTTTTTCAATTTTTTTTGTGAGATTCGAATAAATATCAAATAGATATCGGAATGAGCTGAACAGATTGCCAAAGTTTCATCGCAATCGGATGTTGGTTTAGGAGTCCATCGCTCACATAGAAACAAATATACGTACATCCATTTATATATATATATATGTAAAAAAATTATACATTCAAGTTTAGTGTCTTCTTATTAAATTACTTCTAATCTTTGCAACGTGGATAAATTGTAAGTATGTTCCTTATTGCCAATATCAATTTCAGTAATGTCTTCATCTGCAATGGACAATTGTATTCTATATATTCAAGTGAAGTGAATATAAAGAATACAATTGAATATATAGAATACATTGCAACATTTTATAACATTTGCAAAACAAAAATAATGAAGATTTGTGTACAAATATCTAGGTATATTTAAATTACACTAAAATAAATATTGAAGGTTTTTTTACATAAGTAATTTAAAAACATCCATAGTATAAGATAAAAAGAATATATATAATCAAAAACATAAGAACACATAGTACACCAATCTCAATTATTACAATGAATTCATTAGAAAAACAGTATTTGATTTAAGTACAAAATAAAAATTTGACAAAAATAAGAATTTGTTTTTACAATTGTGTAATAATGCAGTTATAATTTGAGATGAGTGATGCTTAGATATTATTATAAAATAAGCTTTATCTAAGAAAATACAGATTACATTTAATACAGTACTGCTATATGGCAAAAATATTCCAATATCGTTTAAAAGAAAATACAAATATCATGTTTCTGACGTTGCAACCAGCAGATTTTCAACTTATGAAAGTTTCTCTCAAGACATTAATAAAGGCTCTAGTCATTCCACAGACTCTTACTTATAAAACATCATTACAAAATATAATATGTTAATAGACCCTGTTGTTTTTGGCGATTGCTCGTCTTCATTGGGGTTTGCTATACTTGATCCAGGAAATTGCGTTTTGAACATTAGTTTCAATGTTTCTTCCACAATCTTTGTGAATTGGCAATAGAGACGCCGTATTGTGTCGAGTGCATTGGCTTTATTTTTTTATTGTAAAATCAATAGTTATGACATATGAGCGCCGCAAACTATAGTTCAACACGCATAGTTTAAAAACTCATTTCCACACCACCTTGAGGTAGAGTAAGCGGCGCGTCTTTTTTATCGTGGTATCCCCAGTAGGCCTAATCCACGTGCAATTCACTTTTCCAAAAATTAGCGCATTCCTCTTCACTTTGTTCTTGATGGACTAGGTGTTGCGAGTTCATTGTCTTTAGTATCGATTGAAACGTCACAGACCAAAATTTCTTCCACATCGCCCGTGATGGGATTATCAGTTTCATCGCAATCCTCTTCGTTCTTGATTTTATCATACATTTCTTCCTCTTCATCTTGTAATGGAACTTGGCCAAAAATCAATGAATGTTGGAGAGTATTCCCGCTTTTGAATATGTCATCAGAAAGTCATCTATTAACACCAACTCCACTACATACTTTAAGAGTAATCAAATAGTTGGTTATGCAGATATTCTCAACATTGTCGGAAGATCCCTTGCAGCCCTACAGGAAGTCTTTGAACCACTTGAAACAGCAGCAGCAGAAATAGGTTTGCAAATCAATGAAAATAAAACCAAAATAATGAAGCAAACTAGAAATGCTAGAAACGCTTAACATAGTAATATAACATTCAAGGATAAGTACTTTTGAAACTGTTGAGGAATTTGCATACTAGGGTTCAACTATCAATTAAGGTAATGGAGATACCCTAGATATAAAAAGGTGAATAGCGACAAGTGACAGCATTCTTCTCTGTATTACCTGTGTTAGTTGTAGAAGTGTCCACAGATATACAAAAACAACCCTGTATAAAACATCATTAGGATTGTTGTATCATATGGGTGTGAGGCTTAGACACTGACAGCAAAGTCTGCGGAGATGCTGGACATCTTTGAAATAAAAGTGATACGTAAAATCCTGGGACCCGTGAATGATGGACAAACATGGAGGATTAAATTCAACAATGAGTTGTAAACATCTATAAAGCTCCCAAAGTCTCTGACATATGGGCTGGGCATGTTCAGAGAATGCCATCATCGCGGGTTCAAAAAAGAGTCTTTTGTCACCTAGGTAACAAAAGAAAGGTCGGAAGACCGAGGCTGCGATGGGAAGGCGATATTGTGAGGGACACGTCCCAGCTTCTGAGTGCCAAACTGGAAGGTCGCAGCAAGTGACAGGAGAGGTTGGAGGAGGAAGTTACTGGAAGCTAAGGCTCGATATGGGCAATAGAGCCATTAAAGAAGAACATCTAAACAACTGTACTATGCTTCTTTTGCTCAAAGCCTGCATCTTATTTTAAAATTTTTGATTTATCTTATATTTGTCAGACCTTTGTTATCCAATTCTTACATACATACCATTTCCCTATTTGTGGTAGACAGAAAGAGCCAAATGCCAGACTCTTCGATCTTGACACACATATTTTGCCTCATTTATATCTACACTTCAGGCCATACATGCTCTCGTATTATTATACTATTATCGTATGTTCTTATCTTTCAAAATTTCATTTATATGATCATACCAACTCTTTTTCGGCCGACCCCTACATCTCATTTCCAGTCTTTTCATCCTTGTATACTTTCTTTGTCATTCGTTCATTCCCTCTACATGTCCAAACCATCCTAAAGCAATTATCTTCATTCTTCTAACATTATGTCTTTCGATGTTACATTCTCTTTTGATATCATGATTCCTTATCCTATCATAAATTGTTTTGTCATACATTCTTCTAAGGAACCTTATTTTCAGTGTTAATTTTACTTTCAAGCATCTTCTGCCATGTCCCACTTGCATACATTATGGTTGGAACAACAATTGCATTGTGCACAGTAAGTTTTGCTGGCCTTGAAATAATTGGGTGTCATTATTGTTCTTAGTGCACCCTTCTTTCTATATCATTTTCCAATCTTCCATCATGCTGAAACATACTTCCTAAAAACAAATAATCTTCATACACTTGTTTAATTCGTTCTTTATCAACTCGTATTTCGCATTCTGTTCTTCTTTGGCTTTTTTCAATAACAATCACTTTAGACTTAGCTCTTGCTTTCTTCTTCTTTCAAGGCATTTTACTCCCTATGATCGTATTTAGTTCTTTTTTCATACTTTTTCAATTCTGTTTCGAAATCTTCTGCTATCGTCAAATCTAGAAGTGGAGTTTCGGTGTGGTCATATTTTCCCTCTGGTAAAATTTCATCATCTGTAATACAAATATCTTCTGGAATTTCGTATGTAATTTCTTCTGGAATGTCGTCTGTAATTTCTTCTGGAATTTCGTATGTAATTTCTTCTGGAATTTCGTATGTAATTTCTTCTGGAATTTTGTATGTAATTTCTTCTGGAATTTCGTATGTAATTTCTTCTGGAATTTCGTATGTAATTTCTTCTGGAATTTCGTCCATAATTTCTTCTGGAATTTCGTCCATAATTTCTTCAAATGGAATATGCAAGCTATCACTTAAACTATCTCTTGTAGCCTGAAAAATGATTAAAAATGTCACATGTCAATTAAGAGTTCAGTCCTTTTTCTAACCCGAATAGATTAAAACAGTTTGATGTTATGCATGTCTGTATGAAGATTAAGTATAAAACTACTTAGTCCTGTAGATATTGTGTATTTTGCCCTACAAATTGTATGAAACAACATCGTCACTAAATTCAATTTTAACATAAATTTTCATAAAAAAAAAATGATATATAATATACGTACTTGTTAATAAAAAAATATTTAAAAAACTCCGGAACTTCTTTAAGAACTTTTTTAAGTTAACGTTTTTACCGTTTTTGAGATATATTGAAAAATGAAAAAAACTTCATATATATATTTATATTATATTGTATATTTATGTAGCTTCTTGGACAACTAACAGGTATTATGTCAAATAATTATTTAACACGCACCCAATAACAAGTTGCCACATTCTGGAGACTTTCGATATTTATCGTCTCACAGATCCAGACTGAAAACACAATTAAAAACGGTGTCTCCACCGGGAATCGAACCCGGGACATTTAGCTCAGCAGTCAGATATCTAACCAACTGAGCCACGAATTCCTACATATATATAGAATATATAAGATGCGAAGCTTCTAAGTTGGTGTTTTTTACTCCAAAGTTGTAAAAAAAACATGCAAAACATAGACCTGGCCATAAAAATCTCACATATTGGCTAGAAACTTTGTCGATCTGTTAAGAGAAATAAATTATCTTGGACAAATTGACAATTGGGCTATTATTCATTATTATAAATTTACTTACAATTTTCATGCAGCAATTTTGACCACGACATTTCTTTTCATTAAAAATGTTTTCATATAGTACATTATTCTCCACAATCTTTTTCCATTGTCGAACTATAACTTGTCTGCTTTTTCTATCATTTTTAAATCGGAATTGGCGAATAATCTAAAAAAAATGTTAGGTAAATTAAAACTATAGAAACATATAGGTACTGTGCATTCACTTTTTTACCATTCACATTCAAGAATTCTCTTATGAATTTATCCTTCTGTTGTACCTATAGATTCTAGGAAATAGGTGCAATAAACTCTGTGTGTATTTGGACAACATTTTTTTTGTAATAAGTAGTTACTCAATTATTAAATTTTAGATTTTTTTTAATTGTAATTCATATATATTATGTTCAAATTGTATAATATAAATGTTAAATAATTGAATCAAATATAACATGGAACTCCCAAAAATTTTAAATTTTTATAACAAATTTTTAATGTCTCAGTAGAGACGAAATTAGAATATTGTAGGAGAACCGCGAAATCAAGGCATCTACAGGTCTTACGACCTGTCATCGACTGGTTTACGTAATCACTTTATGCAAGCGAAATGAATTAGATTTGATGAATATATAGAACTTTTAAAATGTGGATTGATAGGGAACTCAATAATAGGTGAAAGTTGCACAAGCGCATAGTGATTACCTACCTAAACCAGCCGATGACAGGTCGTAAGCCCTGAAGATATCTCGATTTCCCGGTTCTCCTATAATATTCGAACTTCGTTTCTATTGCGATATTTGTCTTAAAATATTAATGAATCCGGCAGGAAAAAATTCAAAAATTGCGTCTTAATTATATATATATATATATTATGATTATAATAGCGTCTTAGATTATATATGATTATAATTGCGTCTTAGATTATATATGATTTTGTACCTTATAATTCCATAGTTTGCGTATATGCAACTATAAAAATATTCAACGTGATATGTATTTTTAATAGATATATTATATAATAAATTACAACATACCTTGTAAAGAAGAGATCCTTGACCAGATGAATTAAATTGAATATCACATGTACACTTGATATGCTCAAAAATAAATTTCGCGAGAGTTTCGCACGTATTAAAAACTTTTCGTTGAGCCATTATAAACATAAAAAACCAAATAGTTAAAAGAAAAAAATTAATTGATCAAATTAATCCACAGAACGTTTTAAATAGGTCTTGTCTCGCGACATGCACGTAAAGTATAAACAAATAATACCAATTTATACGAAAAAAAAATCCTTTCCTAGAATAAGGGGTTACCCAATTATATGGAATTATCCAATGTAATAGGCCGTTTCCACGCTCGCCTTGGCTCGGCGAGAGATCTCGAGCTCTCATATTTCTGAATACCAGAATCCAACTTAAACTCCGAAGTATGTAAATAAATAAATAAAATAAATAATGATTAAAATATTTTTTTTATATTCTGATATGCATTTCTTTTAGAATTTTTAAATAATATTTATTATTGAAAAATGTCTATTGTTTGATTAAGAACATGTACATGTAGAGATAATTGAAAAATCCTATATTATAATAAAAATACGTAAGGTCAAAAGTAATGGCCGATATAACCTCAGCATCCTTCATGTTTTGATACTGACGGGCTCGCGAGCATGTAAATAGTGTCCGAGCTGTCGACTTTTAAGCCGTTTACACGCTCGCCGAGACGTTCGCCGCGCCTATACCAACGTATAAATCCGGCATAAGGGTTGATTTAATGTCTGCTCCACACTTAGTCCGCAATGACGAACTTTCCGGGAATCACATGAGATATTTTATATATTTTTTCAATAAAAGATATATAAATAGTTTGAATAGTACAGGTATCGCCAAATAACTGGACTTTTTAACAGAAAGGAAGATATTTGAAGATATTTGGCGATAATTATATACTGTTTTTTTCTTTTACAAAAAGAAAAAATGCTTATGCTGAGAATACTTGTAATAACGATTCAATACATTGACAAGAGCAATAATGTCATTTTTTTTTTAAAAACAAACAAACTTCAAATAGATAGTTTAAAAGGGTAGAATGTTTGCACCTCGAAGTGGTTGCCTTTACCAGTGCGCATTGAACACAATGTTGCGGTTTATTTTTTATGATTTTTATTTTTGCGTCGGATGCAGATTGTAGTGCTACATACACGTCAGAAAAATTGAGGGTATCTTAGACCAAATAAAAGTGCTAGATTTTTTTTAATATTATATTTGACATCAAAATTTTCCGTTAATCCGCTTTAACACAATGTTGGGGTTTATTTTTTATGATTTTTATTTTAGCGTCAGATGCAGATTGTAGTGCTACATACACGTCAGAAAAATTGAGGGTATCTTTGACCAAATAAAAGTGCTAGATTTTTTTTAATATTATATATGACATCAAAATTTTCCGTTAATCCGCTTGAACACAATGTTGCGGTTTATTTTTTATAATTTTTATTTTTGCGTCAGATGCACATTGTAGTGCTACATACACGTCAGAAAAATTGAGGGTATCTTTGGCCAAATAAAAGTGCAGGATTTTTTTTTTAATATTACATTATTCTACAAAATATGCGGTTAATCGGCTTGCACACAATGTTGCGGTTTATTTTTTATAAGTTTTATTTTTGCGTCAGATGCACATTGTAGTGCTACATACACTCCAGAAAAATTGAGGGTATCTTTGACCAAATAAAAGTGCTAGATTTTTTTTAATATTATATTTGACATCAAAATTTTCCGTTAATCGGCTTGAAAACAATGTTGCGGTTTGTTTTATTTGAATTTTATTTTTGCTTTAGATGCACATTATAGTGCTACATACACCTCAGAAAAATTGAGGGTATCTTTGACCAAATAAAAGTGCTAGATTTTTTTTTAATATTATATTTGACATCAAAATTTTCCGTTAATCCGCTTGAACACAATGTTGCGGTTTATTTTTTATTAATTTTATTTTTGCGTCAGATGCACATTGTAGTGCTTCATACACCTCAGAAAAATTGAGGGTATCTTTGATCAAATAAAAGTGCTAGATTTTTTTTTAATTTTATATTTGACTTCAAAATTTTCCGTTAATCGGCTTGAAAACAATGTTGCGGTTTATTTTATTTGAATTTTATTTTTGCTTCAGATGCACATTGTAGTGCGACATACACCTCAGAAAAATTGAGGGTATCTTTGACCAAATAAAAGTGCTAGATTTTTTTTAATATTATATTTGACATCAAAATTTTCCGTTAATCCGCTTGAACACAATGTTGCGGTTTATTTTTTATAAATTTTATTTTTGCGTCAGATGCACATTGAAGTGCTACATACACGTCAGAAAAATTGAGGGTATCTTTGGCCAAATAAAAGTGCAGGATTTTTTTTTTAATATTACATTATTCTACAAAATATGCGGTTAATCGGCTTGAACACAATGTTGCGGTTTATTTTTTATAAGTTTTATTTTTGCGTCAGATGCACATTGTAGTGCTACATACACTCCAGAAAAATTGAGGGTATCTTTGACCAAATAAAAGTGCTAGATTTTTTTTAATATTATATTTGACATCAAAATTTTCCGTTAATCGGCTTGAAAACAATGTTGCGGTTTGTTTTATTTGAATTTTATTTTTGCTTTAGATGCACATTATAGTGCTACATACACCTCAGAAAAATTGAGGGTATCTTTGACCAAATAAAAGTGCTAGATTTTTTTTTAATATTATATTTGACATCAAAATTTTCCGTTAATCCGCTTGAACACAATGTTGCGGTTTATTTTTTATTAATTTTATTTTTGCGTCAGATGCACATTGTAGTGCTTCATACACCTCAGAAAAATTGAGGGTATCTTTGACCAAATAAAAGTGCTAGATTTTTTTTAATATTATATTTGACATCAAAATTTTCCGTTAATCCGCTTGAACACAATGTTGCGGTTTATTTTTTATAAATTTTATTTTTGCGTCAGATGCACATTGTAGTGCTACATATACCTCAGAAAAATTGAGGGTATCTTTCACCAAATAAAAGTGCAAGATTTTTTTTAATATTATATTTGACTTCAAAATTTTCCGTTAATCCGCTTGAACACAATGTTGCGGTTTATTTTTTATTAATTTTATTTTTGCGTCATATGCACATTGTAGTGCTACATATACCTCAGAAAAATTGAGGGTATCTTTGACCAAATAAAAGTGCAAGATTTTTTTTAATATTATATTTGACTTCAAAATTTTCCGTTAATCGGCTAGAACACAATGTTGCGGTTTATTTTTTATTAATTTTATTTTTGCGTCAGATGCACATTGTAGTGCGACATACACCTCAGAAAAATTGAGGGTATCTTTGACCAAATAAAAGTGCTAGATTTTTTTTAATATTATATTTGACATCAAAATTTTCCGTTAATCCGCTTGAACACAATGTTGCGGTTTATTTTTTATAAATTTTATTTTTGCGTCAGATGCACATTGAAGTGCTACATACACGTCAGAAAAATTGAGGGTATCTTTGGCCAAATAAAAGTGCAGGATTTTTTTTTTAATATTACATTATTCTACAAAATATGCGGTTAATCGGCTTGAACACAATGTTGCGGTTTATTTTTTATAAGTTTTATTTTTGCGTCAGATGCACATTGTAGTGCTACATACACTCCAGAAAAATTGAGGGTATCTTTGACCAAATAAAAGTGCTAGATTTTTTTTAATATTATATTTGACATCAAAATTTTCCGTTAATCGGCTTGAAAACAATGTTGCGGTTTGTTTTATTTGAATTTTATTTTTGCTTTAGATGCACATTATAGTGCTACATACACCTCAGAAAAATTGAGGGTATCTTTGACCAAATAAAAGTGCTAGATTTTTTTTTAATATTATATTTGACATCAAAATTTTCCGTTAATCCGCTTGAACACAATGTTGCGGTTTATTTTTTATTAATTTTATTTTTGCGTCAGATGCACATTGTAGTGCTTCATACACCTCAGAAAAATTGAGGGTATCTTTGATCAAATAAAAGTGCTAGATTTTTTTTTAATTTTATATTTGACTTCAAAATTTTCCGTTAATCGGCTTGAAAACAATGTTGCGGTTTATTTTATTTGAATTTTATTTTTGCGTCAGATGCACATTAAAGTGCTACATACACCTCAGAAAAATTGAGGGTATCTTTGACCAAATAAAAGTGCTAGATTTTTTTTAATATTATATTTGACATCAAAATTTTCCGTTAATCCGCTTGAACACAATGTTGCGGTTTATTTTTTATAAATTTTATTTTTGCGTCAGATGCACATTGTAGTGCTACATATACCTCAGAAAAATTGAGGGTATCTTTCACCAAATAAAAGTGCAAGATTTTTTTTAATATTATATTTGACTTCAAAATTTTCCGTTAATCCGCTTGAACACAATGTTGCGGTTTATTTTTTATTAATTTTATTTTTGCGTCATATGCACATTGTAGTGCTACATATACCTCAGAAAAATTGAGGGTATCTTTGACCAAATAAAAGTGCAAGATTTTTTTTAATATTATATTTGACTTCAAAATTTTCCGTTAATCGGCTTGAACACAATGTTGCGGTTTATTTTTTATTAATTTTATTTTTGCGTCAGATGCACATTGTAGTGCGACATACACCTCAGAAAAATTGAGGGTATCTTTGACCAAATAAAAGTGCTAGATTTTTTTTAATATTATATTTGACATCAAAATTTTCCGTTAATCCGCTTGAACACAATGTTGCGGTTTATTTTTTATAAATTTTATTTTTGCGTCAGATGCACATTGAAGTGCTACATACACGTCAGAAAAATTGAGGGTATCTTTGGCCAAATAAAAGTGCAGGATTTTTTTTTTAATATTACATTATTCTACAAAATATGCGGTTAATCGGCTTGAACACAATGTTGCGGTTTATTTTTTATAAGTTTTATTTTTGCGTCAGATGCACATTGTAGTGCTACATACACTCCAGAAAAATTGAGGGTATCTTTGACCAAATAAAAGTGCTAGATTTTTTTTTAATATTATAATTGATTTCAAAATTTTCTGTTAATCGGCTTGAAAACAATGTTGCGGTTTATTTTATTTGAATTTTATTTTTGCGTCAGATGCACATTAAAGTGCTACATACACCTCAGAAAAATTGAGGGTATCTTTGACCAAATAAAAGTGCTAGATTTTTTTTAATATTATATTTGACATCAAAATTTTCCGTTAATCCGCTTGAACACAATGTTGCGGTTTATTTTTTATAAATTTTATTTTTGCGTCAGATGCACATTGAAGTGCTACATACACGTCAGAAAAATTGAGGGTATCTTTGGCCAAATAAAAGTGCAGGATTTTTTTTTTAATATTACATTATTCTACAAAATATGCGGTTAATCGGCTTGAACACAATGTTGCGGTTTATTTTTTATAAGTTTTATTTTTGCGTCAGATGCACATTGTAGTGCTACATACACTCCAGAAAAATTGAGGGTATCTTTGACCAAATAAAAGTGCTAGATTTTTTTTAATATTATATTTGACATCAAAATTTTCCGTTAATCGGCTTGAAAACAATGTTGCGGTTTGTTTTATTTGAATTTTATTTTTGCTTTAGATGCACATTATAGTGCTACATACACCTCAGAAAAATTGAGGGTATCTTTGACCAAATAAAAGTGCTAGATTTTTTTTTAATATTATATTTGACATCAAAATTTTCCGTTAATCCGCTTGAACACAATGTTGCGGTTTATTTTTTATTAATTTTATTTTTGCGTCAGATGCACATTGTAGTGCTTCATACACCTCAGAAAAATTGAGGGTATCTTTGATCAAATAAAAGTGCTAGATTTTTTTTTAATTTTATATTTGACTTCAAAATTTTCCGTTAATCGGCTTGAAAACAATGTTGCGGTTTATTTTATTTGAATTTTATTTTTGCGTCAGATGCACATTAAAGTGCTACATACACCTCAGAAAAATTGAGGGTATCTTTGACCAAATAAAAGTGCTAGATTTTTTTTAATATTATATTTGACATCAAAATTTTCCGTTAATCCGCTTGAACACAATGTTGCGGTTTATTTTTTATAAATTTTATTTTTGCGTCAGATGCACATTGTAGTGCTACATATACCTCAGAAAAATTGAGGGTATCTTTCACCAAATAAAAGTGCAAGATTTTTTTTAATATTATATTTGACTTCAAAATTTTCCGTTAATCCGCTTGAACACAATGTTGCGGTTTATTTTTTATTAATTTTATTTTTGCGTCATATGCACATTGTAGTGCTACATATACCTCAGAAAAATTGAGGGTATCTTTGACCAAATAAAAGTGCAAGATTTTTTTTAATATTATATTTGACTTCAAAATTTTCCGTTAATCGGCTTGAACACAATGTTGCGGTTTATTTTTTATTAATTTTATTTTTGCGTCAGATGCACATTGTAGTGCGACATACACCTCAGAAAAATTGAGGGTATCTTTGACCAAATAAAAGTGCTAGATTTTTTTTAATATTATATTTGACATCAAAATTTTCCGTTAATCCGCTTGAACACAATGTTGCGGTTTATTTTTTATAAATTTTATTTTTGCGTCAGATGCACATTGAAGTGCTACATACACGTCAGAAAAATTGAGGGTATCTTTGGCCAAATAAAAGTGCAGGATTTTTTTTTTAATATTACATTATTCTACAAAATATGCGGTTAATCGGCTTGAACACAATGTTGCGGTTTATTTTTTATAAGTTTTATTTTTGCGTCAGATGCACATTGTAGTGCTACATACACTCCAGAAAAATTGAGGGTATCTTTGACCAAATAAAAGTGCTAGATTTTTTTTTAATATTATAATTGATTTCAAAATTTTCTGTTAATCGGCTTGAAAACAATGTTGCGGTTTATTTTATTTGAATTTTATTTTTGCGTCAGATGCACATTAAAGTGCTACATACACCTCAGAAAAATTGAGGGTATCTTTGACCAAATAAAAGTGCTAGATTTTTTTTAATATTATATTTGACATCAAAATTTTCCGTTAATCCGCTTGAACACAATGTTGCGGTTTATTTTTTATAAATTTTATTTTTGCGTCAGATGCACATTGTAGTGCTACATATACCTCAGAAAAATTGAGGGTATCTTTCACCAAATAAAAGTGCAAGATTTTTTTTAATATTATATTTGACTTCAAAATTTTCCGTTAATCCGCTTGAACACAATGTTGCGGTTTATTTTTTATTAATTTTATTTTTGCGTCATATGCACATTGTAGTGCTACATATACCTCAGAAAAATTGAGGGTATCTTTGACCAAATAAAAGTGCAAGATTTTTTTTAATATTATATTTGACTTCAAAATTTTCCGTTAATCGGCTTGAACACAATGTTGCGGTTTATTTTATTTGAATTTTATTTTTGCTTCAGATGCACATTGTAGTGCGACATACACCTCAGAAAAATTGAGGGTATCTTTGACCAAATAAAAGTGCTAGATTTTTTTTAATATTATATTTGACATCAAAATTTTCCGTTAATCCGCTTGAACACAATGTTGCGGTTTATTTTTTATAAATTTTATTTTTGCGTCAGATGCACATTGAAGTGCTACATACACGTCAGAAAAATTGAGGGTATCTTTGGCCAAATAAAAGTGCAGGATTTTTTTTTTAATATTACATTATTCTACAAAATATGCGGTTAATCGGCTTGAACACAATGTTGCGGTTTATTTTTTATAAGTTTTATTTTTGCGTCAGATGCACATTGTAGTGCTACATACACTCCAGAAAAATTGAGGGTATCTTTGACCAAATAAATGTGCTAGATTTTTTTTTAATATTATAATTGACTTCAAAATTTTCCGTTAATCGGCTTGAAAACAATGTTGCGGTTTATTTTATTTGAATTTTATTTTTGCGTCAGATGCACATTAAAGTGCTACATACACCTCAGAAAAATTGAGGGTATCTTTGACCAAATAAAAGTGCTAGATTTTTTTTAATATTATATTTGACATCAAAATTTTCCGTTAATCCGCTTGAACACAATGTTGCGGTTTATTTTTTATAAATTTTATTTTTGCGTCAGATGCACATTGTAGTGCTACATATACCTCAGAAAAATTGAGGGTATCTTTCACCAAATAAAAGTGCAAGATTTTTTTTAATATTTTATTTGACTTCAAAATTTTCCGTTAATCCGCTTGAACACAATGTTGCGGTTTATTTTTTATTAATTTTATTTTTGCGTCAGATGCACATTGTAGTGCTACATATACCTCAGAAAAATTGAGGGTATCTTTGACCAAATAAAAGTGCAAGATTTTTTTTAATATTATATTTGACTTCAAAATTTTCCGTTAATCGGCTTGAAAACAATGTTGCGGTTTATTTTATTTGAATTTTATTTTTGCGTCAGATGCACATTAAAGTGCTACATACACCTTAGAAAAATTGAGGGTATCTTTGACCAAATAAAAGTGCTAGATTTTTTAGTAATATTATATTTGACGTCAAAATTTTCCGTTGATCCGCTTGAACACAATGTTGCGGTTTATTTTTTATAAATTTTATTTTTGCGTCAGATGCACATTGTAGTGCTTCATACACCTCAGAAAAATTGAGGGTACCTTTGATCAAATAAAAGTGCTAGATTTTTTTTTAATATTATATTTGACTTCAAAATTTTCCGTTAATCGGCTTGAAAACAATGTTGCGGTTTATTTTATTTGAATTTTATTTTTGCGTCAGATGCACATTGTAGTGCTACATACACCTCAGAAAAATTGAGGGTATTTTTGACCAAATAAAAGTGCTAGATTTTTTTTTAATATTATATTTGACATCAAAATTTTCCGTTAATCGGCTTGAAAACAATGTTGCGGTTTATTTTATTTGAATTTTATTTTTGCTTCAGATGCACATTGTAGTGCTACTTACACCTCAGAAAAATTGAGGGTATCTTTGACCAAATAAAAGTGCTAGATTTTTTTTAATATTATATTTGACTTCAAAATTTTCCGTTCCGAGGGTATCTTTGGCCAAATAAAATATCGAGGATTACTTTATTTATATTCAGTAAGTACGTAAATTATAAAAATATACTTGAGTGGGCATACACGCATGTGTAATGTTTTATTTAATTATGTTATGCGTATCCGCAAACCTGCCGCTGTTTACCCTACATGGTGAGGTATATCGAGGTTTACTTTATTTATTTTCAGTAAGTACGTAAATTATTAAAAAATGTGTGTGGGCATACCCGCATATTTTATTAGTTTATGAGTATCCGCAAACCTGTCGATGGTTACCCTACATGGTGGGGTATAACGAGGTTTACTTTATTTATATCCAGTTAGTACGTAAATTATAAAAAAATGTGCATAGTGGGCATACACGCATGTGTAGTGCTTAATTTTATTAGGTTATGCGTTTCCGCAAACCTGTCGCTGATTACCCTTCATGGTGGTGTATTTATATTCAGTTAGTACGTAAATTATAAAAAATGTGCTTCATTTTATTAGGTTATGCGTTTCCGCAAACCTGTCGCTGGTTACCCCACATGGTGGTGTATTTATATCCAGTAAGTACTTAAATTATAATAAAATGTGCGTGGGCATACACGAATGTGTAGTGCTTTATTTTATTAGGTTATGCGTTTCCGCAAACCTGTCGCTGGTTACCCCACATGGTGGTGTATTTATATTCAGTCAGTACTTAAATTATAATAAAATGTGCGTGGGCATACACGAATGTGTAGTGCTTTATTTTATTAGGTTATCCGCAAATCTGTAGCTGGTTGCCCTACATGGTGGTGTATTTATATTCACTTAGTACGTATATTATAAAAAAAATGTGCGTGGGCATACATGCATGTGTAGTGCATAATTTTCTTATGTTATGCGTTTTCGCAAACCTGTCGCTGGTTACCCTACATGGTGGTGTATTTATATTCACTAAGTACGTTTATTAAAAAAAAAATGTGCGTGGGCATACACGCATGTGTAGTCCTTTATTTTATTAGGTTATACGTTTCCGCAAACCTGTCGCTGGTTCCCATATATGGTGGTGAATTTATATTCAGTAAGTATGTAAATTATAAAAAAATGTGCGTGGGCATACACGCCTGTGTAGTGCTTAATTTTATTAGGTTATGCGTTTCCGCAAACCTGTCGCTGATTACCCTTCATGGTGGTGTATTTATATTCAGTTAGTACGTAAATTATAAAAAATGTGCGTGGGCATACACGCCTGTGTAGTGCTTAATTTTATTAGGTTATGCGTTTCCGCAAACCTGTCGCTGATTACCCTTCATGGTGGTGTTTTTATATTCAGTTAGTACGTAAATTATAAAAAATGTGCGTGGGCATACACGCATTTGTAGTGCTTTATTTTATTAGGTTATGCGTTTCCTCAAACCTGTCGCTGGTTACCCCTCATGGTGGTGTATGTTTATTCAGTAAGTACTTAAATTATAATAAAATGTGCGTGGGCATACACGAATGTGTAGTGCTTTATTTTATTAGGTTATGCGTTTCCGCAAACCTGTCGCTGGTTACCCCACATGGTGGTGTATTTATATTCAGTAAGTACTTAAATTATAATAAAATGTGCGTGGGCATACACGAATGTGTAGTGCTTTATTTTATTAGGTTATCCGCAAATCTGTCGCTGGTTACCCTACATGGTGGTGTATTTATATTCACTAAGTACGTATATTATAAAAAAAATGTGCGTGGGCATACATGCATGTGTAGTGCATAATTTTCTTAGGTTATGCGTTTTCGCAAACCTGTCGCTGGTTACCCTACATGGTGGTGTATTTATATTAACTTAGTACGTTTATTATAAAAAAAATGTGCGTGGGCATACACGCATGTGTAGTCCTTTATTTTATTAGGTTATACGTTTCCGCAAACCTGTCGCTGGTTCCCATATATGGTGGTGAATTTATATTCAGTAAGTATGTAAATTATAAAAAAAATGTGCGTGGGCATACACGCCTGTGTAGTGCTTAATTTTATTAGGTTATGCGTTTCCGCAAACCTGTCGCTGATTACCCTTCATGGTGGTGTATTTATATTCAGTTAGTACGTAAATTATAAAAAATGTGCGTGGGCATACACGCATTTGTAGTGCTTTATTTTATTAGGTTATCCGCAAATCTGTCGCTGGTTACCCTACATGGTGGTGTATTTATATTCACTAAGTACGTATATTATAAAAAAAATGTGCGTGGGCATACATGCATGTGTAGTGCATAATTTTCTTAGGTTATGCGTTTTCGCAAACCTGTCGCTGGTTACCCTACATGGTGGTGTATTTATATTCACTAAGTACGTTTATTATAAAAAAAATGTTCGTGGGCATACACGCATGTGTAGTCCTTTATTTTATTAGGTTATTCGTTTCCGCAAACCTGTCGCTGGTTCCCATATATGGTGGTGAATTTATATTCAGTAAGTATGTAAATTATAAAAAAAATGTGCGTGGGCATACACGCCTGTGTAGTGCTTAATTTTATTAGGTTATGCGTTTCCGCAAACCTGTCGCTGATTACCCTTCATGGTGGTGTATTTATATTCAGTTAGTACGTAAATTATAAAAAATGTGCGTGGGCATACACGCATTTGTAGTGCATTATTTTATTAGGTTATGCGTTTCCTCAAACCTGTCGCTGGTTACCCCACATGGTGGTGTATGTATATTCAGTAAGTACTTTAATTATAATAAAATGTGCGTGGGCATACACGAATGTGTAGTGCTTTATTTTATTAGGTTATCCGCAAATCTGTCGCTGGTTACCCTACATGGTGGTGTATTTATATTCACTAAGTACGTAAATTATAAAAAATATGTGCGTGGGCATACATGCATGTGTAGTGCATAATTTTCTTAGGTTATGCGTTTTCGCAAACCTGTCGCTGGTTACCCTACATGGTGGTGTATTTATATTCACTAAGTACGTTTATTATAAATAAAATGTGCGTGGGCATACACGCATGTGTAGTCCTTTATTTTATTAGGTTATGCGTTTCCGCAAACCTGTCGCTGATACCCTACATGGTGGTGTATTTATATTTAGTAAGTACGTAGATTATAAAAAAATGTGTGTGGGTATACACGCATGTGTAATGCTTTATATTATTAGGTTATGCGTTTCCGCAAACCTGTCGCTGGTTACCCTATATGGTGGGGTATAACGACGTTTACTTTATTTATATTCAGATTATTTTCAATTTTTTTCCGTTTATTTTATCGTTCATTAATGCATAAATAAGTAAATAATTAAAAAAAACTAGTTAATGCATAAATAAATAAATAAACAAGCAATTAAAACTACAAATAAAATATATATAATAAATAAATAAATAAATAAAAAATATTTTTTCCTTGGGTTATCACTATTGTATCCTGACCATTGATCCGTTAGTTCATTCCGTTAGAACGTTCGAAACTTCAGCCACATGTGAAAAATTCGTTAAACTTATGCATAGAAATGTTCGTAAATGATTCTGAAAGATGTTTAAATAATGCAGAGATATGTACGCTAATGCGTGAAATATTCGTTAAACGTATGCATATAAATGTACGTAAATCATTGAGAAAAAGTTTAAATAATGCAGAAATATGTACGCAAATGCGTGAAAATTCGTTAAAATTATTCATAAATGTACGAATATGATTGAGAAAGAGTTTGAATAATTCAGAGATTTGTACGCAAATGCGTGAAAAATTCGTTCAGCTTATGCATAGAAATGTCCGTAAATGATTGATAAAGATGTTTAAATAATGCAGAGAAATGTATGAAAATGCGAGAGAAACACGTTTAAATAATGCAGAGAAATTAAAGAAAATGCGTTAGTAAACACGTCAAAAATGCAGAAAAAAGTATCAAAATACTTGAGATATGTAGATGTTTAAATAATGCAAAAAAAAATTACGTAAATGCGTGAGATAAAGTTTACATAATGCAGAGAAATGTATGAAAATGCGCGTGAAACATATTTTAAAAATGTAGAGAAATGTACGTAAATGAGTGCAAAAGAATTTCAAATAATGCAGATAAAAGTACGATAATGCGTGAAATAGAAGTTTATAAAATGCAGAAAAATGTACTTATAAAAAAATACGATTAAACAATGCGTGAAAATGATAAAGAAAGAAGTTTAAATAATGCAGCGATATGTACGCTAATTCGTGAAAAATTCGTTAAAATTATGCATAGAAATGTACGTAAATTATTGAGAAAGAAGTTAAAATCATGCAGAGATATGTGCGCAAAAGCGTGAAAAATTCGGTAACGTAATGCATAGAAATGTTCGTAAATTATTCTGAAAGAAGTTCAAATAATGCAGAGATATGTACGCTAATGCGTGAAATATTCGTTAAATGTATGCATAGAAATGTACGTAAATGATTGAGAAACAAGTTTAAACAATGCTGAGATATCTAAAATGAATAGATTAATATACTTCTTTAAATCAATCAGAAATGTTATTGACCTAAAACATTTGAAAAATATATACTATGCTCTTTGTCATTCAATAATGGAATATGGAATTATTGGATGGGGAAGTGCAACGCCAACAATAATAAAGAAAATAGACATAGCCCAAAAAGCTATTATAAAAGTTATACTTAAGGTACCTATTCGAACGAATACTGAAGAGATTTTTACTAAATTCAAAGTTCCAACAATTACAAAAATATATGCAAAAAATCTGCTAATATACAAGCTAAAAAGAGAAGATCAATATACTAGCTCACAACAATATAAACACACTAGATTAAGTACAACAAATACCTTAAATATACCATATATTAAAACAACTTTTGGACAACGTAGTGTACGATATTTTTCAACAAAACTTTTCAATAGTTTACCAACAAATATTAAAAACATCAGTAATGCAAAAGAATTTAAAAAACTATCACTAAGATGGGTTTATGAAATAGATGAAAAAATCCTTAAGGAAATAATTCTTCCAAATAAAATGTAAATGCACTATTACAAACAACAGAATAGACAATTGAAAAAAAGTGAAACAAATAATATATTTCCACAATTTTTGGTTGTGTGTGCATGACTCAATATGAAATATTGTATTTAGAAGGAAAGATGCATACGTTTGAATGCGTAGCGTATGTATGTACATGTACTTATATAATATGTAAATGTATCTATAAATAAACAACGTAATAGACAATAACATAAAACTAGCTCACCTTAGCACAGGCTATGCCTAGTGAGGGGGCTAGTAACAAAGATACAAACAAAAAGATATGGCTTCAACTATGTAAGCACCAGTGAAGTGGTTAATTGATATTTATTGAAATGAGATAACTTATATTTACATTGTATGTTAACTATGTATGAATAAGCTTATATTATCTTAAGATATTTTGTATCTCATATATACTGTATATTTTTGGATAGAAATAAATAAATAAAAAAAAAAAAATATGCAAGCAAAAACGTGAAAAATTCGTTAAACTTATGCATAGAAATGTACGTAAATGATCGAGAAAGAAATTTTAATAACGCAGAGATATGTACGCAAATGCGTGAAAAAATCGTTAAACTTATGCATGGCAATGTACGTAAATGATTGAGAAAGTAGTTAAAATAATTCAGAGATTCGTACGCAAATTCGTGAAAAATTCGTTAAACTTATGCATAGAAAGGTTCGTAAACAATTGAGAAAGAAGTGTGGCGCAACCGCCGATTGCGCCACGTAGCTGAGTTACACCGGCAGGCGCCATCTTGCCCTGCGCCGTATTCACAGCCCGTCTCCTATTTAAGGGGAAGCACAGCGCGCCCAGACCATTCCGCTTATCCAGATCTCGAAGCTAGGCATCACGCTGCCCGACCGCTCGTCGTCGTTCAAATCGTCCGCGTTTCAAATTTACATTTATATTCATTAAATAATAACTCGACATTTCTGTACCAAGTAATATTAGTAAGCACCAATTGTAATCATCAACTTGATAAATAAAAGAGTAAGTTCAATTTCCTGTTATATCTTTCAATCTGTCAACCATTCCTACCTGAGTAATATTTGATAATAATATTTAATCTATTGTATACGGTATCGCAGTTGCTTGGTCGATCAATCTGTGGCTCAGCTGTCGGGACTCTCCGAACAGACGGCCTCCAGGTTCGAACCAAGCGGTTGAGATATCATTTGGGTTGTATGTAGCTGAAGGGGACAAACAGGTAATACCTACACGTCCAACTGACCGACCTTACCACCTCAATTACAGGCGTGTATACCAGCTCACGCTGGTATGCAATCGCTTCCAACCAAGTGACCACTCTGGCACTTTAGTAAGCTCTACATACTACAAATACCTTTAACCCCAAAACTGGTGACCCGAACGTGTCTGAACATACCTTCTAAACAGTCCCAAAACTGGTGACTCCCAATCGTGTCTCTGAACACCCACCAGTCCAAAACTGGTGACCACCGAACGTGTCTCTGAACACACTCATACCTTCAGAAACTGGTAAAATTCCGAAATCGTTTAAAAAAACTCAGGTACTTTTATTTTGTGCTCATAATTTCAATTGTTATACTGTGGTAAAAAATCTGGTAAGCCTATCACAACCTATTGTGCCTTTTTAACGTAAAATCAGTAGTTTTATTAAACAGAACAATAATACGTGTTCATTAATATACTGCTTAACATTTTACTGCACGACAGAAACAAAGGATTTAACAGGAATTAATACTTGAACAGCGAGGTCTGGATGAACGGAATCACTTGAGCAGGTAACACATGTATTACAAGCTAATACATTAAATACATTTATTTTATAATTTATCAAAATTAATTATAAATGTACCCGCTCAAAAAACGCTCAAAAACGCACAAATCACGTACTTTCATAACTTAATTTTCAAAAAATTATCTACGAAAGTAATTCAAAAACGCTCATACGCAAATTCCACCTAACTTAACATATTTACAATTGTTTTTTAATATGTATGTAATTATTTAATATGTACTTTGTATTTTTTTTCATGACTAACGAGACGAAAAAATAACCCAGACGAAACGATTAAAAAAAGCTACCTAAAGAAACCAAAATTACAAGGAAATAAAGAGAGGAAAATAAATAAATACATACAAAAGATGAAGGTATAAAAATATAAAGCAAAAAGCCAGAGAAACGAAACGCCAAATAGAGGTATAAAAATTATAATATTACTAAAGTCATTCTAAAAGCCTAAAGTCATTATAAATATTTTATTTTGTTCATAATTGATAAAACGCAGAGAAAAAAATAAAATTTAAAAATAAATTTCAAAAAATATTTATTCTTGCTAAATATCGTAATGCGTAAAAATAAAAAATTATCAATAAAAAATAAATATTACATTCCTAAATAAAAATTATAATCATAAAACCGTTATCATAAAAAATAAAAATTAGAAACATGTAGCTAAATAATTAATATATTCGTGAAACGCATATTTCTATGTAAAAATTCAGTAAACCAAATATATATTTCATGTTCAAGAATGTTACAACGCACCGATCGGTAATAAAAAAAACGAAGGTAAATGAACTCCAAACAAAAGAATAGCCGTATGAACTCGAATAACCCATGAAACCGCGATAAGGAATTAGAAAGTGAATAGAATAAAGTCAACAACCTTAGGGGCTGATGAACTCGGTCACAAAAACTCTAGCAAGCAACAATTTAAAACATTACTGAAATATTAAATAATATTATACCTCACTTTATCGAACAAATTAACAACGCAAAGCAAATAATATAATAAATTAAACATTAAAATAAAATATATATTAATTCTAAATATAATTACGGGAATAAAAAATTATATACAATTACAATTATTTAAAATTATTTAAAATAAACTACGTACGCAAACGAACATTATAAAATATTTTAAAAAATAATTTTTGTATAAATAATATTTTGAAAATAAAATAAACTAATAGTCATAACATAAAATAGAAAGCGAATAAAAATAATAACTAGCTGCAAATAAGCATTGTAATAAAATATAAACATTGTTTTCAAATACAATCGAAATAAATAAAAATAAAAAGCCGTGATACATTGAACAGCTACAAATAGCTAATGTTGAACAGCTACAATTAGCTAAATACAAAATATTTTTTATATACAAAATATTTTACTTTATTTTTTATAAAAACACTACAACTATAAAACCATGATCGAACAATAAAAATAATACGATACGATAGCGAATACGTTCCAGAATATAGAAACATTGAAACTATAATATACGGTAGTAAAAATACCTAACTATAATCAAACATTAAAACATTAAAACCTTATTATATATTAACTATATAATACAGCAACAAACTGGTACTATAAACTAAACTATATTATATTAACTATGTAATACTACAAAAAGTATTATAAAACATTAAAATTATAAAACATTGAAACATGGCATACATAATAATAATAAATATTATAAACATACTCGTATTTTAAATTTTTAAAAAAAACATTGTACAATACAATACGAAACAAACAAATAATATTATATGGCATTATAATACAATACTTCAGCAACGAGTAAAAACATACTTATAAATCAAATCAAATGGAACTTATAATACTTATAAATACTTATAACCAAATGGAACTTGCAAATTATAAAAAAACATTTTATACCTATCAATCATCGCAAGTACAAACATTTACATTGTATAATTCTATTGTATAATTTTATTGTATAATTTTAAAATTTAAAATTGAGCATCAACAGCTTCATCACTACCTAGAGGAACTACCTAGAAGAAATTATTTAGGATGAATCACATCATCATCATCATCTGGACGACTGCATACAGAAACTAGCTGCCCCCGCATTCAACCGCATCACTACATAGAAGAAATTATTTATGATGAACCACTGCATCATCATCGTCATCAGGACGACTTCAAACAGCAACTAGCTGCCCCCGCATTCAGCATCAACGGACAACAATGTTCATCATCAAAGGACAATGCTATCACCACCTTCAACCGACATAATCATCGCAGCAGATCATTTCGCCTCTTCATACCGGAGCACTGGAATCACATGCCAATTCCAATCATCGCTGACGACTACATTCCAGCAAATTAAGAAACGCTCCTGCTTATCAGTACCTACTGCTACTCAATACTTGCCTACCACTCCATCAACTGGATGTCAAACAATCATCGTGCGCACACTACATTCTACACTACGGGCACACAAAAACTCCCCACGTATCATCGCCTAGAAGAGCATTGAACGAGGACGGATTTTGTTGGGACCTGGTCCCATCCTTCGTGGAATCGTCAGCCAAGGACGACGCTCCTTCTGACACACGACAGGAAGCTGCTCATCATTCACGTTACTAACTCCTTCGTGTTTTCGCCCCACTGCTGGCACACGCTTGGAAGCTACAGTAACATACTTAAGGTCGCTGAATCAGCCACATGGACGCACCACAATATACCACAGGTTACACTGAAGTCCCATGCACTTCAAAGCCGTCAACATGGCGCACCGCAAATACCTACAGGTTACACTGAAGTCCCATGCACTTCAAAGTCGTCAACATGGCGAACCGCAAAACCTACAGGCTAAACTGGATATCGCCACATCCAAAGCTGTCACGCACGACACGCCGAAAACCACAAGACACCCTCGTGCTTCGCCACATGCTGGCACACGCAGGCAGCTGTCGAACACATAATTATTTATATATTTATCTACATGCACACATGCACACATACGCACGCACTGATGTATACTCGGCAAGCTACAAAATTTTGAGACATCAAACATATCACCATCGAAGAGAGCATCAATCTACAATAGAATCTGCAACTTCTGCATTCAATCTGCACTTCATCCCAGTCAATCTCAACACAGTGAGGACACCTGGAACTTCATACATTCCAAACTGAGGACCATACACACGAGGAACACATAAGGATGTCCAGCCAGCACACGCAGGACGACACTCCTCCATTCACCTCAATAGCAGAGCAACCACACGCCATCACAAGAGCAGCAAATCATACCAGCAGCAGATATTTTTAAAAGATAAGTAACTTCATACAAATGTACTAAAACAAATTTATACTTATAATATGATTAACTTTATATATGTATAGATTAAGTTGTACTTAAATAATTACATTACTGTGTAGTAGGAAAGACTACTTTGTACTAAAACAAATTTATAATTATAATATGATTAACTTTATATATGTAAAGATTAAGTTGTACTTAAATAATTACATTACTGTGTAGTAGGAAAGACTACTTTGTACTAAAACAAATTTATACTTATAATATGATTAACTTTATATATGTATAGATTAAGTTGTACTTAAATAATTACATTACTGTATACTCATTACATAACATGTACATAGCGGTTTAAAAGAAAACCCTATACAAAATAACATAACAAATCAAATGCTTTAAAATTGTTTTTTTATCTTTCACAGAACGCAATGTAAGGACTTTGAACTTCGAGGAGGGGTCGTGTTTCGTCTAAGAGACTGCCAGCGGGGTCTGTGGCGCAACCGCCGATTGCGCCGCGTAGCTGAGTTACACCGGCAGGCGCCATCTTGCCCTGCGCCGTATTCACAGCCCGTCTCCTATTTAAGGGGAAACACAGCGCGCCCAGACCATTCCGCTTATCCAGATCTCGAAGCTAGGCATCACGCTGCCCGACCGCTCGTCGTCGTTCAAATCGTCCGCGTTTCAAATTTACATTTATATTCATTAAATAATAACTCGACATTTCTGTACCAAGTAATATTAGTAAGCACCAATTGTAATCATCAACTTGATAAATAAAAGAGTAAGTTCAATTTCCTGTTATATCTTTCAATCTGTCAACCATTCCTACCTGAGTAATATTTGATAATAATATTTAATCTATTGTATACGGTATCGCAGTTGCTTGGTCGATCAATCTGTGGCTCAGCTGTCGGGACTCTCCGAACAGACGGCCTCCAGGTTCGAACCAAGCGGTTGAGATATCATTTGGGTTGTATGTAGCTGAAGGCGGACAAACAGGTAATACCTACACGTCCAACTGACCGACCTTACCACCTCCATTACAGGCGTATATACCAGCTCACGCTGGTATGCAATCGCTTCCAACCAAGTGACCACTCTGGCACTTTAGTAAGCTCTACATACTACAAATACCTTTAACCCCAAAGAAGTTTAAATAATGCAGAGATATGTACGTAAATGCGTGAAAAATTCGTTAAACTTATGCATAGAAATGTAGTTAATTGATTGAGAAAGAAGTTTAAATAATGCTGAGATATGTAAGCAAAAACGTGAAAATTTCGTTAAACTTATGCATAGAAATGTACGTAAATGATCGAGAAAGAAATTTTAATAATGCAGAGATTTGTACGCATATTCGTGAAAAATTCGTTCAGCTTATGCATAGAAATGTTCGTAAACAATTGAGAAAGAAGTTTAAATAATGCAGAGATATGTACGTAAATGCGTGAAAAATTCGTTAAACTTATGCATAGAAATGTACTTAAATGATTGAGATAAACGTTTAATAATGCAGAGTAATGTTAGTAAATGATTGAGAAAGAAGTTTAAATAATGCAGAGATATGTATGCAAATGTATGAAAAATTCGTTAAACTTATGCATAGAAATGTACGTAAATCATTGAGAAAAAGTTTAAATAATGCAGAAATATGTACGCAAATGCGTGAAAAATTCGTTAAAATTATGCATAGAAATGTTCGTAAATGATTGAGAAAGATATTTAAATAATGCAGAGATATGTACGCAAATGCGTGAAAATTCGTTAAAATTATTCATAAATGTACGTAAATGATTGAGAAAGAATTTCAAATAATTCAGAGATTTGTACGCAAATGCGTGAAAAATTCGTTCAGCTTATTCATAGAAATGTTCGTAAATGATTGAAAAAGATGTTTAAATAATGCAGATTAATGTATGAAAATGCGAGAGAAACACGTTTAAATAATGCAGAGAAATGAAAGAAAATGCATTAATAAATACGTTAAATAATGCAGAAAAAAGTATCAAAATACTTGAGATAGATGTTTAAATAATGCAAAAAAAAATTACGTTAATGCTTGAGATAAAGTTTACATAATGCAGAGAAATGTATAAAAATGCGCGTGAAACATATTTTAAAAATGTAGAGAAATGTACGTAAATGAGTGAAAAAGAATTTCAAATAATGCAGATAAAAGTACGATAATGCGTGAAATAGAAGTTTATAAAATGCAGAAAAATGTACTTTTAAAAAAAGTACAATAAAACAATACGTGAAAATGATAAAGAAAGAGGTTTAAATAATGCAGAGATATGAACGCTAATTCGTGAAAAATTCGTTAAAATTATGCATAGAAATGTACGTAAATGATTGATAAAGAAGTTTAAATAATGCAGAGATATGTACGCAAATTCGTGAAAAATTCGGTAACGTAATGCATAGAAATGTTCGTAAATGATTCTGAAAGATGTTTAAATAATGCAGAGATATGTACGCTAATGCGTGAAATATTCGTTAAACGTATGCATAGAAATGTACGTAAATGATTTATTTATTTATTTTTTATTTATTTCTATCCAAAAATATACAGTATATATGAGATACAAAATATCTTAAGATAATATAAGCTTATTCATACATAGTTAACATACAATGTAAATATAAGTTATCTCATTTCAATAAATATCAATTTTCCACTTCACTGGTGCTTACATAGTTGAAGCCATATCTTTTTGTTTGTATCTTTGTTACTAGCCCCCTCACTAAGCATAGCCTGTGCTAAGGTGAGCTAGTTTTATGTTATTGTCTATTACATTGTTTATTTATAGATTGAGAATCAAGTTTAAATAATGCTGAGATATGCAATCAAAAACGTGAAAAATTCGTTAAACTTATGCATAGAAATGTACGTAAATGATCGAGAAAGAAATTTTAATAATGCAGAGATATGTACGCAAATGCGTGAAAAAATCGTTAAACTTATGCATGGGAATGTACGTAAATGATTGAGAAAGTAGTTAAAATAATTCAGAGATTTGTACGCAAATTCGTGAAAAATTCGTTAAACTTATGCACAGAAATGTTCGTAAACAATTGAGAAAGAAGTTTAAATAATGCAGAGATATGTACGTGAATGCGTGAAAACTTCGTTAAACTTATGCATAGAAATGTACTTAAATGATTAAGAAAGAATTTTAAATAATGCTGAGATATGTAAGCAAAAACGTGAAAAATTCGTTAAACTTATGCATAGAAATGTACGTAAATGATCAAGAAAAAAATTTTAATAATGCAGAGATATGTACGCAAATGCGTGAAAAAATCGTTAAACTTATGCATGGAAATGTACGTAAAAGATTGAGAAAGTAGTTAAAATAATTCAGAGATTTGTACGCAAATTCGTGAAAAATTCGTTAAACTTATGCATAGAAATGTTCGTAAGCGATTGCGAAAGAAGTTTAAATAATGCAGAGATATGTACGTAAATGCGTGAAAAATTCGTTAAACTTATGCATAGAAATGTACTTAAATGATTGAGATAAACGTTGAATAATGCAGAGTAATGTAAGTAATTGATTGAGAAAGACGTTTGAATAATGCAGAGATATGTATGCAAATGTATGAAAAATTCGTTAAACTTATTCATAGAAATGTACGTAAATCATTGAGAAAAAGTTTAAATAATGCAGAAATATGTACGCAAATGCGTGAAAAATTCGTTAAAATTATGCATAGAAATGTTCGTTAATGATTGAGAAAGATATTTAAATAATGCAGAGATATGTACGCAAATGCGTGAAAATTCGTTAAAATTATTCATAAATGTACGTAAATGATTGAGAAAGAATTTTAAATAATTCAGAGATTTGTACGCAAATGCGTGAAAAATTCGTTCAGCTTGTTCATAGAAATGTTCGTAAATGATTGAAAAAGATGTTTAAATAATGCAGATTAATGTATGAAAATGCGAGAAAAACACGTTTAAATAATGCAGAGAAATGAAAGAAAATGCGTTAATAAATGCGTTAAATAATGCAGAAAAAAGTATCAAAATACTTGAGATAGATGTTTAAATAATGCAAAAAAAATTACTTTAATGCTTGAGATAAAGTTTACATAATGCAGAGAAATGTATAAAAATGCGCGTGAAACATATTTTAAAAATGTAGAGAAATGTACGTAAATGAGTGAAAAAGAATTTCAAATAATGCAGATAAAAGTACGATAATGCGTGAAATAGAAGTTTATAAAATGCAGAAAAATGTACTTTTAAAAAAAAGTACAATAAAACAATACGTGAAAATGATAAAGAAAGAAGTTTAAATAATGCAGAGATATGAACGCTAATTCGTGAAAAATTCGTTAAAATTATGCATAGAAATGTACGTAAATGATTGATAAAGAAGTTTAAATAATGCAGAGATATGTACGCTAATGCGTGAAATATTCGTTAAACGTATGCATAGAAATGTACGTAAATGATTGAGAAACAAGTTTAAATAATGCTGAGATATGCAATTAAAAACGTGAAAAATTCGTTAAACTTATGCATAGAAATGTACGTAAATGATCGAGAAAGAAATTTTAATAATGCAGAGATATGTACGCAAATGCGTGAAAAAATCGTTAAACTTATGCATGGGAATGTACGTAAATGATTGAGAAAGTAGTTAAAATAATTCAGAGATTTGTACGCAAATTCGTGAAAAATTCGTTAAACTTATGCACAGAAATGTTCGTAAACAATTGAGAAAGAAGTTTAAATAATGCAGAGATATGTACGTGAATGCGTGAAAACTTCGTTAAACTTATGCATAGAAATGTACTTAAATGATTGAGAAAGAATTTGAAATAATGCTGAGATATGTAAGCAAAAACGTGAAAAATTCGTTAAACTTATGCATAGAAATGTACGTAAATGATCGAGAAAGAAATTTTAATAATGCAGAGATATGTACGCAAATGCGTGAAAAAATCGTTAAACTTATGCATGGAAATGTACGTAAATGATTGAGAAAGAAGTTAAAATAATTCGGAGATTTGTACGCAAATTCGTGAAAAATTCGTTAAACTTATGCATAGAAATGTACTTAAATGATTGAGATAAACGTTGAATAATGCAGAGTAATGTAAGTTATTGATTGAGAATGACGTTTGAATAATGCAGAGATATGTACGCAAATGTATGAAAAATTCGAGAAAATGATCGAGAAAGAAATTTTAATAATGCAGAGATATGTACGCAAATGCGTGAAAAAATCGTTAAACTTATGCATAGAAATGTACGTAAATGATTGAGAAAGTAGTTAAAATAATTCAGAGATTTGTACGCAAATTCGTGCAAAATTCGTTATACTTATGCATAGAAATGTTCGTAAACGATTGAGAAAGAAGTTTAAATAATGCAGAGATATGTACGTAAATGCGTGAAAAATTCGTTAAACTTATGCATAGAAATGTACTTAAATGATTGAGATAAACATTAAATAATGCAGAGGAATGTTAGTAATTGATTGAGAAAGAAGTTTAAATAATGCAGAGATATGTATGCAAATGTATGAAAAATTCGTTAAACTTATTCATAGAAATGTACGTAAATCATTGAGAAAAAGTTTAAATAATGCAGAAATATGTACGCAAATGCGTGAAAAATTCGTTAAAATTATGCATAGAAATGTTCGTAAATGATTGAGAAAGATATTTAAATAATGCAGAGATATGTACGCAAATGCGTGAAAATTCGTTAAAATTATTCATAAATGTACGTAAATGATTGAGAAAGAATTTTAAATAATTCAGAGATTTGTACGCAAATGCGTGAAAAATTCGTTCAGCTTATTCATAGAAATGTTCGTAAATGATTGAAAAAGATGTTTAAATAATGCAGATTAATGTATGAAAATGCGAGAGAAACACGTTTAAATAATGCAGAGAAATGAAAGAAAATGCGTTAATAAATACGTTAAATAATGCAGAAAAAAGTATCAAAATACTTGAGATAGATGTTTAAATAATGCAAAAAAAATTACGTTAATGCTTGAGATAAAGTTTACATAATGCAGAGAAATGTATAAAAATGCGCGTGAAACATATTTTAAAAATGTAGAGAAATGTACGTAAATGAGTGAAAAAGAATTTCAAATAATGCAGATAAAAGTACGATAATGCGTGAAATAGAAGTTTATAAAATGAAGAAAAATGTACTTTTAAAAAAAGTACAATAAAACAATACGTGAAAATGATAAAGAAAGAAGTTTAAATAATGCAGAGATATGAACGCTAATTCGTGAAAAATTCGCTAAAATTATGCATAGAAATGTACGTAAATGATTGATAAAGAAGTTTAAATAATGCAGAGATATGTACGCTAATGCGTGAAATATTCGTTAAACGTATGCATAGAAATGTACGTAAATGATTGAGAAAGAAGTTTAAATAATGCTGAGATATACAATCAAAAACGTGAAAAATTCGTTAAACTTATGCATAGAAATGTACGTAAATGATCGAGAAAGAAATTTTAATAATGCAGAGATATGTACGCAAATGCGTGAAAAAATCGTTATACTTATGCATGGGAATGTACGTAAATGATTGAGAAAGTAGTTAAAATAATTCAGAGATTTGTACGCAAATTCGTGAAAAATTCGTTAAACTTATGCATAGAAATGTTCGTAAGCGATTGCGAAAGAAGTTTAAATAATGCAGAGATATGTACGTAAATGCGTGAAAAATTCGTTAAACTTATGCATAGAAATGTACTTAAATGATTGAGATAAACGTTGAATAATGCAGAGTAATGTAAGTAATTGATTGAGAAAGAAGTTTGAATAATGCAGAGATATGTACGCAAATGTATGAAAAATTCGAGAAAATGATCGAGAAAGAAATTTTAATAATGCAGAGATATGTACGCAAATGCGTGAAAAAATCGTTAAACTTATGCATAGAAATGTACGTAAATGATTGAGAATGTAGTTAAAATAATTCAGAGATTTGTACGCAAATTCGTGAAAAATTCGTTAAACTTATGCATAGAAATGTTCGTAAGCGATTGCGAAAGAAGTTTAAATAATGCAGAGATATGTACGTAAATGCGTGAAAAATTCGTTAAACTTATGCATAGAAATGTACTTAAATGATTGAGACAAACGTTGAATAATGCAGAGTAATGTAAGTAATTGATTGAGAAAGAAGTTTGAATAATGCAGAGATATGTACGCAAATGTATGAAAAATTCGAGAAAATGATCGAGAAAGAAATTTTAATAATGCAGAGACATGTACGCAAATGCGTGAAAACTTCGTTAAACTTATGCATAGAAATGTACTTAAATGATTGAGAAAGAATTTTAAATAATGCTGAGATATGTAAGCAAAAACGTGAAAAATTCGTTAAACTTATGCATAGAAATGTACGTAAATGATCGAGAAAGAAATTTTTATAATGCAGAGATATGTACGCAAATGCGTGAAAAAATCGTTAAACTTATGCATAGAAATGTACGTAAATGATTGAGAAAGTAGTTAAAATAATTCAGAGATTTGTACGCAAATTCGTGAAAAATTCGTTATACTTATGCATAGAAATGTTCGTAAACGATTGAGAAAAAAGTTTAAATAATGCAGAGATATGTACGTAAATGCGTGAAAAATTCGTTAAAATTATGCATAGAAATGTACTTAAATGATTGAGATAAACATTAAATAATGCAGAGTAATGTTAGTAATTGATTGAGAAAGAAGTTTAAATAATGCAGAGATATGTATGCAAATGTATGAAAATTTCGTTAAACTTATGCATAGAAATGTACGTAAATCATTGGGAAAAAGTTTTAATAATGCAGAAATATGTACGCAAATGCGTGAAAAATTCGTTAAAATTATGCATGGAAATGTTTGTAAATGATTGTGAAAGAAATTTAAATAATTCAGAGATTTGTACGCAAATGCGTGAAAAATTTGTTCAGCTAATGCATAGAAATGTTCATAAATGATTGAAAAAGATGTTTAAATAATGCAGAGAAATGTATGAAAATGCGAGAGAAACACGTTTAAATAATGCAGAGAAATGAAAGAAAATGCGTTAATAAACACGTTAAATAATGCAGAAAAAAGTATCAAAATACTTGAGATAGATGTTTAAATAATGCAAAAAAAATTACGTAAATGCGTGAGATAAAGTTTACATAATGCAGAGAAATGTATTAAAATGCGCGTGAAACATATTTTAAAAATGTAGAGAAATGTACGTAAATGAGTGAAAAAGAATTTCAAATAATGCAGATAAAATTACGATAATGCGTGAAATAGAAGTTTATAAAATACAGAAAAATGTACTTATAAAAAAGTACGATTAAACAATGCGTGAAAATGAATGCGTGAAAATGATTCAGTAAGAAGTTTAAATAATGCAGAGATATGTACGCTAATGCGTGAAATATTCGTTAAACGTATTGTCATGTTATTTTATTGAATAGCATGACTTACCTCCTCTCAGAGGAAAATTGAAAAAAAAGGATAATCCACTTTGGAAAAAATGTTAAAAATCAGCGAGTTAAAATTATGCTAATAGGCAGAGTTTTTTTGTCTGCGGGCAACCCCGTTAGTTAGTCGCCGAGCGGAAACACCAGATTGCATTCCTTTTGCCGATATTTTTTTAACGAGAGGTGACGCGAAAAAGTCAATAAAATGGACGTCACTTAATTGGACAAAAAAGGCGCTGTGGCGTTTAAAATATTATAAATAACCGTAAGAAAGGACTAGTGGGAAAATGGGTAAGTCTCCAAGTCGATTATTTGAACATAATTAGTTTGACGTCCACCGACACACAATAATTTTATAACATATTCCAGGGTTAACGAGTCCCCCAAATATTCCTTCCTACTAGTTTTTTTTTATATATTTAATATGTAATGGAATCCAAAGTATTATGTAGACTGAAATTAAAAAATATCATTGCACCGACGATCCATCATTTTGAAGACAAGTTGTTTTGCTGGAAACAGCAAAATATGATATGAAATTGAATCAAGATGGCGATGAGTCGTGTAACCTCAAAAGACCGACATTTTCTGTGAACAACGATGGCGGATGATCGAATCTTATTTAACTTCGTGCAGTTTTAAAAATAGAAGCTTCGAATTTAGTGACTTTCAATATGAACAGTTTTTTTTTAATTTAATTTTGTAAAATGTAAATTAACGACAACCATTTTTTTTTGTATTAATGAAATTTTGTATAATGTATTAACACCAGTATGTAAATTTGGCCAAATAGTTAATAAGAAGATTTTTGTTAATAAATAATGTTTTATTGGGTCATAATTACATTAAGATAGATTTTTTTCTTAAAGGGTTAATATTGGGGATGGTAAAATATAATAGAAATAAAAATGTAATGAGGTTGTAATAATTTAATTGTATTATATGGATAATTTTTTTTATATCAAAACGAAAAAGACTGATTAAGCAAAATGAAATATAAATTGTTATCATAATTCAGGTTTTGTATTTATCTCTCCTCCTTTTGACCTTCTAATGGTATGACAAGAAATGATCAAATATTGATAATCTTAAATTATATTTATTTTTGGTATAATGGGAGTCTTTTGATAGACTTCCCTTAAAAAAATTTCTTTGAATTGGAGTTAAATTCCTTTAGGGCAGGTTGCGACCCCGAGAATTCGATTTTTGATAGTTTCATGTGTAAACGGCTGGCTGGCCGGTGGTGCGGGTGCGAGTCCGGGTGGGGCGAGGCCCTAGGCCTCTGCCACCATGACTTTAACCCTCACAGTATGCATAGAAATGTACGTAAATGAATGAGAAAGAAGTTTAAATAATGCTGAGATATGTAAGCAAAAACGTGAAAAATTCGTTAAACTTATGCATAGAAATGTACGTAAATGTCCGAGAAAGAAATTTTAATAATGCAGAGATTTGTACGCAAATTCGTGAAAAATTCGTTAAACTTATGCATAGAAATGTTCGTAAACGATTTAGAAAGAAGTTTAAATAATGCAGAGATATGTACGTAAATGCTTGAAAAATTCGTTAAACTTATGCATAGAAATGTACGTAAATCATTGAGAAAAAGTTTAAGTAATGCAGAGATATGTACTCAAATACGTGAAAAATTTGTTAAAATTATGCATAGAAATGTTCGTAAATGATTGAGAAAGAAGTTTAAATAATGCAGAGATATGTATGCAAATACGTGAAAACTTCGTTAAACTTATGCATAGAAATGTACGTTAATGATTAAGAAAGAAGTTTAAATAATGCAGAGATATGTACCTACGTAAATGCGTTCAATTTATACAGAGTAATATACGTATATTCGTTAGTTAGACATTTAAATAATGCAGAGAAATGTACGAAAATGTAAATTTATTTTACGGTCTGCACATTAGTACAAAAAACTACTTCAGCTATGCGAGCTAAGCTAAACTAACTTTATTAGGATGGACCCACCATTTCACTCTTCCAAAGAAGCGCGCTTCGTAGCGTTGGGGTGGGTTTGCAATCTGCTTTAGACTTTAAAAATACCCGGGTTATATGAAGGTGCAAGGGATGCTCTTTAAGAAGTTGCCAGGGATGCAAGTTCTTAAGAGCATCTCCCGTGGTAGTAAAATTTTCGCCAAACTCCTTGAACGAACTTCTGGTTGCGTAGAGCGCAACGTGGTGTATTTTTCCTTCGTTGGTTTATGAGCAAAACGCGCGCCCCTCTTCTCGGCTAAAAATTCAAGATATGTGGCTACAACTATATCTATAGAATAAAGCTAGAATACCGCCCTTGCGTGTCTGTGGTCTATTGATTGTAATCCATCAGTCAATGATGGGTCGTCAATCAGACGTACAGCACGCCTTTGTACAGCATCGAGGGTATTCAGTAGGTATTGTGGGGCGCCATTCCAGAGGTTTACGACCATATTCAATAAATTAGTCCTATCATTTGCGCTCTAGACTCTTAGAGTGTAATGTAGGTATGACAAATGTTGAAATCTTGATTGACAAAACCGACAGGTTTTGTTAAGTTTAATTATGATAATTGACCTTCTACAACTCGTTCGTTTTCATAGAACAAACAGCTAATTACAGGCAATATTCATACATAAACCCGATCAAATTAACTATTATAGTGGGGTTGGCAGTTCTCCTACAGAAATTGACCAACATTAGCTTACTCCCTTTCAAAACAACGATTGATGGCGTACGATACATTACAACACCTACTAATGCCCTTAAAATGACATGTTTAAAACTACCTAAACTGCATAACAAGCTAAAACAAGACATACCAGAAATTTTAACTCTGTATGTAACTAAAGCAAAAAAAAATAATATTTAATTTATATTTAAATATTTTTTTTTTATTTAACAAGGGCAGAGAAGAGAGCGAAAGATTATTACACATAATGAACTTAAAAGATATTTTACAATTTATTCATACCACCTTCTAGCAGGAATAGATAATAGATTAAAATAAACTATATTCAAACTGACAGGAATTAAATACTAAACTACTATGAACAGTATCCAAATATGGATCGTTTCATTATTCAAAAAAAAAAATTAACTGACCAGCCTAATATACGATCGTAAAACATTTGATTCGGTAGAGAAATGATTAAAATCCTGGTATTTTTTTAAACACATTGTTTAACATATTTTAGAAATTTGATTTCATAATGCGATGTTTGAGTTTATTTATATTATTTATTTATTTATTTATAAACGGCATAAATTACCTTTTACATACATACATACATAAATTTTCTACATACATACATGTTTACATACATACATACATACATTGCCTTTTACATATATAGGCTCTAAGGAGGTCTCTATACTACCTAACAACCCTATTGATTCCCGAATATTAACGTTTAAAAAATCTTTAACGATTCTAGATGTATTCATTATTACCGTTTTTTACATTTTTAATATTAAGTTTTTCGATAAATCTATAATTTCTAAATTACGTATTAACGATTTTGGAATAATGCCAGTGGCTGAAATAATGAACGGTAATATTATTATTTTACGAGAATGCCAAAGTCTTTTAATCTCGTTACCTAAAGCGGTGTATTTTCTAATTTTTTCATCAAAAGTTTTTATATGTAATATTACTAGAATTTGGAATAGCCATGTCGCAAATATATGTTATAATTATTTTATATGTTAATTTTATTACAATGATATTCGAACAAATATGTGAGCATATCGACGCCACACAATCAAACAATAAATTCAAGAAAAATATCAAATTAACAAATCAAAACGACCCCATTGCACAATACAATAATCACTCTACAAATAAATTCATTCTTGAAAAGGTCTCATCGGATGAAATAAACAAAGCAATAATAAAAATAAAACCAAACTGTGGTACAGGAATAGACCGTCTATCTGAAAAATCTATAAAGCTCCTTAAAAATGAATTAATAGCTCCGCTTACATATCTAGTTAACTTATCTATAACTAACGGCATCTTCCCAACGTCTATGAAGACCGCGAAAATTGTACCCATATTCAAGGATGGAAACAAATACGAAGTAAATAATTACCGCCCAATTAGTGTACTAAACATTCTCTCTAAAATCATAGAAAGAATCATAAAAAATCAACTTAACAACTACTTTGACAAAAACAAGGTCTGGTCAAACAATCAGTATGGTTTTAGAGAAGGAAGGTCTACCTCGGATGCTATTTCTGGAGTCACTGGATATATAACACAGAATGTTGACAAAGGCAATAAAACAATTGGTATATTTTTGGATATTAAAAAGGCCTTTGAAACAATATCCCTACTAAACTTTTTGTAAAAATGGAACAATTAGGGATTACCGGAAATGAGTTAAAATTATTGAAATGCTATATGACAAACCGAAAACAACTAGTCAGAATTCAAGAAACTCTGAGTTCGCCTTCCAATATAAACTACGGAATACCTCAAGGAAGCATACTCGGTCCTATCTTATTCCTCATCTACATGAACGACCTATGCAATACGAATATACCTAGGAGGACAAATCATAAGTTTTGCAGATGACACTGTGTTGTTATTTAGCGATAAAAACTGGGAATCTACTTACAAAAAAGCAGAAAGTGGGATGCATCTTATTAAAAACTGGATAAACTGTAACACACTTACATTAAACAATGACAAAACAGTATACATAACTTTTACCAAAACGGACCAGGGACAACCAAATGAAAATAGACCACTGAAAATTCATGACTGCAAAGACCAACAAAGTAACTGTATATGTTCTGAAATAAAAAAAAACTAGACAAACGAAATACTTGGGAATAACAATTGACCAATGTTTAAAATGGAAACCCCATATCTCAATTTTAAGCATGAAATTAAAACAAATTAATTTCATTTTTCGCTCCATCAGAAATGTTTTACCAAAATCTGTCATTAAATTAATGTACTATTCACTTTACCAATCAATAGTAGAATATGGTATTAAAGGGTGGGGTGGCAGTAACAGAACAAATATAGATTTAATAGTTAAAGCCCAAAAATCCGTTTTGAAAATAATATTTAATGTACCTATTCGCACACCCTCAGCCGAACTATTCAAAAAACTTGACATCCTAGACATACCACAGTTATATGCTAAAAACATTTGCACTTATATCTATTCACACCTTAACGACTTCCAATCGACCCAAACTACACGTCAGACTAGACAAGCAAATATACAGATACCGATAACCAAGTCGACTTATGGACAAAGAAATTTTCATTTCCTTGGAGTAAAAATTTTCAATTTGCTTCCAATTGAATTGAAGAAAACTACAAATATAAACAGCTTTAAATGTGGATTAAAGAAGTGGGTAAAAGAAACAGACAAGACAGTGATAAATAAACAACTCTACGTTAACATACAATGACACACACGCACACCTAAACAATATACCTATATAATTATAAGCTGCTTCAGAACAGGTTTTTAACCTAGTGAAGCAGTTTACATTCCGCATCTAGTTCTTAAGTATCTTTTTTTTGTAAAAATATTGTATTGTTAAACTTTGATGTGTACCTTGTATATTATTTCTTATGTTACAAATAAAAAATAAAAAAAATAAATAATATAAACTTACCTATAAGCAAACATAAAAAGATACACAAAGGGTACCTACCTTATAATTCTATGACAAAATAAACCAAAAAATTGGATTAAAAAAGGAATTATGAATAAAAAAAATAACAGTAGAAGCAGTGTCATGTAAAGCTGCATATAAATAAAGTAGACCTCGTTATACAAAAAAATAAACATTTTACAATCGAAAATATACAAATACGCACTGAAAATATCCCAAGTTGTTTTACCCTCTTAGGTAGACACTTGGGCCCAAAATTCTATGAATTCCATCTGATGTTATTGTTGCGTCGCATTGTATAAAGAAAAAACCTGGCTTGTGTTAAATTATGCGGGTTGGTGCGGGTTTGACCATAATGAGCGCATGGAGGATGTCACGTAGCCCTAAATGCACACGACAAACCTACCGCCACAAGCTGCCACGTCTCGCAAAACTGTAGGTAAGTTTGTATGTCACTGAACTCCTAAACTGATGTACCGATTTTGTTGAAGCTTTATGTGTGAGTGTGTTTGTGTGATTCCCTGTATGGTTTAAATTCACAATTCGAATCTATAAAAAAGAAGAAGGTAGGTAGAGAGAACCAAACACCGCATTCTTCTATCTTGACATATATATCCAAAATCTTATCAACATTTATACATTGTCTAATACATGATCGTCTATTCCAACTGTCGATTTGTTCGAGAGAACTTTGTTAGTTTGATACTTAATCTCTAAACATACATGCATATCATCATGCTGTTTTCATATTCCGGGTAGGCAAAAGGACTGACCTCCATACTATCCTATCTTGACATACATACCTAGGTACATGTGTTGTATAGAAAATAAAATATCTTAAAATATTCAATAATTTGTATTTATGGGTTTATAGTTGGGTACTTATTCTTCAACTATACATACTATCGCTATCGACAGTTGGATCTCATGTGTTACATGCAACTAGTAGAGTATTATTCTGACGATGTGCCTTGCACGAAACGCGTCGATAATCTAATAAATTCAATAGGCCTACCGCCGTGGCACAGTTGGTAAGCCGTTTGGTTTCTTTGCGGGCGTCCTGGGTTCGATTCCCAGCAGAGGAGAAATTTATTTAAATTTATTTCCCATGCATATATTGCTTCTCTGGGCTGGAAACACTGGTTTGTTGGAAGAAATTGCGCAGTGTGCAAGGAAGTGTTCATTATTGTTAATAGAACTATTACCAAGTAATATTATTTTAAGAATTGTCCACCGACAAACTAAACTTAGTCAATTTTCTTACTTCAATTTCTCGACAGGTATCATGTAGACAGTGCATATTATGAGTTTTTGCCTATATGGTGCATTATGAAAACTTTTGCCCTTAGAGAAACTTATATTTGTTTAAGAATCTAATAGAAATGTACATTAAAAATACGTTTAGGGATTGTCAACCTTTCAAGAAGAAACAATGTACACTTACTATGTAGTGGAGAGTTTAGTGTTGGCCACAACCCACTCGTTTCTCTGCGTATTCAACTGTTTAAACTTTAAAAATGATCTCACGGTCTAGAAAATCGAGATTTTCTTATTTTGTTTAATTTTCGATACACTATAAATACTATATATAGTCTTGAAGATGCCCTAGCAAGGCGAAATAACTATCGACGAATTAACAAATTAATATACGTAGAATTTAAAACAAATTGTTTTATTTTTTATATAATATAACTATAAATACAGTTTGCTGTGAGGCACCGGCTTAGAATAGTGCTCCCACTCTTTTCTATTATTGTTTTCGAGTGTCCCGTAAGAGCCGGGTAATCGAAAATACAACAGGCAACAATAACATCTCTCATATTAGTTCAGCAATGAGGTTCACCATCACACATTCTGAATATAGTGCCTTTTAGGTGAGACGAGACTGGTGTGTGAGTATACACAGATATGTTGTGCTCCCTTTTATAAGGCAATGCACACACACCGCACACCTTTCGCTGGTTACCCCACATTGTGGTATATGCCGTGATGGTATGAATGAATGAATGAATGAATAAATGCAGTCTTCAAAAGTGCATTTAGGAATTGTCAACATTTATAAAAGAAAAAAAAATACACTTTTTTGTAGTGAAGGGTTTAGTGTTGGCCACATCCTACTCGTTTTATTTAATTTAATACAATTATATATAACGATATAAAAACATAAAATATAAATAATGTTAAATTATCAGTCTTTGTATATAATTATGTAGTTCAGTTCTGTTTATGTTTAGCGGCAGTTTCTATTTTGTAGTCATCTTCTGGTAACAGCTTGAGGGTTCCGTCATCAAAGTAATGGTGTGCGTTTGGTTCCTCGTCCTTGATGGAGTCTGACTTCTGGTCCTCGTGGTCCCTCCTCCTGTTGATGGGCTGCGTCTCGTCCGTGGAGCTGCCGTCTCCGAGATAGTAGGAGGGTGTTCTGATACCCTGAGGACCCATATCAGCCACCCTGTCCATCTCCTCGGCCAGGCTGATGAACAGACTCCTGCCAGACAAAAACACATATTTTTGGAATCAAAGTTTGTTTTTTGGAATATGTTTGGACGTCCAGCACTCATAATAATAACCAATATGTCTTAAATAAATATTGTTTTTAAATGAAAATTGTAGGCTGGATGTCTGTCGATGAACCCTTTTTATAAAATAAAAATAAAAAAAAATAAAAAATGTTTTGTATGGTATTATTTTTGTGTCATTTATGTCTGTCAAAAATGTGAATTTATTTAGCCTCGATACAGGTTTATCCTAGTGAGGTTGAATACATTATAATTGTACTCAATAGATAGTAAGTAGGTACCCAACTGGCGACATTAGTGACATGTTGTTTTGTATAATATTATGTATTTTTGTGTCATTTATGTCTGTCAAAAATGTGAATTTATTTAGCCTCGATACAGGTTTATCCTAGTGAGGTTGAATACATTATAATTGTACTCAATAGATAGTAAGTAGGTACCCAACTGGCGACATTAGTGACATGTTGTTATGTATAATATTATGTATTTTTGTGTCATTTATGTCTGTCAAAAATGTGAATTTATTTAGCCTCGATACAGGTTTATCCTAGTGAGGTTGAATACATTATTATTGTACTCAATAGATAGTAAGTAGGTACCCAACTGGCGACATTAGTGACATGTTGTTTTGTATAATATTATGTATTTTTGTGTCATTTATGTCTGTCAAAAATGTGAATTTATTTAGCCTCGATACAGGTTTATCCTAGTGAGGTTGAATACATTATAATTGTACTCAATAGATAGTAAGTAGGTACCCAACTGGCGACATTAGTGACATGTTGTTTTGTATAATATTATGTATTTTTGTGTCATTTATGTCTGTCAAAAATGTGAATTTATTTAGCCTCGATACAGGTTTATCCTAGTGAGGTTGAATACATTATAATTGTACTCAATAGATAGTAAGTAGGTACCCAACTGGCGACATTAGTGACATGTTGTTTTGTATAATATTATGTATTTTTGTGTCATTTATGTCTGTCAAAAATGTGAATTTATTTAGCCTCGATACAGGTTTATCCTAGTGAGGTTGAATACATTATTATTGTACTCAATAGATAGTAAGTAGGTACCCAACTGGCGACATTAGTGACATGTTGTTTTGTATAATATTATGTATTTTTGTGTCATTTATGTCTGTCAAAAATGTGAATTTATTTAGCCTCGATACAGGTTTATCCTAGTGAGGTTGAATACATTATAATTTTACTCAATAGATAGTAAGTAGGTACCCAACTGGCGACATTAGTGACATGTTGTTTTGTATAATATTATGTATTTTTGTGTCATTTATGTCTGTCAAAAATGTGAATTTATTTAGCCTCGATACAGGTTTATCCTAGTGAGGTTGAATACATTATAATTGTACTCAATAGATAGTAAGTAGGTACCCAACTGGCGACATTAGTGACATGTTGTTTTGTATAATATTATGTATTTTTGTGTCATTTATGTCTGTCAAAAATGTGAATTTATTTAACCTCGATACAGGTTTATCATAGTGAGGTTGAATACATTATTTCATATTAATTGTACTCAATAACTTGTAAGATTTATTTAAATAATTTATTGGATGGGTGGATGGCAGAGCGGTTAGCGCGCTGGGTTAGTAATCCAGTGGTCGCGAGTTCGAATCCTGCCTCGACCGATCTCGTTCACCTATAGGACAAGCATTTATGCTTAGTTTAGGGAACGTAGGAAGATGTATATGTACTTGTTTAACAAGGACATATTCATTTAAAAAAAAAAAAAAAAATTAAAATAAATCAATAAAGTAGTTAATATGAATAGATAAAAATACTTAAAATGAGTTAATAAGTAGTTAAAAAGAATTAATTAATGTGGTTAAAATGAATTAATTAGATTTGTTTAAATTAATTAATTAAAGTAGGTAGTTTATATGAATAAATAAAAAAGTTAAAATGAATTAGTTAAATTAGTTCAACTTAATTAATTAAAGTGTTCAAAATTAATTAATTAAAGTAGTTAATATGAATAAATAAAAGTATTTAATCTGAGTTAATTTAAGTAGTTAAAATGAATTAATTAAAGTATTTAAAATGAATTAATTAGATTAGTTAAAATTAATTAATTAAAGTAGGTAATATGAATAAATAAAAATAATAAATTGAATTTATTAGTGTTTAAAATAAATTAATAAAAGTAGTTCAAATGAATTAATTAGAGTAGTTTAAATGAATTAATAAAAATAGTTGATATAAATAAATAAAAATAGTTATCGTAGTTAAATGAATTAATTAAAGTGTTCAAAGTGAATTCATTACAGTAGTAAAAATGATTTAATTAGAGTAGTTTAAATAAGTAAATTAAAGTACTTGAAATGAATTAATTAAATTTGTTAAAAAGAATTGATTAATTAATAACATTTATTTTTTATTTATTTTTTATTAAATTCACAATACAATAAAACAATCAAACTATATAGAAAAGATGCACAGTAAGACACATATAACATATTACCCTTTACTAGAGTGCAAGCACTTGTGTGTAAAGGAGACAATTTAATACAGAATACACAAAATATTATACATACATAATTATTATCTATACAAAAAGAAGTTAATATAATTTACATATCAGTCAAATAATAAGTTTCATTTATTCTTTATTTTTCTTTTGAATTCATTATATTCATGTGCCAGTCTCAAATCTGTTTCAAGTTGGTTGAACCACACCACCCCATTGTAAGTGTAGTAGTGCTGTGCAAAACTTGTATGTGTTAACGGGGTACACAGTTGACCCAGTACCCCCTGTTCAGTAACCATTGTAACTAAAATAGGAATGTTCTAAAATTGAAGATTTTAGATTTACGGTCTTATTTCAGCGTTATAAAATATCAACTTGGACTAAATGTAATAGGAACGTACCTATATTGGCCGGAACGTTCTTAAAAAGTTACTGAATCAGACGTATTTTGAATAATTATGAAAATTATGAAATTTTCATAATTATTCGAAATACATCTAATTCAGTATATTTTTTAGAAGTTACTGAATTAGATGACAGAGGACAGGGCGGAGTGGAGTAGAAGAGAGGCAGCCATACATAACTGTTACAGACCAATCCTAGGGTTGCAACTGATCGGGGGGAGCCAAGTATTGATAATGTATTTGTCCGTATGTATTGTTTGTCTTCGGAGTGATTAGTTGATGTCTGTGTCTTGTATCGTGAGAATGTTGAGCAGTCAGGTGTACCTACATGTCCTATAAAATACTTACTTAAAGATGAATCCGTCCATATTCTTGGCGAGGTAATAGAGAAAGAGCCAATCAGCAAAGTAACATTCTTTGGTTACCGATATGACATCCTTAATGTTCAATTTCCCTGGACTTGCGGTAGCGAAGACATATTCGCTGAATCTGACGGAGCGGGAGTGGAATATCAGGGTGAGGAAACGCCAAGTCAATCCTGGAAATCATAATAGACAATTTACATTTTTACTGAGAGTTACCTACATACATAATCTATATATATTAAAATGGATTTACGTATATTTGTATATGTCCGATGAACTCCCAAACCAACCATCCGATTGCGATGAAACTTTGGGAATTTGTTCAACTCATTCAGGAGAATTATAATTTATTGCATTATAATTTATTTATTCATTTATTGGATATCTCACAAAAAAATTGAAAAAAAAAGTTGGTATTGAATTGATACTTTGTGGATTTGTTCAGCAAAAATCCTATATAACCATACATAAAATGGTATATTATTTAAAACTAGAATAATGCTAAAGGTTCAAGTTCCTATATTTATTTGAATAATTAAATAAAATTTAAATGAATGAATGAATAGGGACGGAAGGGAATGTAGGGATGGAAGGGAAAAAAATATGGAATTATAATTAGCGAATCTAGATAAGAATATTAAGTGATAAAAAGGAAACATACTGAACAACTATTTTTATATATTTGGAGGTAAATAATTAAACAGGCAGGACAACGTCTGCCGGGTTTTACTAGTATGTATATAAAGAAGATTGATTCCTTTAATTGACCAAGTGAAGTGATGAGTAAAAGTCTCGCAAGACCAAGCCCAGTAATTATTTGTTTATTTACTTATTTACCTATTATCACACCATATTTATAATGACAATAATAAGTAGATTTCTGCTGCACAACTAGGAAATCCTGTTCTAGGGCTAGCAGTTTACAATTTTTATTGACAATTATGTATATGTAATTATGAACCAGGTGGTTGTTCCCGTTCCACATTGCAAGACTTAATGCGAAAGTCATGCGGTCTCGCAAAATTTTATAAGTTTATTTGATTTTTTTAATAAAAATTATGCAATTTACTACGTACCTACTGTCGACATAATACTATGAATTGGTGTGTTTTTGTCATCTTCCATAGTAATTAATGCATGTAAACATGTGAATGAAATTTTGAAAGAAGGAAATATAAGAAAAAAAGCTTGTAAAATTGACGAGCCTGTATGATACGATTCATGGATGTAAATGAAGCTAGGATATGTGAAAAAATAGAGGAGTATGGAGTTCGGTTCTCTCTGCTTACCCCGTAAGGGATATGGCGTGATGGTATGTATATATAAATCAATACAAGTAAAAGTCTTTAAGCAATTAGCTTAGCAGCGTTTAATTTAATGTAATTTTTATATTAGTGATATATTAAATGTACAATAAGAAATAACATTACCTATGGCGGAGATGATGAAAAGACAAAGAAACCAAAACCATAGAAAGGTGTAGATCTTTTCGTTGATGACGTTCAAGGCCATAACACAGAGGGCATCGTGTTTCTGTATGGACCCACTTGGTCCGTACTTGTGGAACTGGCATTTGGTCACCTAGCAAAAAAAGACAAACCCTATGAGAAATGGATGTAAAACAAGACCTACATAGAGCTCAACATGTAAGAAAATGCGGGTGACAGTATAATCCAACACTAGTGATCGCGCAGATGTCCTTGCATTTGAGTTTAAAACAAATGCGTTTGACATTACTTGTTTTAAATTGACAGAAAATAAACAATTAATGGAGTGACGTAAAATGCGGTGATAGCCCAGCGCTAAGGTCGTCGCCTCACATGCGTGAGGTCGACGGTTCGAAACCGGGCGGGACACGCACCTCTGGGTTTTCAATTACAAAAAATCTATGCGCGGATTTATATCACTAGCTATGTGTAGCCATGATTCAATTTGTCTGGTTTCCCTTTTTAAGGGTTGCGATGGTCAGATGGCAGTCGCTTCAATGTAAAAACCAGACTCGGCAATTCCAGGATCATGGACAAAGCGTACCTCGATAGAAACCGGACAAAAGCGCTAAGGGGAAAGAAGAAAGGTGTGACGTAAAATATTTTAATATTTAATTTAATGTAGGTACCTATTTATAACACATATTATCTCTCTTTCTCTTCCTTAACTTTTATCCCAAATCGATCCTTGGCTTCCGTCAACTTCTGCCTCCAGCTATTTATTTCCTCAGTTGCCGCTCTCCAGTTAAGATCTTGCAGGAGCTGTGCAGCATTTACCCTTATGTTGTCTTCCCAACTCAATCTATATCTCCGAATTTTTCTTTTGCATCCAGTAAAAACCATGATTTTTTTGGGTAGTCGCGTGTTTCTCATATTTTGTACCATAAGAGAGGAATTGCGCAGTCTCCTACCCCACTAAATTGGGAACATTATAGATCGTTTGGTCCTGGTCATCCCAGAAATTGCTGCTCTTGAGACAACGCAAGGACTACCATATTTTGTTGTATCCCATCTACACCTTAGTAGTATTATATAGGTTGTAGTGCTTGGAGCTTCATAAATAAGTATTCATTTATCGTTTTTCCTTTATGCGCCATTCTTCTCCTGCCTTTGTATGATCACACATTCGACGAAGAACTCAAAGTAACATACATATATCGCTGAACTGTAACTTACTTACTTTACGAGTCCGAGCATTTCACCACTAGGCCATCCCACTCCAGAATACAGCAACCGCAACGGCATTGTCATTAACCATCTTCAGGTCTTCTGCATCGCACCTTACTGGCATATCTCGACAAATGAGGAGGTGTTCTTCAGTTTGTATCTCGCCGCAAATGCAGAAAACATCCTCTTCTACCCTTATACCCCTCGTTAGCATGTTCCCTTTGCATCTGGTGATACCGACGCGTAATCTATTAAGTGTCTTCCGTGTCAGGTAGGGTAGTTGGTGTCCCGGTACCAAACATTCCGACAGGTCGACCTGATCTCCACAGTACGTGCTCGTGATCTCCACACATTGTGCGTGCCAAAGATCTTTCCTTGCCCTATCTGGTGGTAGTTTTAGGGGGAATGTAATTCTAAGGAAGCGTTTCTTTGATTTTAGTCTTGCTACCGGTGGTTTGTGATTGTTGTCCAAAGTATTCTTGCTAAGGTCTTGTTGTCTGAAGTGTTCTTGTAAATGTCCGTAGAATTCTTGTTAAGGTCTTGTTGTCTGAAGTGTTCTTGGAAAGTTATTGTTGTCCGAAGTATTCTTGTTAAGGTCTTTACAGAGCTGTCAATTACTGACGCACTTCATCTGCGATCTACCCAAATGGAGGCAAATCATTCATCGAGTAATCAAGTGTAGCCGCCATTAATTTAAAGAGATGAAGTTGGAATATTAATGAAGAACCAGAAAATCAAGGCAAGGCTTGCAACCTGTCATTCGCTGGTTTACGTGATCATTTTATTTGCTTGCGCAACGTTCACCAATTATGCCTTCTTATTTATTAAGTTCCCATATAAATGCAATTTTTGTAAAATTCTATATATTTCAAAAATGGGATACAATTCGTTTGAAAATAACACATTTTTACTATTGCCATCTATGAAATAACGAAGAAACCTTTTTTGTTACGCCATCTATTGAGAAGTTGTTTTTTTTTAAACGATCAAATCGTCAAAAAATATTATTGACTCCTGATAAGGAAAAATCCAATTGTCAAATATTCGAAGAAAAACTATAGTTTTGACAAAATCCGCATTTCATAACTGCACAAACTGAACTTATTTGATTTATTTGAAAAGGAAGATCATATATACTTGAAGGTACATTAGAAAAAAACAGTGGTTTGAGTGTTGTAAATGTAGTTACTTACTTTGGGAAAAATATAATCTAATGGGTCCATGGTATTTCTGATGGACTGCTGGGTAACATCGTATCCTAGAGTCAAGAATTGCCCACCGAGGAAGGCGTCTGTGATGTACACTTGGAAGATGACGTTCAAAAAGTTGAGGACCTCACAAAATATGAGCCAATTGGACCAAGTTCTCGTGGCGTGTAATCTGTAATGACAACATTTTTTTGCTCGCTGCTCACTTAAGAAATTTTTAATTTGACACTGGTATAAAAAGACAGTTTTGTTCTATGGGCGTTTTCAAGGATAAATTAAACTTAAAAAATTGTTGCAATACTTCTCTCCATTAGATTTCATAATAATTGGTCATGGTATTTCCAAGATCAAGATCCGGGAGGTTTTAGCCACATTGTTGCACCACCGGTCTTAGTCTTGATCTTGTATTTACTAATAACCGATCTTGGTCTTGCAACTTTAACAAAAATATCACTAGTATTTTTGAGGTTATCGAGTCAGTTACATAGAGGTAGAGCTCAGAAGATCGAGTAAAACATAAACTATTGGGATGTCCACAATAACCAGAGATCTCAAGTAGAACAGGCCAGTCGGAGGAAGCAGAAGATAAAATGACTTAGAGGATGAGGATTAAAAGAGCCGAATCTAAGTAAAAGTGACTAAGATGAGGGCATAGTAAAAGATAGGTAAAAGTCTGGGATCACAATGTGACGCGAAAAAAACAATAAATTGTACTTCGCCAAATTTCGGTTGAAGGTAATTAGTTATTTGAATACGTTTTAATAAGAAATAATGATTTATAAAATCTTTTTTTAGATCACAAACCTATTGGTTTTTACGAAGTACTTGCCGATGCAGTTCTTACCGATTTAATACCTACAAATCCAGTTCTTACAGATTTAATACCTACAAATCCAGTTGATACCGATGTAATACCTACAAATCCAGTTCTTACCGATGTTATACCTACAAATCCAGTTCTTACCGATATAATACCTACAAATCCAGTTCTTACCGATGTTACACCTACAAATCCAGTTCTTATCGATGTAATTTGTACTGATGCAATTCATATCGTTGTAATTCTTTCCGATGCACTTCCTATCAACATCATCCTGTAAACTGCAAACATCAGTTAAGGAAACTTTCATATTTCTTCCTCCTAGTCCATTCTAGTTCCACAACCCATTTCCTACTCCTTGAATCCCTTCACCTTATGAATGTGTTCTTTTTGTTAATAGAATGAAATATAGACATGATCAAATAATTAAGTGAAACACTGTTATAGGCTTTTTCTTGTAAAATTTTAAACCAAATCTATATAGCTTAAAACCGATGCAATTCTTACTAATGCAGTTATTACCAACACAGTTTTTTACCCCTTCATTTCTTATGTACGGAATACTTACCAACACATTTTTTACCCCTTCATTTCTTATGTACGGAATACTTACCAACACATTTTTTACCCCTTCATTTCTTATGTACGGAATACTTACCAACACATTTTTTACCCCTCCTTTATTAATATGGACGGAATACTTATCGATGCAGTTATTACGTATCTGAACATACATATTAAGACTTTCCACTTTACGTATCTGAACATACAATTAAGACTTTCCACTCCAATACGTTGCAGCAGCAATTGTCTCGTCATTTGCCACAACCGAGTCTTCCTCGTTACATCTCTGTACCATGTTTCGGCAGACAAGAAGATGCTTATTATCTTGGACCTCTCCGTAATCGCAAGATACACCTTCTTCCCGTCCTATACTCCACCTGTACAAGTTCTTTTTACACCTTGTATAAAATGAAGAGTTCTTACCCTAGCAGTTCTTATGGACGTAATTCTTTCCAACCCAGTTCTTATCCCTGCAGTTTTTACCGATACAGTTATTACCAATACCTACAGTTCTTTTTCCTGTAGTTCTTATAGACACAATAGGCGTGATGACAGTATGAAAAAATCATTGAAATTATAATTTTATAAGATAAAATAGGTTATATAGATTGGAAAAAATATATTTATTTTCATTTTAAAAGAGCGAATAATATTAATATTATTAAAATAAAAATACAAAATATGTTTGTCCGCCATTTTATGAGAAACACCAATCAGAGTGAATCAATAATTATGACGTCACAGTTTCAATACAATATATGAAATTACTTTGCATCGAACAAAGACTTTTGCTCGTCAGAATTTAGAAACGTAAAAACTTACATATAAGCGTATTATTATTATTCTATGCATATAAGTACTTTATTTATCTATAATTTAAATACTACTTACATCTCGAAAATCGATAAAATATGTTCCTTCTTCTCGCTACATTATGTGTTCATAAACTAAAAGCATACCTACGCGGTACTGTGGTAGACATGACAGTTGTAAAGCTGCGTTGCACCGCTCAATTGCGTCGATTCTGTTCACTGCGACGGGTGTGTTAACTCACTCCTTCGAAATGTATTGGCTCACGGCGAAGTGAGTCGTGAGTGCTAGACAGGGAGAATGCGAACAGTGTTAGGGTATTGAGTTATTGAGTTGCCTGCTTTTTAACCGACAAACTATTACTTTTAAAAGTAGAATCGGGATTTTTAACCGACATACTATTACTTTTAAAAGTAGAATCGGGAAAGTTGTGATATTTTTAAACATGTAGGTACATGAAATATAATGAATTCAATAATAATCTTTGCTTATATAAAATACAATACCTGCATATTATACTTTTATTATTATTTTTTAACTAGCTTAATGACCCGGCGCAGTGAATAGGCGTGATGAGAGTAAGAAAAAATCATTGACATTATGATTTTAAAAAATAAAATAGGTTATTGAGGTTTAAAAAAATGTATTTATTTTCATTTTAAAAGAGTGAATAATATTAATATTATTAAAATAAAAATACAAAATATTATAGACTGCCATTTTATGAGAAACGCCAATCAGAACGAATCAGAGCGCATGACGTCACGATATTCTAGGTTCACGTCCAGTTTTGCCGATTTGCAGCACTTGTGCCGATTTCGGGAAATTCAGACTTGCGTCGGCACTTAATCGGGAAACGCTTTAATTCGGCACTTTTTTGGGTTTAGAATGTATAAAAAAAATATATATATTTTTGTTTATACTAGATGTATTAATTTTGTATTTTTTACGTCTAAATAAAAGTTACTATTATTATTAGTAGTAGTAAACATACAAAGTAAATATAAGTTATTTCATTTAAATAAATATCATTCTATTATTTCACTGGTGCTTACATAGTTTAAGCTATTTCTTTTTGTTTGTATCTTTGTTACTAGCCCCGTCACTAGGCATGGCCTGTGCTAAGGTAAGCTAATAGTTTTATGTTATTGTCTATTACGTTGTTTATTTAGTAAGTATGTATGTATGTAGGTATGTCGGTTAAAAAGCAAGCAACTCAATAACTCAATACCCTAACACTGTTCGCATTCTCCCGGTCTAGCACTCATGACTCACTGCGCCGTGAGCCAATACATTTCGAAGGAGTAATTTAACACACCCGGCGCAGTGAACTGGGTCCATGCAATTGAGCGTCGTAACGCAGTGGTGTTACACAGGCCTAATGCCTAATTCGCGGGAAACTTAAGATGGCCTATTTTGACGTTTGGACATTCATGAAGTTCTTTATATGCTTATTGCCTAATTAATGGTAAATATTTAGTAAATTAATTATAGTATTGAGAGCTAAATGTGGGGGAACAAATACTGTACTTCATTGTAAACGCATACTTAATAAAATACACTTTCTGTGTCTCGCATTGCCAAATTTAACTACTTGTTTCTCGTTTATATTCGCGTGGGACGAAAACAAATACCTCAGTAGGTGTTTTTTTCGACGTGTTTGTACATTTAGGGACCGCACAACACTTATGCACTTTTGAATTTATTTTAAATACACAAATCGTCTTAGAATACATATAGTACATATAGTAGTGATATGCGGTCTACGAAACCGTGACGTCACCGTCAGCTCCGACGGACGCCATTACACTGCAAGCGTTTTTTGACGTAAATGTCAAATTGGATTTTGAAATGGCAATTTTTGCTACTAAACCTTTATTTTATGTTGAAATGTATATATATTTGAAAACAGTGGATGCGTAAAAACATCGTGAGATAGTTTCTCAAAATTAGTCATCATGCCTATTCTTACTGATGCAGTTGTCTCTATGGCTGTGTTTCTCGAACAATGATTAAAGTAAAAGTACCTATAGTTAAAATACTTTGATTTCATAAAATTGTTCAATACTTATAGTGTTTTGTTGAAATCTAATGCCGTCCGACGCATTTTTGAACAATTTCATGCAATCAAAGTATTTTAACTATACTATTACCTACCGTTACTTTTGTTGAAACAACCATGCCCCAGATGGTATTTTCTGATCCAGTTTGGAAGTTCTTAGTTTTGTAAAGTCCCATCCATGTTACATATAGGTTAATTTTTTATAAGTAAATATAAGATTTATTTCAACCCGCAAATAATTTAAATTATTACATAGTTGGTACCTTGTCAAAAAATCTGTTCTGATGGTTGTCATCTTTTCTTGTACAGTATTTTTAGATGGTACAACAATTCCATTGACAGTGATGTCCTCCTCAGCGAATGCCATTGAAGCTTCGTGTAGTCCATTGACAAGGGCTTGGATTCTGCCGCCTGGAAATGTAAATTTTTGAAACACTTTAAAATTTAAATAATAAAAAACGTACATTTTGAACACCACGCTTGTATTTAAATGGACTGTGGAACGCGAGAATTGTACCTATATATATAATTAACACTGTAAAATTAAACGAGTGGATTGTGGTCAACGCAATACTCATCACTACCAAGTCACTCCACAAAGTAAATACTTAAATGAAAATTCATGAAATGAGTTTCTTAAGTTATTCCAACTGTCGATTCGTAAAAGAGAGAGAATGAAATTCTTTTGAAGGAAGAGGCAGTTTAAATCCAAAACGCGTGTATGAAGGAATTGTATGCAGGGTATACTTTTTTCACGGCTTTTCCAACTTTGAAGTCAAAACACACCAATTTAGAGGCTTCGCAGCATATATGTTCCATATACGGATTTACTCAGAAATTGGAGTAGAACATTTCGTGTGTTATTTATTTATTTATTTATTTATTTATTTATTTATTTATTTAGGTATTTATTTATTTATTTATTTATTTATTTATTTATTTATTTATTTATTTATTTATTTATTTATTTATTTATTCATTTATTTATTTATTTATTTATTTATTTATTTATTTATTTATTTATTTATTTATTTATTTATTTATTTATTTATTTATTAGAAAACCAACAGTTTTTTTATTTTTACATAATATAGAAATAAACATAAGAAATATCAAACAAAGAAACTAATGACAGGTTTTCAAATACAGTAATGCATTAAAGAAATATATATATATAAGCATATAAACACGATGAATTAACAGATTAACATAAGAAATTAACATAAGAAAATATCAAATATTTAACATATTAACAAAATGAGAAGCACTGATAAGATATCGTTCAAAATGTAATGCTGGGGTCTAAGTGAGTATTACATAGATACACAGATTGTGAAATTTATAAAGTACTTTAGTCTATAATCGATAAAGTAGAACATACCTATTTTACAATTTGATATACCATCATTATTTATTATCAAATCGTTTTGAAAACAAATAATTTAGATGGTTTAGGTATTAATAAAGAAAAATATATCTTTCCTTTTTGATAATTTTCTGTATAAATTATTGTAGAAAAATAATAGCATACCCCCATTTTCAACGTTTATCATATATTTTTAATAAAATATAAGGCGTAGTTCAACATATATTTTTTTAAATTATAGAATATGATGTGACGTTGCATTAATGCTTCAGGTTTATTAAATAAACCTAAAAAACATTTATTTTCCATTCAGCGCCATTGCGAAATAAAAGTTTATTTGGTTTATTAACTTAACCTGATGCATTAATGCAACGTTACATCGTATTTTTCCAGATATTTTGATCTTCTTTAATTTATAAAAAAAATATAATGCTCTATACCTTATAGTTTTTTAGAAATTTAAGATAAATGTAAAATATCGGGGTATGCTTATTATTTTCATAACAAGAATATATACAGAACATAATTACAAAGTTAAGGTATATTTTTCTTTATTTATATCCAAACTAATTAACATATTTTTTTCAAAATGATTCATTTTGTAGTAATGATGCAAATTCAAATTGAAAAAATAGGTAAGTTGGCGGCAGTCACCCTCTTACACCGTGCATAGCATCACATCAATGGATATTACCTTCGGCTTTCTTCCATACGTAGTGTGGCAGATAGAACATGATGGCCTGTCCAAACAGCAGGAAGGGAACCCACTGATAGTAGGCGTGGTGTCTCGTGGCGTCTGCATCTGCTGAAGGTCCGACTCCCGGATGAGGAATGTGTCCCAATTCCAACAGAGTCGTGTTGTGATGACGAACCTATCAACAGAATATTATTATTCAGTCTATGGATGATCAGCAGAGCCCGGTTTAGTGCTGAACCAATGCATGACCAGATTTAAGATGGATCGGAAGGTGTTTATTGATATTTATTGGACGCCTTTGTTCTTCTTTATTCCTACCAGCAACTCGTCCTTTGTCCTTTGTTCTTCTTTATTCCTACCAGCAACTCGTCTTTTGTCCTTTGTTCTTCTTTATTCCTACCAGCAACTCGTCCTTTGTCCTTTGTTCTTCTTTATTCCTACCAGCAACTCGTCCTTTGTCCTTTGTTCTTCTTTATTCCTACCAGCAACTCGTCCTTTGTCCTTTTCGAAGAGATTTGGGCAATAATATTTCTTGGTCTGGTGGTAGTGGTTAGGGTTACCAAATGAAAAAATCAAAAGTCCGGAGAAAAGGCCTGATTTCCATGGAAAAGTCCTGAGATTTTATGTTTTGTGGGCAAACATTTTCAAGACAATACATAGATATTTCACGATTACCAGAGATACTGCGTATTTGTCAATATATATGTTTGCAATTACAGCCCAGAATCCAAACGTAGACAGAGTTTTTTCTATCATGGGGGCTCAATGAAACCGACTAAAGGTGTCTTCAGTTCTAGCTATACATTTAGTTCAATACAATTTGAAGAGTTTAACATGTGATGCATTTTATAAATCAATAATTAAAGAAAAAAACCTTAATTAAAAAGGTATCTTCACATATTAAGTACGATAAAACTGATTAAGTACCTACTTGGATTATTACCAAAGGAAGATTATTTTTAGTTTGTTTAACTTTTAATTAAAGAGATCTTTAAAATATAAGCTGTGTTTTATTGAAAATCTTGAGATATCATGATATTTGCAAAATCCGGCCGCAATACTGAGAAAAGTCGAAAAATCCTGAAATCTCAGGACAAAGTCGAAATATCCTGAAATCTCAGGACAAATCCTTAGATATGGTAACCCTAGTAGTGATTGATCCTGACTGCGGGGGTTGGCGGTAGCGAGGTGTTATTCTATTGACAATTACTATATCCTCCTGTTTCAATTTATATCTAACAGTTTCTGCGATGTTAAAAAAACATGAAATTTTCGACATTTCCCAATTATCGTCTATGGTTTGCCTAGTCCGAAGGTTCCTAACAGCAGCTAAATACATTAATGTTTGTACTACTCATATTTGACTTTGAATATGGGCATAATTCTTACAACTGTAAATGTACTGGTGAAGAAACAGAAAGTGTTGATAACGTTCTCAGGAACCCCCTTGTCCACAATACACCTGATGTGCTCCCCGATGTACTCCCTCGAGCAGACGAGGATGGTGGCCAGGATAAGGATCAAGAAGGTGGCTTTGTAGTGCAGCTGGAAGACCAGGTTGTCAATGGAGGCCCTGTTTGGTTTCACCTTCACATGTTTCCCCAGTATCGAAAATGTGCCCAGCATCTGGAATTTTTATTTATTTTTAACACCTTAAAAAAATATCTCAAATACACGAATGAATATGTCCTGTAACAAGTACACATAAAACCTCATACATTCCTTAAATAAAGCATAAATGTTTATGCTGTAGGCGAACGAAATCGGTCGTGGCAGGATTCGAACTCGCGACCAATGGATTGCTAATCCAGCTCGCTAACCGCTCTGCCACCACCAATGATAAAAATTAGGCAAGAGATATTCTTACGACTCAACCATAGATAAATTCTTCCCATAGAAAGCGCAGATAATTCATTCATTCATACCATCACGGCATATCCCACAATGTGGGGTAACCAGCGAAAGGTGTGCGGGTGTGCATTGCCTTATAAAAGGGAGCACAACACATATGTGTATACCCACACACCAGTCTCATCTCACCTAAAAAGGCACTACATTAAGAATGGGTGGTGAACCTCATTGCTGAACTATGTCAGATGTTATTGTTTCTTGTTGTATTTTCGATTACCCGGCTCTTACGGGACACTCGAAAACAGTGATAGAAAAGAGTGGAAGCACTATTCGAAGCCGGTGCCTCACAGCTACACAGATAAATCAAGTTATAAAAATATTTACCTTTGTTTATACTTTGTTATAATTGTAGATCTTGATGAACAAAATTATTTATAAAATTAAGTAAATGTAATAAGATGACAATATTATTTTTTTTTCTTCAAGTTGGTTTCCATGATGTATTTATGACCATTGAAAATTTGAACATAGAGAATAATAAATTTTGTTAAAAATTTTACAACTAGGTAAAAAATATGTCGACACAGGGCCGGATAAACATGTTTTTGCGCCCGTAGCAATATATTTTAATCCCCCCCCCCCCCCACCCACCCAATTTTTTTTGGTATTTTTTAAATATAGAACAATTTAAAATTATGTAAAATCACATTGGATCTAAAAAGACTAAACGGAATATTTTGCACACCATCATGCCGAGCCTCTATCCGGATACGCAAAGAGAACAGAGCGCCATACCTGCGATTTTTTTATTTATATGATTAACATTTTAGGATTTTAGAATTTAAATCGCCCTTTTTAAGACAACCGCCCTGATGTCTTGTTCCTGATTGTTCTATGATTTTTCCAGCCCTGTGTCAACATCTATAATAAATTTGAAAATGTGATCAAATTGCTTGACAAATGGGTCGGTGGCAGAGCGGTTAGCGCAATGGGTTAGTAATCCAGTGGTTGCGAGTTCAAATCCTGCTTCGACCGATTTCGTTCGCCTATAGCACAAGCATTTATGCTTATTTTTATTATAACAAGGACATATTATTCGTTTTTGATAAAAAAAAAGTTGGTATGCCGTTCATTTTCTGAGCTGGCGTCCTGGGTTCGGTTCCCAGCAGAGGATAAATTTATTTAAATTCATTTATCACGATAAATTTGTTTCTCTGGGCTGGAAACACTGGTTAGTTTGAAGAAATTGCCATACGGCAATAAACTGCGTTGAAAAAGGGAACACGTTTTATTTTTTTTCACACCGCGTTGAAAAACCCGCCGAAAAGAAGACCCATATTAAGAAGACCTGAGGATCACATTACCCCCTATTCAGTAACTATTGTAACTAAAATAGGAACGTTCTAAAATAAGATTTTAGTACGTTCCTATTTTAGTTACAATAGTTACTGAATACGGGGTATTGTGAACCAGGCTATGGCCGTTGACATCCCCCGATCAACGAATAGGGGAAGACCAAAAAATACATGGATGGCGCAAAAGAGTTCACAATTGATGAAACAAGAATTGACATTGGAGGCGACCCAGAACTGAAGAGTGTACAGCTCGAGGACGAGGAGAGCTGACCCCAACAGTCTTCATCGACGATAAGTTGGGAAGAGGCCAGGAAGAAGAAGAAGTTGAAAAACCCGTCGAAAACCTAAACCCGTTGAAAACCTCATCCGTCCAAACCGCACCCATGCCCGATCTGGTGAACCCTGTTCACCAGATAGGAATATTATGTAATGCAGGTACGTGTTATGTAGTTTGGAAGTACAGACAATGAGTCTTATCTCACTGAAACGTACCAATTAGTTTCTACTATGTACATATGTATATCTACATTTATATTATCATTATAATAGAATAGAGTTTAACTATATTTTTATCGACAGAATTGAGATAATATTTTTTTTAAGTTATTATTAACATTGTTAAGAATTTATTGTTTTAATTCATTTTTGATTATATAATACATATGTATTGAGATGAACGAGTGGGTTTGGGGCAAAACTATACACTTGTATATTATCTTTATCTTTTCATATAAATATAATTCTTCTGTACGTGTGTATGTCACTGAACTATTCCTAAACGGCTGAACCGATTTTCCGGAACTCACACAAACCGAGTTTGTGTGAGTTCCGGAATGGTTTAGATTCACAAAATGGGATTTAAAACATTAATATAATAAAAGGAAAATAAAAAACATGATTTTTTATACCTATAAATTACAATAGGTGGCGCTAATGTCGAATTGGCAATATTTAGTTTTTTTCCTTCTGACAACATTAAAAAATCTGCCATTTGCGTCGTAGTTTGGATATTTATGACATTTTAAGTTCTTTTCGCTCTGTTTCGGCATTATTCATATTTCAATTATATACGTATGCATGGAATGTTAATTTCTGTTTACTGTTGCGTTATTATTCATATTTCAATTCGTTCGTTTCCGTGTCCAGACCATATTATATATGCTGTATTGCAATTATATACGAAATGACAATCAACCTAACCTCAAAGTGTTTAGCGGCTCAGCGAATAATAACATCCATATGATTCAAATATATGTTACATATATTTTTTGTTTCACAAATAGTTCGGGCAGGACAACGTCTGTCGGGTTCGCTAGTACTTATATATAATTCTTCTGTACGTGTGTATGTCACTGAACTCTTCCTAAACGTATGAACTGATTTTGATGAAATTTTTTGTATGTGTTTGTGTGGGTCCCTGAATGGTTTAGATTCAGAAAATGGAATTTTATACATTAATATAATACAAGGAAAATTAATTAAAAAACATGATTTTTTATAACTACAAATTATAATAGGTGGCGCTAATGTCGAATTAGCTATGTTTCCAACTGACAAGACTAAGAAATCTGTCCAGACCATTATGTGCTGTATTGCAATTATTTTTTTTTTATTTTTATTTTTGATTAGGAAACAAAACAGGAGTACAGAAAGAAAAGTACATGATAAATATAAAAGAAGTATACAACAATCTGTACACCCAATAACATTGTTTCACATAATAATAGAATGGTAAGTACTACAAACTATCCACATCAATAAATATAAAAGAAGTATACAACAATCTGTACACCCAATAACATTGTTTCACATAATAATAGAATGGTAAGTACTACAAACTATCCACATCAATAAATATTAAAGAAGTATACAACAATCTGTACACCCAATAACATTGTTTCACATAATAATAGAATGGTAAGTACTACAAACTATCCACATCAATAAATATAAAAGAAGTATACAACAATCTGTACACCCAATAACATTGTTTCACATAATAATAGAATGGTAAGTACTACAAACTATCCACATCAATAAATATTAAAGAAGTATACAACAATCTGTACACCCAATAACATTGTTTCACATAATAATAGAATGGTAAGTACTACAAACTATCCACATCAATAAATATAAAAGAAGTATACAACAATCTGTACACCCAATAACATTGTTTCACATAATAATAGAATGGTAAGTACTACAAACTATCCACATCAATAAATATAAAAGAAGTATACAACAATCTGTACACCCAATAACATTGTTTCACATAATAATAGAATGGTAAGTACTACAAACTATCCACATCAATAAATATAAAAGAAGTATACAACAATCTGTACACCCAATAACATTGTTTCACATAATAATAGAATGGTAAGTACTACAAACTATCCACATCAATAAATATAAAAGAAGTATACAACAATCTGTACACCCAATAACATTGTTTCACATAATAATAGAATGGTAAGTACTACAAACTATCCACATCAATAAATATAAAAGAAGTATACAACAATCTGTACACCCAATAACATTGTTTCACATAATAATAGAATGGTAAGTACTACAAACTATCCACATCAATAAATATAAAAGAAGTATACAACAATCTGTACACCCAATAACATTGTTTCACATAATAATAGAATGGTAAGTACTACAAACTATCCACATCAATACAAAATAAAGAAAACAAAAGAATATGCATATTTAAAAATAACAAACAATTTCAATAAAAAAAAAACAACGTTAGAATAAGCATATTTTGTTATAAAAAAAAAACATATTTTGTTATAAAAAGTGGGAACAGGAAATATGGAAAGGGAGAGGACGGACAGGGAGAGCAAATCTCATATACCTACATATGTAGAAATAATGTTGAAAAATACGAAACCACTATTCACTGCCGCAAATTACACGCATTACCTCGTGGCGAAACTGATTAATAGATGAATCAAAGATATCAGCATGCATCGAAAATAATGCATTAAATCTACGACAGATGCGTGGGATCGTAGCATTCATCCGCAAATTGGTTCTACAGTGTGGAACATGTAAGATGTTTGACTGGCGAACTGACCTTCCCGGGACCCGAATATTCACAAAACTGACAAGCTCAGGCGAGTCCATAGCATCGTTCAAAATTTTATGAAGCATTAATTGGTCGAATAAGGTTCTTCTGGATTCTAGGGTATCATATTTGTGGTATTTAATTGAATCACGATAGCTATCAAAGTTAAGTTGTAATTTGTATTTTAAAAAGTTAAAAAATTTGCGTTGAATTCTCTCGATTCTAGCTATGTGGACGCCATAGAAGGGGGACCATATCTGTGTGCAGAATTCGAGTTGAGGACGTATATATGCTGAGTAGAGTGTATAAAAAGTTTTACTGTTTCTGAAAGGTTTTGATATTCTAATTATAAATCCAAGCATTTTGTTGGCTTTTGATATTACATGATTAATATGTTGGATGAAATTTAATTTAGAATCTTATATAACTCCCAAATCACGGATATGATCTACTTCCTTTATTCCCGAACTATTAAAAGTGTAAGTATAGTTGATTTTATTAATATTTCGAGTAAAAGTTATTTTGTTACACTTGGCTATGTTGAGTACAAGTTTGTTTGATTGACAGTATGCAAATAATCTGTTAAGGTCTTGTTGTAGGTTATTACAGTCAGTTGTAGATTTAATAGTCAAGTAAATTTTCATATCATCGGCAAATGCAAGATAATGAGAAAAAATAAAACATTTATAAATATCATAGGTATAGATATTAAAGAGTAAGGGGCCTAGGTGAGATCCTTGAGGGACCCCTGAGGGTGGATTGAAGAAGTCAGATTTGAACCCTTCGACCAACACCGACTGCAGTCTGTTCCGAACATATGAATCGAACCACCTGAGCAAGTCACCGTGAAAACCTATATGTTGCAATTTCGAAATGAGAATATTATGATCGACCTTGTCAAATGCCTTTGCATAGTCAGTATAGATAACATCCACTTGAGATCGTTCATCCATATTACTTGTGATGTATTCGGTGAAAATTGTTAAGTTCGAAAGAACTGAGCGATGACGTAGAAATCCGTGTTGTTGGTTTTGAATATTGAGTTTAACGGTTGAATAAATTTGATCATAAATAATACGTTCAAAAATTTTGCTAAAAACTGGAAGAATCGATATTGGACGATAATTTTGAATTTCATTAATTGGAAATTTAATTATATACGAAATTTTCAATTATATACGAAATGATTTCAAAGTGTTTAGCGGCTCATCGAACAAGAAAATGTAAGTTTGATCAGCGAATAATAACACCCATATGATTCAAATATGTTACATATATTTTTTTGTTTCATAAAAATAGTCTGTCGGGTCTGCTGGTTGAGTATATATTTTTACTCATCACTACCCCAAGGAGATAATTTTCAAATTTATTATGAAATTAAATATTAAATTTATTTCACATTGATATGGCAAACCATACATTTTTTTCCTTTAAATTTTGACAATCCTTGAATGCATTTTTGATGAGTGTATGTAAATTACTACCGGAAGGTTCTAAATAAGATACTCGATCCATTTTAGTATCGCTAACAATGTAAATGTCAAAATAGTAATTAATGCGAAGTTCGTCCGTGTCTATGGGCCGGTATTACAGTCTCAGTTTAAGAGCTAAACTCAAGTTTTACAAAAATATAGCGTATTACAGTGTCCGTTTAGGCCTAATCTTCCCTCAAATAGGTACGTCACTAAAACGACAAATATTTAACTCAACGTTTCTGGCGGATTAAGTACTTAACGGTGAGTCAACTGTCATTTATCGACTCGTGTAGTTTCAGTGTTCTATCACAAGAGGCGTTAGTTGTATCAGTAGCGTCTAGCCCCTGAGTTTCTTTTCTGCATTCTTAGGTTAGGTTTAAGTTTGTGTATAATAATAATAGCGACTCGCGTGAGCGAGTTGCTTTATAAATTGAATTATAAATTATTATAAATTAAATATATAATATTCTTTTAATTTTTCGCATTTAATATAAAATTTCACAGCTCATTTGACTTAATACTACGAGATCTCAACCAATCAGAGAGCCAACCGGAAACAGAATGCAAACGGGTAGATTCAGATTGTAGACTCTAGTGTTGTATCGACGGTGGCGCCTCACAACAAAACAAACTGACAGCCACATTGAAACGAACATGGGCATTTAAAAGCATTATTTTGGTGAAAAAAATTCAATTTACCATGTTGGATAGTAAAACAATAGTATTTCAAGTGGTAGCGTCCTGTTTTGTAGTTCGTATTATTTGAGGTTATTTAAAAATTGACAGATAATAACCACATAAAAAGTGCTATATGTCTATAATTGAAGATTTAGTAACTGACATGTCATATTGCACTGTAATACGGAAATGGATTCAATCTCCCCTTAACATTTATCTTGAGATTAACAAAGTTGAGTTGAGGGCCAACTGTAATATCGGGCCATTATGTGTTTCTTTTTCGTTTAAAGCGCTGTCTCCTTCTCTCTATTTGATACAGCGGGATAGCTGTCTCGAAGCAATCTCAACTCTTCTATACATTTCGAGACCGGTCTTGAGATCAAGCTCAGTGAGTTTTGTTTCTTTAATACCATTTTGGTTGAGAATGTGTTCTCAAGACCTCTCAAGCTGGAGAACGAATCTATAATTCGGGCCTTATTATCACAATTTACTAGAGACTAGATATACCCCGGATGTAAATTTCCTAGTTACCTATATAATTGGTATCGATTATAAAACTTATCTGTTAAATAATCTTCATCCAAGTGTTCTAAAGTTAATTATTAATTAATTAATATTTATTGTATTTTTTTACATTTGTCGATAATCTTAATTACTTTTTACAAGCGTAATTTAAAATAAATTGCATTAGAATTTCCTGTTATTTTTAATGCGTAATATAAGAGATATATATGTTTGGTAATCAGATAAAAATGATTAAGTTTTCCTTGCAAATTTGTCACTGCATGAATCTCATAAACGAATTAATAAAAAAGTATGTACTTGGAATTCATTCAACGATCCAAGCGGATGAGACAAGCGGAAATTTTAAATATTATGGCCAACACTAAACTCTTCATAATGCATTTATTCAAATTATAAAACTACTTTTCAACTCCAATCTTGCTGAAATTTCTTTCCCAGTCCAATCCTACTGAAATTTCAAACCACTTCCCTCTACATTATTTGATACTGAAGGGACAGTAAGGACTGAAGAGAAGGGAGAGATGGAGGTACTGAAGGGACGAAGGGGACTGTTTTTACAAAAACTAACTTATTTTTGTTAATTTTTATTTATTGTATTGGATATTTTTTACTCATTCTGAATTAATCATAAAAAATAAACAGTTCAAAATTACGAAAACGATTTTCTTGATACGTTGGCATATTGCTTCATATTAACCTTCTCGAGCATCGCCGGGTAGCGTATTTACCTTTTCGTGTTGATTATGAGGCATGTAGGTACTGCCACGAATTGGGCACTAGTTTGTTGCGCTTGCGTTCCTGCTAATACGTTATCAATTCAAGGCAGTTAATTATTGAATATGGAACATATATAGCCATGAAGTTCGCTCGCATTTCGTCTGTCACTGTCACATTTGTATTTTGTTCACAGATTATACATATTATGGTAGTAATCAGTCATTTTGTTTGTCTTTAAGTAATGGAAATTAAAATTGTTATTTTGGACAATTTTAAAATTGTAAATTTCGAAGGAGACAAGGATAATTACCAATGTAAAATTCGATGTACTATATCTTGTGAAGGTAATTACGACGCAAAGTGTAATTATTTCATCGAAAAATTTATGAGTAGGTACCTACCAATCTCATACAAAAAAAAATTGTCTTGACGAATTTTTATGATATAATGTAGATAAAAACAAAAACAACCATACACAAAAAATGCCTCAACACAGTCTTGTAACGCTCAATCAATACGCATGGTAAAATTTATAAACCTGTGTACGATTGAAAGACGCGTGCCTTGAATTGTAAATGTATTAGCAGGAACAATATGCGTTGCTAAACCGTGTACATTTGGAGGACACATGCCTCGAATTCAACACGAGTTTTTATGTGCATTAGCGCAACAATATAATTAACACGGAAAGGTACATAAATACGCCGCCGGGTATAAAAAATTAGTTTACTATATTTTCTATTATCATTAGGCTTTATTTTTGATGCGACTGATCTCATTAAAGAGACTGTTTATGTTAGTGTCATACCAACTTAACATAAATTGTTATTTATCTAATATTTGCAAGCCCTAGTTGTAACCATCACTATTCACTATTCCATCCATCACAATTTCTTTGAGTTTTCAAGGGACAATTATTTATACTAGTAATCGCACAGAGGTCAAAATTCGACCTAATTCATTTATTATAAATGTTTGAAAAGTTATTGAACCTGATATATGATAAAACGAGTGGGATGTAGCCAATGCTGTACTCCTCACATCGAAATATTTGACAGTTGAAAAAATCGAGAAGCATTATTCAGATATCCTTCAAAATCTAATTAATTAAATATTGATATTGCTTCTCGGGCAACTAACAGGTACTATGTCAAATATTTATTAACACGCACCCAATAACAAGTTGCCACATTCTGGAAACTTACGATATTAATCATCTCACAGATCCAGACTGAAAACACAATTAGATACTGTGTATCCACCGGGAATCGAACCCGGGACCTCTGTATCAGCAGTCAGATACCCAAACGACTTAGCCAAGAAGGCCGACCCCTAATGGGGTCTAAACGAGTATTAGATATCGAGTATTAGTTCGGTCTTCGTGGCTCAGTTGGTTAGGTATCTGACTGCTGATCCAAAGATCCCGGGTTCGACTTTAAAGGCTTACATGAAGGCGATACCTAGAACCCCAGAGTACCTATACAGCCCGAGGACGAGAGGAGCCTACCCCAATAGCCAATATTATTATAGGCAGTATCATTATTATTATTATTAGAGGGTGTTCTTTTGCACTGCTACCCTTAGGATCTTTTGCACTCCCCCTTGGGTTGGGTTTCCTGTTACAGCATCCCCTCGAGTCCTAGCCCTCTTAGGAAGTTTAGGACCCGCAGGGGATTCAATGAGGGTATGGATCTAATGTGCATTTGGGGCCTGCCCAAGGTCCTTATTCTAACTTGTGTCACAGCATCACACTGCATGAGGAGGTGGTGTGGCGTTTCCGCCCCTTCCCTACAGAATCTGCATGTGCCGTCTTCTTCTAGTGCTATTTTCCGCAGATGTTCCCCAAGTCTACAGTGGCCTGTGAGGAACCCTGTCAGAGTTTTTAGGGCTTTCCTGCCGAGGCTTACGTTCTGGAACTTTTTCGGTAATAATTATCGAGCATGTCCTTAGCCTGCCTGAGCCCCGGGAGTTCAATCCAGTAGCTAGATCTCACTTTCTCCGTAAATCTCTTTATTTCTGCCTGGAAATATGAATTTCCTAGGCCGCAGAATGGCTCTGGTCCTATCAAATGCTCTCTCGCACCCTTCCTGGGAAGTCTATCAGCTCGCATTTTAAGCTGTAAGTTGGGACAGTACCAGGAAGAAGAAGGAAAAAGGATTTAGTCGACATAATATCCTGACCATAGTCTTGCTGAATATACTTGGAACGAGGAGCTGAGAAATTCTGAGTTATGGATAGTGTAATAATTATGTAATGTATGAAATATTTCTATAGTCAGATAGACATATATGTATCTCTGGTAGGTACATATGAAACAATAATATTATGTGGTTAATATTTTAATTGTCATAATGGATAGTTCCTACCTACAAAAGAGTATGTACATACTCTTAATTAGTATCATCACTAAATAACTATTAGCTCTAATTACTGTTCAAATTTTGTAACAATTGTGTGAGGTTAGTGCGGTAGGTAACCTCACTTATTATGGAACCGACCTTGAGGTAAACAATTTCATTGTTACCAACACATACCTCTAAGTACAACTTGATTGATTGTTAAAAATGGGGGCAAAACTTGCAGAAATTGTCGACGATTTTAAGAAGTTGTAATTGATGAATTCATTCTCCCCACGTGGCAAAACTATCTCAATATATTCAGGACACGGAAATTTTAAAAGTCGATTTAAATATTCCTTCTCTGCCTCATGTCAGTTCTCTCAATAACCGGATCAAACTTCGGAACAAATCCTGTGAGATTGTTGCCACCCAATGGTGTCCATCTTATAGATCGGAGCTCCTCGTTGCTGTCCGTAGGCCTCTTCAAGGTTCCGTTCGTCATGCGGATATTGTTATCTCGAGGAACAATTTTAAGCCTTCAAGAAGTTCTGTCATATTTGTGGTGCCTTGCTATCCGTTGATTTCCATTAAATTTATTTTTTACAGACATCTTGGTCACACCTCTGATGCTCTACATTTAAAAAGATCTGAAGTCAATGACAGTCCACGAGTCAATCTTCCATTCACATTCGTCGATTGTACTTTTTGCACTGTGGTGCCGAGATTGCCAATCTAGAGGGCTCCATGAGCTACTTTTCGTGCTATGCATTATTTTTATGTCGCTCACTTAGCGTACTGTGAAAGAGCCGTTTATAAATCCATATGCAGAGCGGGTGATGGTGGAAGTAGCGAATCTCAATATGTTCACTTTTATTCTATTGCTCACCTATTTATTGTTTTACATTTTTCCTAATGTCCTTCTCCTGTCATACAGTGTCTTGTTACACATTTTGCTCAGTGATCTCATTTCAACTGCATTTATTTTGCTTCCATGCGCCTTCTGCCATGTCCAGGTTTCACTTATATACGTCAAGGTTGACACTAAGATAGCATTATCAATGGCAACTTTAGCATCATTTGATATGTTGCGATCATTCATAACTGGTCTATGTATGTGATCCGTTCACTCTTGTTTCCTGCCATATCTCTTAAGTACTTGTGGATATTTTACGTAGTAGAATTCCATTTTAAATTATATTAAAAATAAAACAATTTGTTTTAAATTCTACGTATATTGGTTAGTTCGTCGATAGCTATTTCGCCTTGCTATGGCATCTTCAAGACTTATACAACTTGTACGAGACTTGGACAAGATCTTCAAGGTTGAGGTTGTAGTCTTGAAGATGCCCTAGCAAGGCGAAATAGCTATCAACGAACTAACCAATATACGTAGAATTTAAAACAAATTGTTTTATTTTTAATATAAGCTATACCTATCTCTTCTTTCGATCTCCTTATCAATGCGTCGATTCTGTTGAAACATGCTTCCCAGTTAGACATATTCGTCGACTTGCTTGATCCATTTGTTCTCTATTTGGCACGCTGTTCTGCTTTCACTCTTTTAAAACACCATTTGAACTTTAATTTGCTGGCATTTATCCTCAGTCCGTTCTCTGTGCATCCTTCATATACATCAGGGTTGCATACATCAGGGTTGGGCATACAAATGCGATGTGAACGTAGATGCTATTGCAAGTAGTAAATACATACCTACTATGAGCTTCGTCTTATAAATAAATCAGCTGCTCTACTGTTATACTGTTATCTGCATTTTTACACATGTCGAGTTTTACATCCCAAACTTTAAGACAGAACGACTTCATATTGATACTATACAATTTGTGTAAAGTGCATTAACTTCTCTAAAAGATTGAAAAACCTGATTTTTGCTATCTGAGCTCTCGAAACATGAACGATTAAAAAATAGTTATTTACACTCTAGTCCGTTCCACTTAATATTTTCATTTTTTACCCCTCACTACCCCAAGGGGATATATTGGGGAGTTATGAATTCGCATTTTATCCAGCTGAGATTGTATTCTGAAAGTTTTGTCACAATATCTGTGTGTAGGTACTTACTGTGTGATATGTACTACGTATGGTGTGTATATTCGACTTTATCGATTTAAGACTAAAGTACGCATTTGATTCTTTTCAAATTTTGCAAATTTGTATATCTAATACTCGCTTAGACCCCATTACATTTTGAAGGACATCCGAATAACGCTTCTCAAATTTTTCAACTGTCAAATATTTCAAAGTGACTCCAAGCTCAGGAAACCTATAATTTGATATTTTTATTTTCAAATTGGTAAAAAGGCACATCACTTTCATAAAATGGCATCGAAGAATCGTCATTTTTTCATAATACAATATTTGAATCAAAGATAATTAAAAAAAAACTTGTTTGATGAAAATGCTGAAAATCCAAAACTGTACAACGCAATAGGAGTTATTAAGTGGAACGGACAATATATATATTTCTAATCTCAGAAAGTACGATAGATAATATGTTTATATAGAAATCATTGATATCATTTCGAAGAGTACTTGTGAGAACGATATGTTAGAGTAAAAAATGTGGACATAAGGAGAGAATGCAAGATAAAGATTTTGTTTTTTTTTTTCTCAAACTACATTTATAAGATTGCTGTATGATATCTTAGGGTTTGAGTACTTTTACTATGTTAAAAGTACTCAAACCCTATAACTATAAGTTATATATAAATATTTGTAGATTTGGATTTTCATGTGATGATATGGTAGGTACTTGATTTGTAGAATCCCCTCCAAAACTAGAGTGTGAACTCTTATTGGGGGGTAATGTAACTGTATTGTAACTATTTATCTATTGCATTATGTATCATCTTTATCGTATAAATAAATAAACAAAAAAAGAAAGATATCATAAGTAAAATGATGCTGATGTGGTTTGGGCGTATTGAAAGAATGAATATCTCACCAAAAAAAATCAAAATGGGTATTAAAAAGATGATTTAATAGAATGGATCGCCCTAGAATGATATGGCATGAGTGATATTTCGAAAAAAGGAAACACAAGAAACATTTGCTGCGAGGCACCGTATAAGAATAGTACTTCCACATTTTTTATTATTATCGTTTTCGGGTTTCCTGTGTAATCGAAGATATCTCACATAGTTCAGAAAAGAGGTTCACCACACCTTCTGAATGTAGTGCCTTTTTAGGTTAGACGAGACTAATGTGTGGGTACACACGCATGTGTCGTACTTCCTTTTATTTATTATATTATTTTTTTATATATAATTCTGTTATTTTTATGTATCATCATATTTAAATACTGTTTTATTTGTATGTGTTACCCATAAATTGTAATAAATAAACGCACATCCGCACGCTTGTCGCTTGTCACCCCATATTGTGGGACATGAATTAATTCTATATTAAATAAAACCTTAATAAATACATATATATTTCTGTGTACAAATTATTTTTAGATTCACGTAAATTCAAATTTTGCATAGGTAGGTAGGTACTTATCACAGAAAAAACAAAATAAATCACTACGCATTGGAAAAAAGGTTTAAATTTAGAACGAATAAATACGAAACACTGAAACATTAAATTTACAACAAATAATACAGGACACTCATCACAGAAAACACAAATTAAAACTATAATTGTGTTTATGTTATGAATTTAGAACACCGTATCATAGACAAAAAATAACTGAATTTTTGAATTCAGAACGAAAAGTACAAATCACTTGACACATATACAAACCTGTGTATTGATGAGCGTAGGTAAATAAAAAAAACTTTAAATTTATAACACCGTATCATAGAACACAAAATATCTGATTTTTTTAAATTCAGAACGAAAAATACAGAACACTTGACACAAATACAAACATATTGTTGAGAGTACCTAAATAAAAAATTCTTTAAATTTAGAACACCGTATCATAGAACACAAAACAACTGATTTTTTTAATTCAGAACGAAAAATACAGAACACTTGACAAAAAATACAAACATATTGTTAAGAGTAAATAAAAAAATCTTTAAATTTAGAACACCGTATCACATAACACAACACTTAACTCTAAATAACCAAAATTTCAAATTCACAACAAATAAAATGAAAATACGATAAGCAACAATAAAAATGGTTTTAAATTTAGAACAAATAATACTTTTATATAATGTGGAATGACAAAATAAAAGAAAAAAAAAACAACCTCACCTTGACAGTGCGTCAACAGATAGAACGCGCGGAAATTGAATTGCGATTCAAAATTGGCGCTCCTTTTCAGCTGGACTATGCGGCAACCAATCACAATGACACAATGACAGACGAGCGATCTCACAATACATACTGCACCGATTAAATAATGTTTATACAAGATACTGCCTACAGGGTACTCATCAAGTAAATGGTTGTCTGGTACACAATTTATCAAAGATATTATGATAAGATTTTATTAAACAATTATTTGGGACCTGTCTCCATCACATGACGCTTCGTATCTCGATGTTTAGCCGATATTTAGATCTCGGAGAGAATGGCGAATGGTGTTGTGCAAAAGCAGTCTTGTATGGACAAGATCAGGTCCAAACCTTTGTATTTAATTCAATTACATTGGATTGAATTGCGTCGCATTGTATTTTATTGTATTGGGTGGGATTGGATTGTTTTGCATTGCAATAAATTGGATTTCATTGGATAGGATTCCATTGGATTGGAATGTATTTGATTGGACTAGATGCGATTGTTTTGGATTGAAATGCATTGCATTGGATTAGATTTCATTGGATTGGATTGGATTGAGTAGCGTTGCGTTACGTTACGTTGTATTGGATTTCATTGGATTGTAATATATTTGATTGGACTAGATGGGATTGTTTTGCATTGCATTTGATTGGAATGCATTGCGTTGGATTAGATTTCATTGGATTGGGTTGGATTGAGTAGCGTTGCTTTTCTTTGCGTAGTATTGGATTTCATTGCATTGGAATGTATTTGATTGGACTAGATGCGATTGTTTTGGATTGTATCGCATTAAATTTGATTGGAATGTATTGTATTGGAATGCATTGGAATGGAATGCATTGCATTGGATTGGATTGCATTGAGTTAAGTAACGTTGCCTTACGTTGTATTGGATTTCATAACATTGGATTGAATTGTATTGGATTGAGTTGGATTGGATTGTTTTAGATTGTATTGAATTGCATTGTTATGCATTAAATTGGGTTGGATTGGATTGTTTTAGATTGTATTGAATTGCATTGTTATGCATTAAATTGGGTTGGATTGCATTCAGGAGTCGGACATCCAACAAGTTGTGATAAGAAATTATTGTAAGTCTAGTCTTACAATATAGTACGTTTCATTTAAAAGTACATTTCGTGCATATATTGATATGAGAGTCCAGAAAGGGCTGATTAAAAAATTTGTTTGACGGTTTTTAAAATACTTTGGCCGGTTGGATAACAGTTTAACAACTCCCTAAAAGAAAAAGTTCTTACTTTAGATCACATCTATTTGGACGCGTATAAATTGTTTTGACAGGAGTCCGAGATATTCCAGTAGTTGAAAACATCCGTTGTGTAGGAAAAATAAAACAAAAAATGGATTGTTAACACTTGTTGTGTTATGTTGAAAATAAAAACCAAATAATATTATAAAATAACACTCCGAAAATACCTGATCCCTCTCCTTTTCTTTCCTTCCCTTTGCTACGTAATATTTACTTAAGAATGAATATTTATCCTTAGTATTGTTGGTGTCGACTGCTGTTATAATATTTGGTAGGACCGCTCGCTGTCTGTCTGCTGTTTTGTATTTACCTACCTACCTATTGATTATTGTTATTGACTATTTATTCTTAGTATTGTTGGTGTCGACTGCTGTTATAATATTTGGTAGGACCGCTCGCTGTCTGTCTGCTGTTTTGTATTTACCTACCTACCTATTGATTATTGTTATTGACTATTTATTCTTAGTATTGTTGCTGTCGACTGCTGTTATAATATTTGGTAGGACCGCTCGCTGTCTGTCTGCTGTTTTGTATTTACCTACCTACCTATTGATTATTGTTATTGACTATTTATTCTTAGTATTGTTGGTGTCGACTGCTGTTATAATATTTGGTAGGACCGCTCGCTGTCTGTCTGCTGTTTTGTATTTACCTACCTACCTATTGATTATTGTTATTGACTATTTATTCTTAGTATTGTTGGTGTCGACTGCTGTTATAATATTTGGTAGGACCGCTCGCTGTCTGTCTGCTGTTTTGTATTTACCTACCTACCTATTGATTATTGTTATTGACTATTTATTCTTAGTATTGTTGCTGTCGACTGCTGTTATAATATTTGGTAGGACCGCTCGCTGTCTGTCTGCTGTTTTGTATTTACCTACCTACCTATTGATTATTGTTATTGACTATTTATTCTTAGTATTGTTGGTGTCGACTGCTGTTATAATATTTGGTAGGACCGCTCGCTGTCTGTCTGCTGTTTTGTATTTACCTACCTACCTATTGATTATTGTTATTGACTATTTATTCTTAGTATTGTTGCTGTCGACTGCTGTTATAATATTTGGTAGGACCGCTCGCTGTCTGTCTGCTGTTTTGTATTTACCTACCTACCTATTGATTATTGTTATTGACTATTTATTCTTAGTATTGTTGGTGTCGACTGCTGTTATAATATTTGGTAGGACCGCTCGCTGTCTGTCTGCTGTTTTGTATTTACCTACCTACCTATTGATTATTGTTATTGACTATTTATTCTTAGTATTGTTGCTGTCGACTGCTGTTATAATATTTGGTAGGACCGCTCGCTGTCTGTCTGCTGTTTTGTATTTACCTACCTACCTATTGATTATTGTTATTGACTATTTATTCTTAGTATTGTTGGTGTCGACTGCTGTTATAATATTTGGTAGGACCGCTCGCTGTCTGTCTGCTGTTTTGTATTTACCTACCTACCTATTGATTATTGTTATTGACTATTTATTCTTAGTATTGTTGGTGTCGACTGCTGTTATAATATTTGGTAGGACCGCTCGCTGTCTGTCTGCTGTTTTGTATTTACCTACCTACCTATTGATTATTGTTATTGACTATTTATTCTTAGTATTGTTGCTGTCGACTGCTGTTATAATATTTGGTAGGACCGCTCGCTGTCTGTCTGCTGTTTTGTATTTACCTACCTACCTATTGATTATTGTTATTGACTATTTATTCTTAGTATTGTTGGTGTCGACTGCTGTTATAATATTTGGTAGGACCGCTCGCTGTCTGTCTGCTGTTTTGTATTTACCTACCTACCTATTGATTATTGTTATTGACTATTTATTCTTAGTATTGTTGGTGTCGACTGCTGTTATAATATTTGGTAGGACCGCTCGCTGTCTGTCTGCTGTTTTGTATTTACCTACCTACCTATTGATTATTGTTATTGACTATTTATTCTTAGTATTGTTGCTGTCGACTGCTGTTATAATATTTGGTAGGACCGCTCGCTGTCTGTCTGCTGTTTTGTATTTACCTACCTACCTATTGATTATTGTTATTGACTATTTATTCTTAGTATTGTTGGTGTCGACTGCTGTTATAATATTTGGTAGGACCGCTCGCTGTCTGTCTGCTGTTTTGTATTTACCTACCTACCTATTGATTATTGTTATTGACTATTTATTCTTAGTATTGTTGGTGTCGACTGCTGTTATAATATTTGGTAGGACCGCTCGCTGTCTGTCTGCTGTTTTGTATTTACCTACCTACCTATTGATTATTGTTATTGACTATTTATTCTTAGTATTGTTGGTGTCGACTGCTGTTATAATATTTGGTAGGACCGCTCGCTGTCTGTCTGCTGTTTTGTATTTACCTACCTACCTATTGATTATTGTTATTGACTATTTATTCTTAGTATTGTTGCTGTCGACTGCTGTTATAATATTTGGTAGGACCGCTCGCTGTCTGTCTGCTGTTTTGTATTTACCTACCTACCTATTGATTATTGTTATTGACTATTTATTCTTAGTATTGTTGGTGTCGACTGCTGTTATAATATTTGGTAGGACCGCTCGCTGTCTGTCTGCTGTTTTGTATTTACCTACCTACCTATTGATTATTGTTATTGACTATTTATTCTTAGTATTGTTGGTGTCGACTGCTGTTATAATATTTGGTAGGACCGCTCGCTGTCTGTCTGCTGTTTTGTATTTACCTACCTACCTATTGATTATTGTTATTGACTATTTATTCTTAGTATTGTTGGTGTCGACTGCTGTTATAATATTTGGTAGGACCGCTCGCTGTCTGTCTGCTGTTTTGTATTTACCTACCTACCTATTGATTATTGTTATTGACTATTTATTCTTAGTATTGTTGGTGTCGACTGCTGTTATAATATTTGGTAGGACCGCTCGCTGTCTGTCTGCTGTTTTGTATTTACCTACCTACCTATTGATTATTGTTATTGACTATTTATTCTTAGTATTGTTGGTGTCGACTGCTGTTATAATATTTGGTAGGACCGCTCGCTGTCTGTCTGCTGTTTTGTATTTACCTACCTACCTATTGATTATTGTTATTGACTATTTATTCTTAGTATTGTTGGTGTCGACTGCTGTTATAATATTTGGTAGGACCGCTCGCTGTCTGTCTGCTGTTTTGTATTTACCTACATATTGATTTATGTGTATTTATATCTATACTTAAGTTATTTTCTTTATCTTATTTACATTTTTTTGTATAAATATTATACATATAAATATTTTCCACTTTGCTTTATTTTCATTTTATATACTTATCTGATCTTATCTATATTTTAATAGGTATGTAGGTAGAACCATAGACAGGCTTTGCCTTGTGGGAGTTTTGTGTGCACGGTTTCTTTCTTTTGATATTATGTATGTAAATGTGTATTGTATATTAACCGTGTAGGTAACAAATATTAAATAAATAAACAAATAAACACCTGATCTCCATTTCCTCTTCTTGTTCTTTCCCAATCCTTCTTTTTTTGCTATGATGTATATTTTCTTCGTTGTTTTTTAGCTATCATTTGTTGATGTACATTTATAATTTTGTCAATTTGTAATCTGGTTGGTTGGAAGATATTGCCTAATGGCAATAAGCCCGCCAGTGTGCATTATATTTGTTTGTACATATTATTTACAAAAAGTTAAATAAATAAATAAATAACTAGTACGTTTAAAATTAAGTGTGAACTAAAATTAGGAATGATTTGACAGTTGATTCGACAGAAATGTGGTTATAGAATACCCCCTATTCAGTAACTATTGTAATTAAAATAAGAACGCACTAAAATTGTAGATTTCAGCGTTATAAAATATCAACTTGGACTAAATGGAATAGGAACGTACCTATATTGGCCGGAACGTTCTTAAAAAGTTACTGAATCAGACTCATTATGAATAATTATGAAAATTATGAAATTTTCATAATTATTCAAAATACGTCTAATTCAGTAAATTTTTAAGAACGTTCCGGCTAATATAGGTACATATGTTCTTATTCCATTTAGTCCAAGTTGATATTTTATAACACTGAAATAAGACCGTAAATCTAAAATGTACAATTTTAGAACGTTCCTATTTTAGTAACAATAGTTACTGAATAGGGGGTAATATCGAATTTAATTAATTCGTGGCTTACTTGGAGTTAGAACGTTCCTAAATAGGACCGTTTCTATTTCAGCGTTATAGTATATCAACTTGGACTAAGCGGTATAGGAACGCACCTATTTAAGCCGGAACGTTCTTAAAAAAATAAAGAATCGGACGTAATAACATCTCACATAGGTCAGCAATGTTGTTTACCATACATTCTGAATGTATACATTGTCTTTTTAGGTTAGATGAGACTTGTGTGTGGTGATACACGCACGTATCATGCTTCCTTTTATAAGGCAATGCACACCTTTAGCTTGTATTCTTTCTGCTTTTTCAATGCTATGTATACCTAACTTTTATCTTAAGGGGCCATATAAACCTAAACACCTCAATTTCAAATCAAATCCCTCAAATATGTTAATCAGTGTGTTTCTAAAAAAATAGTATAAGTCTTTTCAACATTTCTCTTGTGAATGTTCGTCACACAATTTTAAAATTCAGCCTAAATTCCCATAAATAAATTATTAAAAATATCCTTTTTAACAGCATTTTTGTTAAATTACTCCATAACCATTTGTCGTAAAGAAATAAAACTTTTATACGCTTAAAGAGTGCATAAAATCAAAGTGAATGACTGATAAAGTTTTTTCATTTCAACTAAGGTTTGTTCTTAAAATGCAAAAAAAACAACAAATTTGGGGTTTCCGGTAATTTAAATCACGTATAAACCTTACTTACGCGTTAATAAGGATAACTACGCACGCGATAGTTATCCTTATTAACGCGTAACTTTATAGTGTATTGGGCGGTTTTAATATACATATCATGTTTTCAGTCACTACATTTAGCGTTATATGTCCTCTTAAATAACTCTTTATTGGACATGGTGCTAATAAGACCCTTTACATCCTTCTACAACTCAATTTTCTTTTTCTTTTTTTTCCCAAATTGCTTATTTTGTATACATATTTTTTGTTTCTCTATATTCTTTATTTTTTTATTTACTCTTTAATATACTATATCTGTACTCTGTTAAACCATGATGTCATGTTATCTTCTTCTTCTTTCATTGGGTCCTGGGCCTGTTTTATGCTGCATTTTCAACTTCCTCCGAGGTTTGAAATACATTTCTGTGAGCAGTTTTGCATGTTATCTCAATGTATTATATCAATTATTGTGAACCATGTAACGATGAACCCAAGTGTTCTATAAAGAACCTAAGGGGGATAAAATACAATAAACAATATCCCACATTATGAGATATCCCACATACCGTGATGGTATGTTGAAATTAATAAAAAAGTTAGTTAAATCTTATCTTCATGTTCAATGTTCAAATAATCATATTTCAATAATTATGTATTTTTGCTTAGTATTATTAATTGGAAGGAATTGATTATTTATAAGTTCCAAGAAAGCATAATGTGTTATTTTTTGATGAGACAGCATAAAAATGCGAGTTTGTTTCAAAAACCTTTTGATCACTACGAGTAGGTACCTAATATAGTCAAGGCTGGGTTGTTTCAACAAAAGTATCAGTAGGTAGTAGTATAGCTAAAAATCTGCGTTTTAGTAAAAATGGCCGAAATCGGGTTGTTTCATCTAAGGTAAAGTTAAATCGACAGTACCTATAAATGTCACAATAGTTAAAATTTATGCTGTCGATTTTCGGCCAAGTACCTACAATCGAAGGTATAGTAAACCGCCATCTTGAAAATGTTGACAGATGACATTTCTACGATTACTTCGTGTTTTATATCATTAATTTGAATATTACAAGTTATATTTGTGATTGTAGCAGTTAATCTGATTAGGGAATAAGTTTTGATGTGAAAACCTAAATTATTTTGGCCTAGATTGGAAAATTTGGCTTGGGAAGACAAGATCTTTTTTGGGCAATGCGACATGTCAAAAGACAAATCGAAGATAATAATATACTGATCCGCCATCATGCAATTTTGAAAGATAGCATTTCTACACATGTCAAAAGACACGGTATTTTGGCTTGTCAATGTCCCTAACAAAGTAAGCAGATAGATTTGAAGCCATATTTTTCTATCTTGGCATGCATCCAATGATCCAATACCTTATCTGCATTCATGGATCGTTTCATACTTGTTCAAGCTTCTAAGATTTTATTCTTTCAGTACATCGTTCATTGTCTAGTCAAACATTTCTCGGACGACCCTACCTTTAATTCCATTTATATGGAGTTCTTTATTCATTCACCCCATTTGGCCAAATTATCTCAATGTGTTAACTTCCATTATATTGATGATAATACTGTATCTTTCCTTTTGTCATATATACATTATTTCCTAATGTCTACGTTTCTTAACCTATCATACATAGGTATGCTTTTCAGCTATCTCATTTCGACTTCATTTATTCTGATTTCGTGCGTCTTTTGCCTCGTCCAAGTCTCATTTACATACTTCAGTGTTGGAACTACAAACACTTTTTGTTTCCTTCTTTCAGAATATTGTTCACAAGGTCATAATAATATTTTGTTGGCAGCCTTTTTATTTCTTATCCTTCAGCTCTATAATTTTTGTTTTTTTTTTCAGACTTCCCATGCTACCAAACCACCGAGGTGGGTTTACTTTCATTCAGTTAACAATATCCTTCAAGTTTACGTCAGCTGTTTTATCCTTATTTCTTATTCTGTTATACATTTTTGGGCTGGTGGGTGTTCAGAGACACGATCGGGAGTCACCAGTTTTGGGCTGGTGGGTGTTCAGAGACACGATCGGGAGTCACCAGTTTTGGGGTTACAGGTATTTGTAGTATGTAGAGCTTACTAAAGTGCCAGAGTGGTCACTTGGTTGGAAGCGATTACATACCAGCGTGAGCTGGTATACACGCCTGTAATTGAGGTGGTAAGGTCGGTCAGTTGGACGTGTAGGTATTACCTGTTTGTCCGCCTTCAGCTACATACAACCCAAATGATATCTCAACCGCTTGGTTCGAACCTGGAGGCCGTCTGTTCGGAGAGTCCCGACAGCTGAGCCACAGATTGATCGACCAAGCAACTGCGATACCGTATACAATAGATTAAATATTATTATCAAATATTACTCAGGTAGGAATGGTTGACAGATTGAAAGATATAACAGGAAATTGAACTTACTCTTTTATTTATCAAGTTGATGATTACAATTGGTGCTTACTAATATTACTTGGTACAGAAATGTCGAGTTATTAATTAATGAATATAAATGTAAATTTGAAACTCGGACGATTTGAATGACGACGAGCGGTCGGGCAGCGTGATGCCTAGCTTCGAGATCTGGATGACGGAATGGTCTGGGCGCGCTGTGCTTCCCCTTAAATAGGAGACGGGCTGTGAATACGGCGCAGGGCAAGATGGCGCCTGCCGGTGTAACTCAGCTACGCGGCGCAATCGGCGGTTGCGCCACAGACCCCGCTGGCAGTCGCTTAGACGAAACACGACCCCTCCTCGAAGTTCAAAGTCCTTACATTGCTTTCTGTGAAAGATAAAAAAATTTTTTAAAGCATTTGATTTGTTATGTTATTTTGCATAGGGTTTTCTTTTGAACCGCTATGTACATGTTATGTAATGAATTTCTATATGAAAAGTAGTCTTTTCTAATACACAGTAATGTAATTATATAAATACAACTTAATCTATACATATATAAAGTTAATCATATTATAAGTATAAATTTGTTTTTGTACAGAGTATGAAGTTACTTATCTTTTAAAAATATCTGCTGCTGGTATGATTTGCTGCTCTTGTGATGGCGTGTGGTTGCTCTGCTATTGAGGTGAAAGGAGGAGTGTCGTCCTGCGTGTGCTGGCTGGACATCCTTATGTGTTCCTCAGTGGTATAGCTTGTTGGGTGTTGTTGATTGCGACTTCGTAGTGTACCATTAATTGTGAATGGTCCCCAGTTTTCTGTTATGAAGTGTAGAAGTTCTATTTTTTGTTCAGGATGAAGTAGATGTGTTATGTATGTAGAAAATTGATGCAGTTGTATGAGTGGATGCTTCGACTTTGTCGGGAATATCTTCCTGAAGTAGGTATTTATCCAGCTAGGCGAAATGGTTTGCAGTGTGCTCAGCGTGTGTATGCTTGTATATAAATATTCGACAGCTGCCTCGTGTGCCGGCAAGGGCGAAGCACGAGGGTGTCTTGTGGTTTTCGGCGTGTCGTCAGGAGACAGCTTTGGATGTAGAGTATCCAGTGTAGCCTGTAGGGTTTTGCGGTGCGCCATGTTGACGGCTTTGAAGTGCATTGGACTTCAGTGTAATCTGTGTACATTTCGTGAAACCGGAGGATGTGCTGTGAACTCCTCAGGGCGGTGACACGTAAATGTTGAGCAGCTTCGTTTCTTCATGCGTCGCAAGGAGGTTGACATTAGCTCTTTGCGTGCAGGCCATGAAGGAAGAGACGTTGTATGTCCAACAAAGTCGTTCCTCGTCAGAGCAATGATGGCGATGACTTGGGGAAGACTTTGCGTGCTCTTGTAGTAAGTGTATGTGTGATGCTGGCACGGAGATGTTCTCAAAAGGCAAACGTTGCTGGTTCTTCAGCGGTGTTGAGCAGTGAGTATTGGCGGTACCAAAGATGATCCTCAGCGATGCTCCGGTTGAATGCTGGTATGATGTGAAGATGCAGTGGTTCCTCCATAATTAATTTCTTCCCGGTAGTGATGCGGTAGAATGCGGGGGCAGCTAGTTTCTGTATGAAGTCGTCTAGATGATGATGATGTGATTCATCATAAATATTTTTTTTCTTCTAATGTAGTGATGCGGTTGAATGCGGGGGCAGCTAGTTGCTGTATGAAGTCGTCCAGATGATTCTTGTTGATGTCTTTGATGCTCAATTTGAAATTTTAAAATTATACAATAGAATTATACAATGTAAATGTTTGTACTTGCGATGATTGATAGGTATAAAATGTTTTTTATAATTTGCAAGTTCCATTTGGTTATAAGTATTTATAAGTATTATAAGTTCCATTTGATTTGATTTATAAGTATGTTTATACTCGTTGCTGAAGTATTGTATTATGATGCCATATAATGTTATTTGTTTGTTTCGTATTGTATTGTACCTACAATGTTTTTTTTTTAAATTTAATATACGAGTATGTTTATAATATTTATTATTATGTATGCCATGTTTCAATGTTTTTATAATTTTAATGTTTTATAATACTTTTTGTAGTATTACATAGTTAATATAATATAGTTTAGTTTATAGTACCAGTTTGTTGCTGTATTATATAGTTAATATATAATAATGTTTTAATGTTTGATTATAGTTAGGTATTTTTACTACCGTATATTATAGTTTCAATGTTTCTATATTCTGGAACGTATTCGCTATCGTATCGTATTATTTTTATTGTTCGATCATGGTTTTATAGTTGTAGTGTTTTTATAAAAAAAATAAAGTAAAATATTTTCTATATAAAAAAATTTTGTATTTAGCTAATTGTAGCTGTTAAACATTAGCTATTTGTAGCTGTTCAATGTATCACGGCTTTTTATTTTTATTTATTTCGATTGTATTTAAAAACAATGTTTATTTGTAGTTAGTTATTGTTTAAATATGCTTTCTATATTATAGTAATAGTTTTAAACTTCCGTATCGTATGCTTGTTGAAGTTTATTTTTTAGAATAATATTTTAATATTATAGTTTTAGAAGCATTAGTTTAGTTTATTTTCAAAAAATTATTTCGAAAAAATATTTTTAAAATATATTATAATGTTCGTTTGCGTACGTATTTTATTTTATTTAATTGTAATTGTATACAATTGTTTTATTCCTATAATTATGTTTAGAAACGATGTATCTAATTTATTTAAATATTTAATGTATTTTATTATTTGTGCCTTGCGTTGTTAAATTATTTGTTGAATTCTATTTTTATTTAGGCGATGTAAAATTTTATTTTTGCGATCGATGTTTTAAATATCATTATGCTAACTTTCACTTTTGTAAATGGGGTATTGACCTGACCGTTATCGTGGTTTCATGGGTTATTCGAGTTCATACGGCTATTCTTTTGTTTGGAGTTCATTTAACTTCGTTTTTTTTATTACCGATCGGCGCGTTGTAACATTCTTAAACATATATTTGGTTTACTGAATTTTTACATAAAAATATGCGTTTTACGAATATAATAATTATTTAACTATATGTTTCTAATTTTTAGTTTTTATGATAATGGTTTTATGATTATAATTTTTATTTAGGAATGTAATATTTATTTTTTATTGATAATTTTTTTAATGTTTACGTATTACGATATTTAGCAAAAATAAATATTTTATGAATTTCTATGAAATTTATTTTTAATTTTTATTTTTTTTCTGCGTTTTATCAATTATGAACGAGATAAAATATTTATAATGACTTTAGGCTTTTAGAATGACTTTAGTAATATTATGATTTTTATACCTCTTTTCGGCGTTTTTGATTCTCTAGCTTTTTGCTTTTTATTTTTATACCTTCGTCCTTTGTATGTATTTATTTATTTTCTGGTACTTTTGGTTTTTTTTTAGGCAGCTTCTTTTTTAATTGTTCCGTCTGGATTATTTTTGCGTCTCGTCAGTCATGAAAAAATATAAAGTACATATAAGTTATATATTAAACAATTGTAAATATGTTAAGTTAGGTGGAATTTGCGTATGAGCGTTTTTGAGCGTTTTTTGAGCGGGTACACTTGTAATTAATTTTTGACAAATTATAAGACAAATGTATTTAATATATTAGCTTGTAATATATGTGTTACCTGCTCGAGTGATTCCGTTCATCCAGACCTCGCTGTTCAAGTATTAATTCCTGTTAAATCCTTTGTTTCTGTCGTGCAGTAAAATGTTACGCAGTATATTAATGAACACGTATTATTGTTCTGTTTAATAAAACTACTGATTTTACGTTAAAAATGGCACAGTAGGTTGTGATAGGCTCGCCAGATTTTTTTACCACAGTATAACAATTGAAATTATGAGCACAAAATAAAAGTACCTGAGTTTTTAAACGATTTCGGAATTTTACCAGTTTCTGAAGGTATGAGTGTGTTCTGAGACACGTTCGGATCACCAGTTTTGGGGTAAGAAGATTGTGGTATGTAGAGCTTGCCAAAGTGCCAGAGTGTTGCAAATCAGAAGGTTGCGTGTTCAAATCACGTCGGGGTCACCAGTTTTGGGCTGGTGGGTGTTCAGAGACACGATCGGGAGTCACCAGTTTTGGGCTGGTGGGTGTTCAGAGACACGATCGGGAGTCACCAGTTTTGGGGTTACAGGTATTTGTAGTATGTAGAGCTTACTAAAGTGCCAGAGTGGTCACTTGGTTGGAAGCGATTACATACCAGCGTGAGCTGGTATACACGCCTGTAATTGAGGTGGTAAGGTCGGTCAGTTGGACGTGTAGGTATTACCTGTTTGTCCGCCTTCAGCTACATACAACCCAAATGATATCTCAACCGCTTGGTTCGAACCTGGAGGCCGTCTGTTCGGAGAGTCCCGACAGCTGAGCCACAGATTGATCGACCAAGCAACTGCGATACCGTATACAATAGATTAAATATTATTATCAATATTACTCAGGTAGGAATGGTTGACAGATTGAAAGATATAACAGGAAATTGAACTTACTCTTTTATTTATCAAGTTGATGATTACAATTGGTGCTTACTAATATTACTTGGTACAGAAATGTCGAGTTATTAATTAATGAATATAAATGTAAATTTGAAACTCGGACGATTTGAACGACGACGAGCGGTCGGGCAGCGTGATGCCTAGCTTCGAGATCTGGATGACGGAATGGTCTGGGCGCGCTGTGCTTCCCCTTAAATAGGAGACGGGCTGTGAATACGGCGCAGGGCAAGATGGCGCCTGCCGGTGTAACTCAGCTACGCGGCGCAATCGGCGGTTGCGCCACAACATCATTCTCTACCATGTCTCGTATGCATATTGTGCGGTACAGACACAGAACTCAACAAGACTATGAGGACGATCACCGGAACGGTGAGGCCTACCCCTCTCCCCTGGCTTCCAGTTCTGTCTAACATAGCCCCCCCTGAGCTTCGCAGATCCATGGCAACTGTTAACTTGATGGACAAGATAAGAAAGGACCCATCACTACCAGCTCATCAAGACATCTTCCAACATCCCGCCAGACGACTGAAGTCCAGAAGACCAATATGGACCATGGAAGATGTTAATTACAACATAAAAAGTGCAGGAAACAGAGATGGACAAGTGCGGAATGCCACAACAAGTCCCTGATTGCGGATCCCACAGTGCAAGTCCCTGGCTTCAACCTGCCTAGAAGACTTTGGGTTCAACTCAACAGAATCCGCACAGGCCAGGGGTGCTGTAACTACCTTCTCTGGAAGTGGGGGAAAAGAACCTCTCCCAATTGCGAATGCGGAGCGGAGACTCAGACGGTGGCACATTTGGTGGGGGAGTGCACCTTACACGGATTCGAGGGAGAGATGGAGGATATCCACAGACTCGCCCCAACGGTGGTCGACTGGCTATTGACAGCAGAGTTTCGACTTTGAGCCAAGCAGTGCCGATGCCATACGCAAAGTAAAAGTAAGTATATTGTACGGTGAGAATTAAAGTGACTCAATCCAAAATTTAGTAAAATTAAGTTATATAGGTGCATAAATCGACTTAAAAAATCATATTTTACCATCTAAAAATTGGAAAATAGTCCCATTCCTGTTTAACGGAAAACATACTTTTTATTTTTAAGATGGAATTTTTTTTAAGTGAATTTTGGATTGAGTCACATTCATTCTCACTTTGCAATATGTCAAATGCGTTACTGAAATTGCATTATGTGGGGCAAGGTCATCCTCCTATCATATCATGCATTAAGATCATCCATATTCATTGTTAGTGCTTCATTTAGGTACTATATTTTCAGTCAACATTTATCTTTCAATATCTTTATTCAATTACTTATCTTGTAATTGGATAAAGATATTGTAGTAGCTATTCCTTCACTTGCTCTAAATATTCATAAAATATTTGTATTTATTAAAATAAAAAATAATGTATTTACAATCATTTTTTTACTCCTCACTAACCCAAGGGGATATAGTGGGGAGTTATGATTTCGCAATTTTTAGGGGTATTTTTTTATTGCAGATTATCAACTAGTATCATGCTGGGATTGTATTCTGAAAGTTTCATCACAATGTATCTGTGTGTGTGCTATGTGCTATGTGTGCTATTTTACTAAGACCCAGATCTGTATACTCTACAAAGCGCAAATACGTCCAATTATTGAATATGGCAGTCACCTCTGGAGTGGCGCCCCCCAATACCTACTGAATACCCTCGACGCTGTCCAAAGGCGTGCTATACGTCTGATTGATGATCCATCACTGACTGATGGATTGCAATCACTAGAACACAGACGCAGAGTCGGTATTTTAAGTTTATTCTATAGATACTACCACGGGAATTGCTCAGAAGAACTTGCATATTTGGTCCCTCCTCCACCCACTCGCAACAGAGTCACTCGCTTCACTCAATCGCAGCACCCATTCACAGTGGACCTTCAACATATTATACGAACAAGTCGCTTCTCGAACTCATTTATTAATACAGCAGCCCGACTGTGGAACGATCTTCCGAATTCTGTGTTTCCATCTTCGTACAACCCGGCCGTCTTTTTAAAATCCGAATTAATAAACTCATTTCTAGATTGCAAACCCCTCCCAACGCTACGAAGTGCGCTTCTTCGGAAGAGTAAAATGGACCCAAATCCTAAGCTGGCGTCCCCTACGTAGACATGTTAAAAAAAAAAAAATGTGCTGTGTGCTACGTACGGCGTGTTAATTTTACTTTATCGATTATAGACTAAAGTACTCATTCGATTCTTTTCAAATTTTTCAAATATGTATATCTAATAATCGCTTAGATCCCATTAGATTTTGAAGGATATCTGAATAGTGCTTCTCCATTTTTTTAACTGTCAAATATTTCAAAGTGACCCCATGCTCAGGAAATTTAAAATTTGAAATTTTTATTTTCAAATTGATAAAAAGGCACATCACTTTCATAAAATGGCATTGAAGAATTATCAAGTTTTCATAATAAAATATTTAAATAAAAAAACAATTTATCAAACTCATTTCATGAAAATGCTGAATATTTTCCATACAAAATTTGATAACCAGCGACAGATGTGCATAATGAAAACATGCGAGTATCACCACACATCAGTCTCGGTCTCACCTAAAAAGGCGCAACATTCAGAAGAACCTCATTGCTGAACTATGTGAGATGTTATTGTTGCCTGTTGTATTTTCTATTACCCGGATCTTACTGGACACCCGAAAACGATTATAACAGATAAGAGTGGAATCATTATTATAAGTCAGTGGATGACAGAAAAGGCTTGTTATTTGACCCTATTATTTTTCATTATCAGCTTTCTTCCTCACTTGGCCTGATAATTTTGTAGCTGATTTAATATTTACATATGTGATTAGATTTGCTTTCTTCAAGTTGTATCAAGATTTGTGTGTCAGTTATGTTTGCAAAGTTGACTCACAAAATCAACACTCTGCTATCAAACAGCAGTTCTTTGTCATATTTGGTAATACACAAGGCTCATATTCATGGATGAAACGTGATCTTTGATAAAAACAAAGATAATTATTTGTTTTAGTTTATTAAAAGCAGGATATGAAGATCTAAAACATTAAACAAGACACAAGACCTAAATGACATCACCAGGAACAATATATTTTTTTACTCCTCACTAACCCAAGGGGATATAGTGGGGGGTTATGATTTCGCAATTTTCAAGGGTATTTTTTAATTGCCAATTATCAACTAGTATCATGCTGAGATTGTATTCTGAAAGTTTCATCACTATGTATCTGTGTGTGCTATGTACGGCGTGTTTATTTTACTTTATCGATTACAGACTAAAGTACTCGTTCGATTCTTTTCAAATTTTGTAAATATGTATATCTAATACTCGCTTAGACCTCATTAGATTTTCGACCTTCTCATTTTTTTAACTGTCATATATTTCAAAGTAACCCCAAGCTCGGGAAACCTCAAATTTGAAATTTTTATTTTCAAATTGGTAAAAACGCACATCACTTTCATAAAATGGCATTGAAGAAATATCAAGTATTTGTAATAAAATATTTATGTAAAAACTCATTATTTATTTATTTATTTAATACAATACACGGCATAAGCCATTTACATGTTACATAGAATTACATTTTTTTTAAATTAACATCATTATATATTAAAAAGAAAAAAAACAGAATTAACAAGAAATTTCATTTAAAATTAAACAATACTTTTCGAATATATAAAAAATACAGAAACAACAATAAATTGACGAAACAAAATTTAAAAAAATGTTTTTACACAGAGAAATAAACACATGCATGTGTTTATTTCTCTGTGTAATATTAATAGGATAATTACAAAAAACAAAGAATAAATAAAAGAAAAAAACTGCAAAGTTATAAAAAATTATATAAAAATGTTAAAAATATTCCATACAAAATTTTGATACTTTGTGGAGTGACTTGCGACTTGGTAGAGAGCAGTACAGCGTTGGGCACAACCCACTCGTTTATTATTTCAGTACCTACATAATTCATAGTACAAACAATAATTAAAATAAAATAAAACAATTCAATAAAATCAAAAATAATCGTCATAATTACTGGCGCTACAGCCCTATGTGGGCCCTGGACTTCTCCAGAATCCTTCTCCAGCCGTCCATGTCCTCCACCTCTCTCCTCCTGTTTACTATTCCGATCGCTCTTGTGTCGTCTTCTGTGTCATCCAGCCATCTTAGCTTGGGTCTGCCTGTGATAGTCGTGGTGAAAGCTTCCCGTGATATAGTCTAGTGTTACCGTGGCACTGTTGGGTGGGAAACCCTCGCCATGATTGACAGGCCTCTACGTTTATGGTTGGACTCTTAGTGGAAGTGGTATGAAATATGCATGATAGTAGTTTTCTTGTTTTGTCCGACGAGCAGCCTCTCCGGGGATGAACAGAACTATTAGTTCTATAACGATTTCTATGGAGTGGGGTAGGTGACTTTGTAATCCCTTCCTTCCTGGGCCTGCCTCTACTTCTTCTGCCCTCTGGATTGGTATTAAGAACCTTTTTGGGGATACGATCATCATTCATCCTGCTGACATGTCCCAACCACTGCAATCCACGTAAATTTAATGTTGGATTAATCTTATAATGCCTGTAGTTCGTGATTATATCGCATCCTCCAAAGTCCATTATCATTTACTGGACCAAAAATCTTTCTCAGGATTTTCCTTTCAAATATTGTCAAGAGGCTGTTTTCGTCTATTTTGTTAAGACCCAGCATTCAGCTCCATACACTGAGACAGGTTTGAGAAGAGTTTTATAAATCAGGAGGATTTTTGTTTTCCTTGTTAGTATTTTGGACATTTTTGAGACCATAATCTCACCGGTGACAGGAAAATTATTCGAAAAACAATTATTCGAATGCTCAATTTTACGAAAATCAATTCTACGAATGGCAATTATTCGAATCACATTTTTTCGAAAAACAATTATCCGAACACACAATTATCAGAAATTACAATTGTTCGAATTTTTATGACGTCATGTTGGTAGTATTGTGAGAGGAATAAACCATAGATTTTTATTATAATATACTAGATGTCGTAGTTAGCAAATTTTGTATGAATCGAAGTGAGGCATTTTTCCGGGGGATTTTTGACGTTTTGATTCCAGACAACATCGTTTTCTATAGAGAATAACGACTAATGTGAATTGTTTTCTGATTTATTTGTCAGAATTAGAGAAAAGTTATTTAGGATCTGTTGAAATGTAAGGAAAACTGAAATATGTTGCAAACCAAAACGTCAAACGCGCGATATTCCATGACTCACTTTTTGCACTAAGTACTACATCTACATAGTATATTAAATATAATAGAAATCTATGGAATAAACAACATGGCGACGCACCGCGCTGTCAAACATCAGTTATTAAAAATGTACAAACATACGTACCCAACAATAATACAAGTAATAATAGTCTTCATCGCAAATATATTTTACTGGCAACAAATATGTCAAAGGGGGCAACATAATGACATAAAAATATATTAAATTCGGTCAATTGGTTTTCCAACAAATGTTAGTTCGAATGATTTGCTTTCGGACAGTAAAATTGTCATTCTGATAACTGATTTTCGAAAAATTAATATTCGTACAATTGCGCATTCGAACAATTGTGTTTCGAAGAATTTTCATGTAATCAATAGCACCTATTGCCAGCAGCCAGTCTTGCCATAAATGTCAATTTCAAATGAATGAATGAATGAATGAATGAATGAATGAATGAATGAATGAATGAATGAATGAATGAATGAATGAATGAATGAATGAATGAATGAATGAATGAATGAATGAATGAATGAATGAATGAATGAATGAATGAATGAATGAATGAATGAATGAATGAATGAATGAATGAATGAATGAATGAATGAATGAATGAATGAATGAATGAATGAATGAATGAATGAATGAATGAATGAATGAATGAATGAAAGAAAGAAAGAATGAATGAATGAATGAATGAATGAATGAATGAATGAATGAATGAATGAATGAATGAATGAATGAATGAATGAATGAATGAATGAATGAATGAATGAATGAATGAATGAATGAATGAATGAATGAATGAATGAATGAATGAATGAATGAATGAATGAATGAATGAATGAATGAATGAATGAATGAATGAATGAATGAATGAATGAATGAATGAATGAATGAATGAATGAATGAATGAATGAATGAATGAATGAATGAATGAATGAATGAATGAATGAATGAATGAATGAATGAATGAATGAATGAATGAATGAATGAATGAAAGAAAGAAAGAATGAATGAATGAATGAATGAATGAATGAATGAATGAATGAATGAATGAATGAATGAATGAATGAATGAATGAATGAATGAATGAATGAATGAATGAATGAATGAATGAATGAATGAATGAATGAATGAATGAATGAATGAATGAATGAATGAATGAATGAATGAATGAATGAATGAATGAATGAATGAATGAATGAATGAATGAATGAATGAATGAATGAATGAATGAATGAATGAATGAAAGAATGAATGAATGAATAAATGAATAATATATTTCCAACAGTATAAATATTACAAAGGAACAAAATACAATTTAATTTATACCTAATTACAATTTTACAATAATTTTTTTTTCACATATTTGGAAATTTTAATGCTAGATATAGTCTGTTCTGAGGCAGTACTAGTTTAAAATTGCTATGGCTACTCTGCGATCATATGATTTGTTTTCTTTTTTTCTTCACAATAATATATAACATTATTTTTTTTTGTATAAACCATCTCACTAGGCTGAGCCTGTTCCATGGAGGCAGTAAATTACTTACATTATGTACCACTGAAAAAACAGTCGGCCTTGTTTCGTTTTTTGTATAAACCATCTCACTAGGCTGAGCCTGTTCCATGGAGGCAGTAAATTACTTACATTATGTACCACTGAAAAAACAGTCGACCTTGTTTCGTTTTTTGTATAAACCATCTCACTATGCTGAGCCTGTTCCATGGAGGCAGAAAATTACTTACATTATGTACCACTGAAAAAACAGTCGACCTTGTTTCGTTTTTTTTTTAATATCATGCTTATCTTCTTTATATAAATAATTCTTTTGTACGTGTGTATGTCACTGAACTCCTCCTAAACGGCTGAACCGATTTTGATGAAACTTTTTATGTGTGTTTATGCGAGTCCCTGAATGGTTTAGAATCACAAAAAGGAATTTTATACGTTATTATAGTAAAATAATAATAATAATATCAAAAGTTATAAGTGTTTTCGGAATATAAATTTTGAATACTGGCAACATTGCTTTCGATATGTCATAATATCATGCAATGTTGGTTATGCCATTAAAACTTGACGTTTTTCTCAACGCTGTCTGCGGCATATGTTTTTATATTTTTTAATATTTTATGAAATGAATAAGTTATATGTATATTTTTTATTATTAGGTAGGTACATATTATATGAAGCTATATGTTTTTTTTACAAGTATATTCTGTTTTTCAATTTGCGAAGGATTTGCGTATAGGCGACTTGAATGAAAGATAATTTTACTACATACATACACACATACCATCACGCTATGTCCCTCATGGGGTAGGCAGAGAGAACTGAGGACCACGTTTTTCTATCTTGACATACATTAATTTTGAAGTCGGTTTTTATGTGAAAGATTATTTAAAATTTATGTTCAGTGGTTATAAAAGCAATATAGGTCTACATTAGGTATATGATAATGCGTATTAGATATTATTTATAAAAATGTTCAATAAACACTCCCAAGGTTAGTTTTAATCATAATTGTTTGATAAGAAATAGTTATTGATAATAAGAGAAATCATTGTCTTGTTAAATTAACTAATTAAGTAATTTTATCTTTTTTATTAACAAATATAATCGTTTATATATTCGAAAATGTTATTGTCATTGATCTAATCCCAGGAGACGGGTAATCAACAATAACATCTTGGTATCGGGGGAGTAAAGAGATGGAGGTCAGTCGGATTCGACTCACACGCAGGCGAAGAGTTCAAGATCCAAACTCACTCACCTTCTCACTCTGCCAAGGGCTTGCTACAGTAATAATAAGAATTATGCAATCGTTCTCAGCGTTATATAATAATCTAACAATGTCGCTGTGCGCGCTTTATCGATGGTGCGCGTTTTCACCATCCATATCATTTTTACTCCTCACTAACCCAAAAGGATATAGTGGGCAGTTATGATTTCGCAATTTTTAAGGCTATTTTTTTTGCAGATTATCAACTAGTATCATGCTGAGATTGTATTCTGAAAGTTTCATCACAATATATCTGTGTGTGTGTGTCCTATGTCCTATGTGCAGTGTGCTATGTACGGCGTGTTCATTTTTACTTTATCGATTATAGACTAAAGTACTCATTCGATTCTTTTCAAATTTTGCAAATTTGTATATCTAATACTCACTTAGACCCCATTAGATTTTGAAGGATATCTGAATAGTGCTTCTCAATTTTTTTAACTGTCAAATATTTCAAAGTGACCCCAAGTTCAGGAAAATTAAAATTTGAATTTTTTATTTTCAAATAGGTAAAAAGGCTCATCATTTTCATAAAATGGCGTAAAAGAAGTATCAACTTTTCATAATAAAATATCTTAATAAAAAAATAATTAAACAAACTCATTTCATATAATTGCTGAAAATTTTCCATACAATATTTGAATACTTTATAGAATGACTTATTAGTGAGGAGTTATGTGAAAACTCTGATAAAAGACTCAGACATGGAACTTCTCCATCGATCCACGTCAATACATCCGGCCGTGTAACACAGAGTCTCTAACTCTTTTATTTGTTGCCTTTGAGATACTCATTCAACAATTCAAAATATCACTTTGATATCTCATCACCATCAGTGCATGGCTTCACAGCCCAGGATGGGCGTTGGCCTCCTCAAGGAATCGTCTCCATTGCACCCTATCCATGACCTTTTCTATCCAATTCCGCACACCGGCTATCTGAAAGTCCCTCTCTCAATTTCATCCATCCATCCATCGTAGTTTCGGCTCTACCACACCTCTTCTTCCCTCCAGACATGTTGTGAGGATTCTTTTAGTTGCCTGGTCATCGTCCATACGATGCACCTGTCCACGGCCAGATAAATCATAGAACAATCAGGAACATGAAGTCAGGGCGGTTGTCTGGAAAAGGGCGCTTATAATCCTAAAATGTTAATTATATAAATAAAAAATCCGCAAGTATGGAGCTCGGTTCTCTATGCCTACTCGGAAAGAGGCTCGGCGTGATGGTGTGTATGTAAAAAATTGTGAATGCTTTGTCATTTTAGACCCGATGTAATTTTAAATAATTTTAAATTCTTCTACATTTAAAATAGGGTGTGGGGCGGTTTCAAATATATTGCTACGGGCGCAAAAACACGTTAATCCGGCCCTGCGACCTGTTCTCCCTATATTAATTATCGTTTGAACGATATTCCTTCCTTGAATAGGCTCTGTAGTTCGTGGTTATATCTGATTCTCCACGTGCCTTGATCACTGAAAATTTTTCACTCGAAAACCAGTAACGCATCCGTACCTATCCTTTTTAGAAAGAATGCATCACTCAGAGCCATATTATGTTAGTACAGGTCGCAAAACAGTTTTGTAGACGAGGGTTTTAGTGTTTATTGACAGTACACGTGAACTCTGTTATCCAAAGTAACACTTGTTACCTACCAGTGACTTTTCTTGATCTCAACACTAATTTCATTACCTACCACTCGTTACGACCGAACCTAAGTAAGTAAATGTGTCCACACACTCGATGCTGTGGGTACCTGCTCTTAATGAAGTTCCTAGAGGATGGTGTGGTTGGGCACCTCTAGTAGTTGCCAGCATTATATTTCGTTTAAAGACATTTATCTCCAGTCCTATATTATTTGCTGCCTCTTCTAAGTCAGCGAAACCAGCCTCACATCATGGAGTGTTCTGGCGATAATGTCATCTGCATAGGTATTTTTTTTAACATGTCTACGTAGGGGACGCCAGCTATTAGGATTTGGGTCCATTTTACTCTTCCGAAGAAGCGCACTACGTAGCGTTGGGAGGGGTTTGCAATGTTTAAAATCCGAATTAATAAAAAAAGAGTTTATTAATTCGGATTTTAAAAAGACGGCCGGGTTGTACGAAGATGGAAACACAGAATTCGGAAGATCGTTGCACAGTCGGGCTGCTGTATTAATAAATGAGTTCGAGAAGCGACTTGTTCGTATATGTTGAAGGTCCACTGTGAATGGGTGCTGCGATTGAGTGAAGCGAGTGACTCTGTTGCGAGTGGGTGGAGGAGGGACCAAAGATGCAAGTTCTTCTGAGCAATTCCCGTGGTAGTATCTATAGAATAAACTTAAAATACCGACTCTGCGTCTGTGTTCTAGTGATTGCAATCCATCAGTCAGTGATGGATCATCAATCAGACGTATAGCACGCCTTTGGACAGCGTCGAGGGTATTCAGTAGGTATTGGGGGGCGCCACTCCAGAGGTGACTGCCATTGTAGCCGCCAATGTTCATATAGAGAACAAGTCTCGACAAGTGTTGGGAATCAAATGTCACGTGCTCGGTGGATGAGTGCGCTTATACGTGATATGCCATCTCTCTCTCTCCATCAGCCACACTCTTCACACGCGTACTAGATTATATGATTATAATTAATTATTGATTTTCTACTTTATCTATCAAATATTTATTATTTTGGTAACGGATTATTGTTAAATATTGAATGCAAAAATGAAAATCACGATATGTTTGGTAAAACAATTACGCGCCAGCCGAAACGAGACAGTTGAAAATAACATAAAATTTAGAAAATAATTTCACAGATCAATAGAATACACAAAAATATTCATTTTAGTGAAAACCAGACGTTTATAGATTGAAATTTGACAGAGATATAAGCATTTCATTATTTTTACCAATTTTTACGAAGTTTGGTTTCGCGATCACCAGTTGGTCGTAGGTATGCACGGGCTAACAAAATACCTATTCATGTGGTACGACAGCGCGATGTTTGAATAAAAAATAATGAAATGTTTGGCAATTTTTTAACATATTTATTTTATTTATCTAATCGATTCTACTTCAAAAATGATTCATTTACTCGAGGTTCGGACATTGATATGACGAATAATTACGGAGATATAAGACTTTAAAAATATTTGTAAATTTTTGCCTCAACCAATCAGAGCGCGCGTTCTGGCCAGGAAGTTCATTTGATCATTCAAATAAGCAAAAATCATAACCATTGATAGTGACAAAAATCGTATTTATCTGAAAATGGGATAAGTTTTAAAATGAAATGGCCTTGTAGGATGTTGGATAATGCCTTGCACTATAAATCTAACATTAATTTGAATTCATAAAAGTTATATTTAATATTTTATATATTTTTAAGTAGTCTTATTTTTTTAGTGTATTAATTATGAAGCCATTTACTTTCCTGTATTTTGTATATAAGATTATTTATAACCATGTATGTATATGTAGGAGAGACAGCAAAATCAACTCAACAGATTGATATAACCCAGAGAGCTATGCGATTTTTTGACTGCCAGTGAGATCAAAATGAATATCAAAAGAGTAATGAAAAAGGGCGTATTGACCGATAAAAGGGGAGTATCCAGTGATCCCTATAAATACGGAAGGGCATAGTTCACAGGGCAAGTTCGCTCTTACTCTCCGTACTGGGAACAACATCAAGATTCTGCTGTCTCTTCGTTTAAATCAAGAAAAATTATAACAAATCGCTGCACTTCGTATAACTCAAAATAAAGCAGCTCTTCGAGAACTAACACTGGTGTTTCCTTGGCTACCTACTGCTCGGTGTCTCCATCAGAATCACAAGATGAACAAACAGCCATATTCAATAATTGGACGTATTTGCGCTTTGTAGAGTATACAGATCTGGGTCTTAGTAAAATATCTGCGCGCTCTATATATACTACGCTCAATTTTTTGGAGGCGGGTTTCACCTTAGCTTCGATGGAGCCCTTGTAGTGTAATTGGTTCGTTATAGATACTCCAAGCAGGTCGATAGAGCTGCTGTTAGGTAAAGTGCTTCCGTTGAAAGACACCTGCAATTCATTGGGGTTTCTCTTCGCAGAAATTAGACAGGCTTGGGTTTTTGAGACGTTAAATGAAACAAGATTACTTTCACCCCAGGTATTGATTGAGTGGAGGTAGTTATTTATTTTTTGATGAAGGTCTTTCCAGGCTTCTGATATTTCACTCTGTTTAAGAGGTTTGTCAAAAGAGAAATTGTCATGGACTGTGCTGTCATCAGCGTAACAGTGGATGGGGGCGCGTAAGAGCAAGTCATTAATATGTAGGAGGAATAGGGTTGGAGATAGAATGGACCCTTGAGGGACTCCAGCATTAATGGAATGGGGAGAAGAAGAGCAACCGTCTACTACAGTTATGACTTCACGATCTTTTAAAAAATTCGCAATCCAAGTACATAGAGACTGGGGTAGTCCATAGAAGGGAGTTTCATTAAGAGACCTTGGTGCCAAACCCGGTCGAAAGCTTTAGAGATGTCAAGGACGACAGTTTGAGCTTCTCTAAAGCATTCCATAACTCGACCCCAAACAGATGTCACATACGCGAGTAGGTCGCCACAAGATCGATTTTGTTTGCTTCGAGGTATGTGATCAACTTGGTGTTTAGTACCCTTTTCATTATTTTGGAGAGTACAGAAGTAATAGCAATGGGTCGGTAGTTAGATGGGTTGGAGCGATCACCTTTTTTAGGAATTGGGTGGATGACCGCTTTTTTCCAGTCGCTTGGGACAATACCAGTTTTAAACGAGAGTTTGAAGAGTTTAGTGATAACTGGGGCTAGTTCGGCGGAGCATTTTTTTAACACAAGAACGGGAATTCCATCTGGTCCATTAGCTTTGTTAGCATCCAACCCTTGGATGGCGGGTAAAACATCAGAGAAGTTAATCCTTACTTCTTTAATTTAAAACCACAATGTGGAACTGGTTGAGGAGTTATTCCTCCGTCGTCAAGGGTTGAGTTATCTGCAAATAATTTACCGAGGTATGCTAATATTTGCCATGATTTTCTGAAGTCTATCACTGTCCAATTGCTCTACGTCTATATTGCTCTACACATTATAGTTTATTAAACATACCTATAAGATAAACGTTGAAAATCGGGGTATGCCATTATTTTTCTACAATAATTTATGCAGAACATTATCACGAAATAAAGGTATCTATATTTTTCTTTATTATTACCCAAAATATCTCAATTATTTTTTTCAAAACGATTTGATTTGATAATGATGGTATATTAAATTGAAAATAGTTACGTTCGCAGCAGTCGCCTTCTTGATCAACTGACTTATTTAAGTGTTTTTTATGTTCTAGTAAATCAATTATACATTATTTGTAATTTTTTGTATCAATATTTATTATCCTATTGAATATTGCATGGAGTTTTCACTGGTCCACTAATAAAGCAATGTACATTGTCTGTTTTATAAATTGTTTACGGGCTATTTCACCACCTCTGGATAAAGTGCCCGATAGCCAATCTAACACAAATCTAACGGATAAACCGAAAAATGCGTTTCACGACTCTCTGATAGCTCTATCCCATGGATAAAGTTCTAGATATGTTGTCTAGCGGAATAGGTTCGCGATAAGTGATAGATAAGTTAAACTGAGTATAAGTTATTTTTTAAATGATCGAAATTTATGACCAAATCGACGATGATATCGTATTTTTACATAATACGAGACAAAATCGGCGTCAGAGATTTATTCCAAATGCGAAAAGATTATTTATCGGAGTTCGACAATATTGAATTCAAGGCGAGGTTTAGATTGACGAAAACGTCTGCACAGAACATTTTAGGACTCATAAAAGAAATTATTTTTTCTTATATCTTATTTTCTATAACATTTTCATGCTGACAAACTAAATCCACCAACACGTTGATGTCATCCTCTCAGAAATTTGTAGTTCATTCTCGTTTATACATTCTCAAAATATTTGAAATATCTTGTTTTGTGTCCACGTGTTCGTTTTGACCGCGTGTTTATTTACCGTTGTCCGTTGTTTACTGCGACTTTTTACGATTTACAATGTGACAGCTTTATCAACCCATAGACAAGACCATTGAAATAGATGAAATTACAACGTTGCCACCCTTTATCCGTCGGATAACAATCTGTAAGAAATTTGTAGGTGGTGAAACGCTCGCTACATTTATCCTTAAGATAAATTTATCTTATGGATAGTTATCTAGAACTTTATCCAGAGGTGGTGAAATAGCCCGTTAGACTGTATAACTCTCTATCAACCAATAAAATAAATAAATAAAATATAATTCAAATATGGTTAGTATTAACTAGCACAAAATATCCGTCGAATCATTTAAATGATATTATAGATAAACATTAGTTATACGTACCTGTACATTGTAATGTTTGCCAAATACTTCAATAAAAACAATACGATTCAATTTTAATTTGTAAGTAAAATCTTTGATTGAAATCCAATTCATACAAAGCGAAGAACTTCAATTGTTATTATTTCACACCTTGTAAAAATAATTATGAAACGTAGCGATAATTTCACCATCATAAAATGAAGTAGGTAACATCCATAACATATAGGTCCGAAAGCAGAGTCCTACCTAAATACTAAATTCTAAATACTAACCATGTTTTCATTGCACAGTCGCTCACTTAAGTTAGGAGATCACGTGGCTTCCTAACTGGTGGATGCTACCAAGTTCACGTATGAGACACATTGCATTGCAGAGACATATCTAAATACTAACCATGTTTTCATTGCACAGTCGCTCACTTAAGTTAGGAGATCACGTGGCTTCCTAACTGGAGGATGCTACCAAGTTCACGTATGAGACACATTGCATTGCAGAGACATATCTAAATACTAACCATGTTTTCATTGCACAGTCGCTCACTTAAGTTAGGAGATCACGTGGCTTCCTAACTGGAGGATGCTACCAAGTTCACGTATGAGACACATTGCATTGCAGAGACATATCTAAATACTAACCATGTTTTCATTGCACAGTCGCTCACTTAAGTTAGGAGATCACGTGGCTTCCTAACTGGAGGATGCTACCAAGTTCACGTATGAGACACATTGCATTGCAGAGACATATCTAAATACTAACCATGTTTTCATTGCACAGTCGCTCACTTAAGTTAGGAGATCACGTGGCTTCCTAACTGGAGGATGCTACCAAGTTCACGTATGAGACACATTGCATTGCAGAGACATATCTAAATACTAACCATGTTTTCATTGCACAGTCGCTCACTTAAGTTAGGAGATCACGTGGCTTCCTAACTAGAGGATGCTACCAAGTTCACGTATGAGACACATTGCATTGCAGAGACATATCTAAATACTAACCATGTTTTCATTGCACAGTCGCTCACTTAAGTTAGGAGATCACGTGGCTTCCTAACTGGTGGATGCTACCAAGTTCACGTATGAGACACATTGCATTGCAGAGACATATCTAAATACTAACCATGTTTTCATTGCACAGTCGCTCACTTAAGTTAGGAGATCACGTGGCTTCCTAACTGGAGGATGCTACCAAGTTCACGTATGAGACACATTGCATTGCAGAGACATATCTAAATACTAACCATGTTTTCATTGCACAGTCGCTCACTTAAGTTAGGAGATCACGTGGCTTCCTAACTGGAGGATGCTACCAAGTTCACGTATGAGACACATTGCATTGCAGAGACATATCTAAATACTAACCATGTTTTCATTGCACAGTCGCTCACTTAAGTTAGGAGATCACGTGGCTTCCTAACTGGAGAATGCCACCAAGTTCACGTATGAGACACATTGCATTGCAGAGACATATCTAAATACTAACCATGTTTTCATTGCACAGTCGCTCACTTAAGTTAGGAGATCACGTGGCTTCCTAACTGGAGGATGCTACCAAGTTCACGTATGAGACACATTGCATTGCAGAGACATATCTAAATACTAACCATGTTTTCATTGCACAGTCGCTCACTTAAGTTAGGAGATCACGTGGCTTCCTAACTGGAGGATGCTACCAAGTTCACGTATGAGACACGTTGCATTGCAGAGACATATCTAAATACTAACCATGTTTTCATTGCACAGTCGCTCACTTAAGTTAGGAGATCACGTGGCTTCCTAACTGGAGGATGCTACCAAGTTCACGTATGAGACACATTGCATTGCAGAGACATATCTAAATACTAACCATGTTTTCATTGCACAGTCGCTCACTTAAGTTAGGAGATCACGTGGCTTCCTAACTGGAGGATGCTACCAAGTTCACGTATGAGACACATTGCATTGCAGAGACATATCTAAATACTAACCATGTTTTCATTGCACAGTCGCTCACTTAAGTTAGGAGATCACGTGGCTTCCTAACTGGAGGATGCTACCAAGTTCACGTATGAGACACATTGCATTGCAGAGACATATCTAAATACTAACCATGTTTTCATTGCACAGTCGCTCACTTAAGTTAGGAGATCACGTGGCTTCCTAACTGGAGGATGCTACCAAGTTCACGTATGAGACACATTGCATTGCAGAGACATATCTAAATACTAACCATGTTTTCATTGCACAGTCGCTCACTTAAGTTAGGAGATCACGTGGCTTCCTAACTGGTGGATGCTACCAAGTTCACGTATGAGACACATTGCATTGCAGAGACATATCTAAATACTAACCATGTTTTCATTGCACAGTCGCTCACTTAAGTTAGGAGATCACGTGGCTTCCTAACTGGAGGATGCTACCAAGTTCACGTATGAGACACATTGCATTGCAGAGACATATCTAAATACTAACCATGTTTTCATTGCACAGTCGCTCACTCAAGTTAGGAGATCACGTGGCTTCCTAACTGGAGGATGCTACCAAGTTCACGTATGAGACACATTGCATTGCAGAGACATATCTAAATACTAACCATGTTTTCATTGCACAGTCGCTCACTTAAGTTAGGAGATCACGTGGCTTCCTAACTGGAGGATGCTACCAAGTTCACGTATGAGACACATTGCATTGCAGAGACATATCTAAATACTTAGCATCGGCCTAAACTAACATTTGCCAACTGTCAAAAAGTAAGGTTGATCGCGAGAAACCTTACGAATGGTTTAATAAGAGATTTACTAAAATAAGAAATTTTTTAGGTGGATGATGATTTTATCGGCTTCGTTGAATATGTATTTGGTCTTCTCTTCTTCTTCTTCTGCTTGTTCTAGTGCTGGGTACTGTTTATTCTCGGATTCTCTCCTGGGACGCGTATGTCCAGCTGTCCTTCCATCTCTTTGGCGGTCGTCCAGGGGGTCTGCTGGTTGACGGTATCTCGTCTGCCGCTATTTTCACCACTCTCACTGAATCCGCTCTTTCGACGTGATCTCTAACGTCTTCTGTTTCTACCCCATCGCAGGACATCCTCGGCATCGCAGATCCTCCGATTTTCGGAGTTTCGTACTCTGTCTCGGATGTTTAAACCCGCGATGGGGCGGAGAGTTTTCATCTCGGTGGTTCACAAGAGACTCTTTGTTCTCGTGGTGTCGGCTCTGGTTTCGATGCCGTATGTCATTATTGGCCTTACGCAGGTCTTATATATATCTTCATTTTGCTTTCTTTCAACATGTGTTGGTTTCTCCATACAATAGTTCGCAAGCACCCCGCTACAACGGCAGCCTTATTCGTTTGTTCCCTGACTTCTTCGTAAAGGTCACTGCTGCTTGATATTTCAGCGCCCAGGTACTTGAATCGCATAACTTGATCTATTGTCTTATTGTCGACTACGAGTTTGCAGCGTACAGGCTGTTTTGAAGTTACCATGCTTTTTGTTTTTTCTATGGAGATTTTCATGTTGTATTATTGCGCCGATATGTGGAATTTGTGCATGAGTCTTTGGAGGTCATCTTCACAATCAGCCATGAGGATCGCGTCGTCTGCATAGCATACAATATCGATTCTCTTATTTCCGAGAAAGTAACCCAATTCCAATGATTTGATGTCTTCTATAATCTTGTCCATGATGATGTTGAATAAGAATGGGCTTAAACTGTCTCCTTGTCGTAATTTTGTCAAATCAAATACCAAACAGAGTATCCAGCGATCCATACAAAATGCCGAAAATTCGCTGGAATTTCAGAAAAATCGTGACATCGAGCTGTCAGTGTGAGTTTGGTTACATTTATGTTTGTGTTGTTATGACAAAAAACATTTTAAACGTCACTCTAAACCCATAGAAAGCTATTTATCTCTTTTCATCATACACAATAATGTGAAATTCGACGCCATCGACCTTAAGTTTGTCGTAGTATTTAGTTAGTGATGTCTCTGCAACGCAATTGCTAACTTAAGAATAGGTACTAAATACTTCAGTGATGTTAGGAGTTAGTACTTGGTAGGTACCTACGACTGTGCATTCGGGTCATAATCTCTAAAATCTAAAATTATATCACAGAACGAAAAAAATAAAATTGTTTTCATTGAAATGGGACATATTATGACAGTTTGAAGATGACGATAGTATGACGATTAAATCGCCATTAAAGTGATTGTTTTAAATCAAGTTTTATTTATTACAAGCATTTATTTGCTTATTTTAGGGAACGTAGGAAGATGTATATGTACTTGTTTAACAAGGACAAATTCATTTTAAAAAAAAAATTAATCAAATATCCCACAAATCAAGATAAATAATTTATTACTCTTTGGAATAAGAGATAATTTCACAGTGCACGAATATCGTGACAAGAGATTTTTATATTTTATCAAGATAAGAGGATTTTTAATAAATCAGATTTAGTTATATATTAATTCTTCCATTAATTGCAAGAATTACATTACAATATTGCATTATCTAGTATATTGTGGTATGTTCGATACATTCTTACATATACCTATATGTAAGAATTAGGACAATCCTAGTCAGCCGATACGGTCATACTATTATAAGGGAAATATAAATTTAGAAACCTTAGATTATATATGATACAGATACCTAGTCAGCGCAATGAAAGTATGATAACTAAAACTAAGAACAATGTTCTGAGTTTCACTCGCCCGGCCATCAATACAGTCATAGAACACATAATAGTACACGTGAAATCTCTTTTCTATGCAGTATACGTAGGATAGCCTAGTATTTACACCATTTTTTTAAAACATAACCAACAAAAGTTTGATAAAAATACCAATTTAGCCATTTATTTTAATATTTTAGTTACTTTTTTTAATATATAATGCGACTGGCGTGAGCCAGTCGCATTTTTAACAACAAACAAACCTAACCAACCTATTTTTACCAAACTTTTGTAGTTTAGGTTTACAAAAATGGTTTGAAGACTAGGCTATCCGTATACGTACACCCACCGATCTACCGCCTCACACACACACATGTAAAAAAAACTTGGCATACATTTGAATTCGAAATTTTTACTACACGCGGCTTCTGTACATTATAATTCTATATGGCACGCGGCTTCTGTATCTTATAATTCTATGGTAGAAACATAATCATCTTGTTTGATTGAAAAATACCTAGTGTTGTATTTGTATTGGTTTATCCTCCACAGGCTCCCAAGCAGAGCACTCGAAGTCGTCATTGATTATAAACAAACAAATTATTAATAACAAACAAAGACAAAATACTCCATGCTAATTGAAATCTCTTTCATTTAGCATTTCCTCGGTTGTATAAATGATTTGTGGACGAGATACTTCTTCGTCTCTCTCTCAAAACTACCTTCTTTCAAAACCGTATGTGAGGTGGCAGTTTATTATACTCTGTCTTGATACTCTGTCCCACGAAGCTATATTTGCGATTTTTGCCAGTCTGCACTTTGCAAGTCTGATGTTGTTTGCACCTCGCGTATTATACCTACCGATGATATTCCGAGTCAAGAAGAGAGTTTTTCATATTGCGTCGAGCATAGGTAAGGCATTCCTGAATATAAGACGCCAACCAATGTGAGTATGTCCAATTTTTGTTGCTTTCATTGTTCACAGATCAACCAATTTCTCAATAGATGGTGTTACAAAAAGATTTCTTCGTTACTTCATAGATGGTAATAGTAATAACTTCAGGTGAATTGTTACATTTTGTTCAAATATTGGCGGTATTTGTGGCTCAGTTGGTTAGGTATCTGACTGCTGATCCAAAGTTTTTAAGTTTTTTACCAGTTTTTAATTGATTTTTCAGTCTGGATCTGTGAGACGATAAATATCACATGTCTCCAGAATGTGGCAACTTGTTATTGGGTGCGTGTTAAATTAATGTTTGACATAGTACCTACCTGTTAGTTGCCCGAGAAGCAATATTAAATAAATAAATAAATTTACAAAACGTATCCTGCAAAATAACCCTGTGGGCAAGAGACCCCTGGGAAGACCAAGGCAGAGATTGATGGACAATGTTACTCGAGATCTGAACGTGCTGAATGCTTGTGATGACTGGGAGTCCACTGCAGCTGACAGGTTCAGGAGGCTAAAGCTCTACCGGAGTTGTATTACCATCAGAAATAAGTAAGTAAATATAGAACTTTCAAAAATTACACTGATAAGGGAGCTCAATAAGAAGGCATAATTGTTGAACGTTGCGCAAGCGCATTAAGTGATCATGTAAACCAGCCGATGACAGGTCTTAAGCCATGTAGATGTATTGAGTTCCTGGTTCTTCTATAATATCCCAACTTCGTTTCTATTGAGATGTTAAAAAGTTTGTCAATAATAATAAATGTGATCGTTTTTTCAATGGTACCTAATGCAGTGTTGGCCTTCAACGTGACAATGAAACATATCCATTGATCTCAATTGTATGTGATGCTATAGATTACTCTATAGACTATAGTCATTATACAACATTATGGACCCCTGTACCGAATAGTTTTGCACCTATTATATCATAGAGTCCAATGCTTCCTCGATGTTATTATAATGACCTTTGTTTATCCAGTTTAATACAGGACTGTGTTTATATATTAAACAAAGTCCTGTGTTCAGAGACAAATACGAGACATAACTATTAGTATTAAGAAGGCTTTGGGCCTTCAAAATACCTTCAAAATATGTCGCCATTAAGAAGCCCTAGGCTGCGTTCAAACAGAAAACTCGACGTCGGATGTACCTGAAGTTGCAGATTATGGCGTTTTTCACACCAATCTCACTGAACGCTTTCGAGCGGCGTAAGAAAAACATGTGAAATACATAGATGATATGGTTAGGTGGAGTAGATCCAGAGGAAGACATTGAAGGGAGGGACCACGTAGCCAGAATGGACAGTGATAGTCTTGCGTATATAGCAGCTAATGTTCAGCAGCCTTCTGGTCGCCGTCTACCACCACCGACCACCAAAGATATAGAAGGATAGTTGGATTTCGTCATTTCAAGAGGCATAGTTTTTGTATTACAGACTAACAGGTCTACTAACGAAAAAGAAGGAGATAATTTTCATCCTACTTATATTCATCCTCTCTATTGATGGCTGTGTGTGTGTATTCGAACAGGGGGGCAAGTCTTGTTCAACCGGCAAATCAAAACCCTCACGATTACCCATATCATGGATATAATTATTATACGGAGTTCTATAATATCTTTAGATGTCATAGAACTCCATATATTATGATAATTATATCCATGATATGGGTAATCATTAGGGTTTTGATTTCGCCGGTCGGACCAGACTTTCCCCCCTGGTGTCCCGTTTTAAATACTCAGGGTGTAGGTTTAATGATGAGTGGAACCAAGACTCCTAAATCAAAACCAGGATTGAGATGGCGAGATCCACCTTCTAAAGCTGTTAAAGTATACGTGTTGCCGGTACTGTGGTACGGAGTGGAAGGTTGGACTCTCAAAATATCAACATCAGTAAATAAAATTGAAGCATTCGAGATGTGACTAGACAGAAGGTTGATGCGCATCTCATTATTCCATAGTCTCCAATCAGAGAGTTCTAAATATGAAATGTGCTTTATTATGTATAACGCGTAAAAGAAATACTATATATCATACCCATACTCTATTAATAACTCCATGCTGAAGAAAGTTGACCACATAAGAGATCTGGGAATAATAATAGATGACAAATTAACATATGAACAACACATACAAACCATCACAAATAAAGCCTATCAAATGCTCGGTTTCGTTATCCGTAGCTGTAAACAATTCAAAAACATTAATACACTAAAAACACTATACTTTACATACATTCGTCCTCACCTGGAATTCTGTACGCCAATATGGAACCCTCATTACAAAGTCTACATTAATCAAATAGAAAATATTCAAAAAACCTTTTTGAAACACTTGGAGAGGCGCCTTTATGTTGAACACACTAATTATAATACTTCTACCAGAAACTTCAATATGACTACATTACAAAACAGGAGACTTTATTTTGACCAAATATCACTTTACAAAATTTGCAATAACTTGATTGACTCGCCGGTCATACTCAATAATATATCACTCACTCCATATACCAAATAGACATACCCGCTCACATAATTTATTTCACTTACCAGTATGCCACACTAATTACAGATACTTTGCACCTTTGTTTAGAATTCAGCGAGATTACAATACACATTTCAAACACACGGACATTTTTCACGACACATTACAGCATTATCAAAGACAGATAAAGATGTTCTTAAACCCGAACACACAATCCAACAATCCCCTCCTCAATCACTAATGATCCCGGTCCTCCTTGTCATACTAAAACATATTATGTACCTAATTGTTTTTTTTTTCTTATATTACTGTACTTTTATATTATTATTATTTTTTATGTATCTTTTCTCTCTTTTTTTTTAAATTGATATTACTTGTTGTATAATTTTTTTTTCCATAACTAAGTATGTAACCAAACATTGTACATTCACAAATGTAAATAGAAGAAAGCATTTTTGGCTATGTTAAAATTTAAAAACTGAATTGTAAATTATATAATTAACAGCTGTAGCTTTCAGAGAGTAAATAAATAAATAAATGATGGAGAAAGAAAGAGAGTTGCTGTCCACTGTCAAGAGACGCAATCTGCATATTTTGGCCACATATTCCGTGTCGATAGATATGCTCTTCTAATACTTATAGTGGACGAAAGATAGAAGAAAGACGGAGTATGGGTCTTAAAAGAATATCGTGGCTTAAAAATCTCAGTCAGTGGTTCGGGATTCAGGATGTGGCGTCACTAATTAACTTGGCGCAAGATCGGGATGAGTTTAGTGTGATGGTCACCAACTCATATGAACTGCACAAGTACCTATACATAGAAGAAGAAGCATAGTCATTATTTGTACATACATACATACATACCATCACGCCATGTCCCTTGCGGGGTAGGCAGAGAGAGCCGAACGCCACATTTTTCTATCCTGGCACGCTTCCCTCGCCTCGTCCACATTCATGCATCGTCTCATACATGTTCGTCTATTGCTCACACTTCTAACATTTCCGTCTTTCAAAATTTCGTTCACATGGTCGTGCCATCCCTTTCTTGGGCGTCCCCGACCTCTCATTCCATTCCTTTCCGCTCTGTATATTTTCTTCGTCAGGCGCTCCTCATTCATTCTCCCCATGTGACCAAACCATCTCAATGTGTTCACTTTCATTCTAGTAATGACATCTTTCTTCATCTTACATTCTTTCCTTATATCCTCGTTTCTTACCCGGTCATACATCGTTCTATTACAAATCCTTCTTAACGATCTCATTTCAACTGCATTTATTCTACTTTCATGCGTCTTCTGCCATGTCCAGGTTTCACTTGCATACGTCAAGGTTGGCACTACGATGGCGTTATGAATGGCAACTTTGGCATCCTTTGATATGTTGTGATCATTCATAATTGGTCTTAGTGCTCCATTCACTCTGTTTCCTGCCATAACTCTTCTTTCGATCTCTTTATCGAGTCGTCCGTTCCGTTGAAATATGCTTCACAAGTATACATATTCGTCGACTTGCTCGAGCCATTCGTTCTCTACTCTTATTTTACACGCTGTTCTGCTTTCACTCTTTTCAAAGACCATTGTCTTTGATTTGCTGGCATTCATCCTAAGTCCATTCTCTATACATCCTTCATATACCATACTTACAAGATACTGTAACTCTTCCATACTTTCTGCTAAAAGAACTTTATCGTCTGCATTTGTTATAAATAAAATTAATAATAGAGGTATGTATATTAATTCTGCCTACCCTTTATTCATGCATAACCCTATCAACCTTTGTTATTGGATGTAATAGACAACAATTAATATTAGTTAGGTATTAGGTACATACCTACACAAATAAATATACCTATCTATCCATTATTGCACACGTAACAATGATTTATGAGAGTTAACTAGTAACATAATATATACACTGTCTTATATTCCTCATATAATATATACTCGTATTAAATACCGACATTACGGTTCAATAATTTGGTAGGCAGAGAGAACAGAACACAAAACATTTTAATGTGTTTAAATTGTCAATACTGACAGTATTTGAGGTGTAGAATTATATTATGCTAGGATTTTTTAAATTAAAACAAAATTGATTGTTTCTACATAATATATATACACACCTATACCTACCTGCGGGAGCAATGAAACATATAGACGTTTGTAGTATAGGTTGGTCTTTTAACGAGAAGCTAGCTAGGCTAAAATAAATACCAATGCGCATGCGCGCAAAATGATTTCCACTAACACCGACACAGGTCACAGACAGACATACTAGACAATGAGCTGTGAATTTTTAAATTAAATGCGAAAAATTAAAAGAATATAAATTTAATTTGTAATTCAATTTATAAAGCAACTCGCTCACGCGAGTCGCTATTATTATTATAGACAAACTTAAACCTAACCTAAGAATGCAGAAAATAAGAGCCGGTACTAGACGCTACTCACAGACATAGGTTGACAATTGACAATGCGGCGGGAATAGTTTGGCGCGCATGCGCATTGGTATTCATTTTAGCCTAGCTAGCTTCTCGTGTCTTTTAGAGCATCTAATACAGAGATATTGGAAGAGATTGCGTATGAAGGCCAGGAAAATCACAAAAATTCTTACAGGGCCTATGACCTGTAATAACTGGCTTTAGTGATCACTTTACGCAACTGCAACATTCACAAATTTTGAATGTCTTTTTAAAGTGAGTTTTCCTTGTGTTAGCTATTTTGAAGATATATTTATTTTCATATTGTAGTTCTAACCTGTCCATCTATCGGGCGGAGCACAAACTAATCTGTCATATGCCAGAGAGATACTGAAAGCTTCAGGTGTTTGGACCACAGATGACACTGCGAATCTGACAAATTGTGACGTTATTAATCTATTGAAAAATCGCCAAAAATATTATTGTTTCAATACTACAAATGTATATAGATTGTAGGAAACCAGACGTTTTCTCGTTTTTTATGTGTTTCATTGTTCCCAAAATGTACCTACTTAGTATTGGTTTAGTGCAAAAAATATTTCCATCACAGTATACCTGTATACATAATGTATAGACCAGTTGATAAGACCCTAGTCAGCGAAAACGGTCGTTCTGCAACAAGGAAAAAATATATGTAGGTAAATAATAAAATTCTTAAATATTTATTTATTTTAATTTTATTGATTTTACAGAAACAACAGTTTACAATATGAAATTACAATAATTATATTGACGGGTTATAAACCTTTCATATGTTCTTTTAAATAGTTTAAACTAAGTATGTAAATTATTTAACAATTGCAAAAAAAAAGAGAAGAGTAAGTATAAGGAGTAGGTAAGTAGGAAGAGTATTAACTATTTACCTATCTGCATCCGCAACAGCCAAAGGAGCCAATACTGACCAACCAGTCAGTATTGTGTTCACTAGTCAGTATATATTGTAGAAACTACCTATTAATAAGTATCTATAATAATTGTTCACAATAATATTTTTTATTTTACTTTATTTTATTTTATTTATTTTTTATTTAAGAAACACTCACAGAGAAATTGACATTAAAAAATACAAAATATATAAATACAAAATAACATGTAAGGTCAACTCTCCAATTACGAGTGCCTGCAGCATGTTATATTAAAATACCTATGATAAGGTGGTAGGAGGAGAAAAAGGGGACAAATTCAAGGACCACAGTTGATTCTAGGATTGCTTTTGCGAATATATTATAATATCTTTACTCAATTGCTTAAATTTTGCATATTTTAAATTAAAAATGTCCAAATCAGTCAAAAGTCTATTGTAGTCATCACAAATTCTACGGATTATTTCATTCTTGCCAAGGTTTGTACGAAATGGTGAAATTGCAAATACATTATGTTGTCTACTATTAAACGATTGTACTCTAAAATTAATTAATTCAAGTAAGTCAGGACAGTCTATTAAATTATGTAAGATTTTGTACAGAAATAAAATTCCACTGAGATTTCTACGATCACTTAAAGAACCAATTTTATAATATGATCCATATAGCTAGTTACTTCCATTCAACGTGTACCTATGTTGGAATTTTAATAGATATAGGTATATTGTGTATAACAAAATTTAGTGCGACAGACATATGGTTGACATTTTGCATATTATCTAATATAAGTATCTTTGGACACAGTGTCGCATTAGGAAAATATTTTTATTATTTATTTATTTATTTCACGTTATTATATTTAATTACTAACAACCCCTGGTATGCCGTAATTAACTTTTTTTTAATGGGTGCGTGGTTTCACCTAAGAATGCGCCAACGACTCAAACCAGATAGAGTGAAACAAAGTTCCTAGCTGAAGGACTGTGGAAGGCTGAAGGAACATTCCTCCCATCTCCAGGGGCCTTCTTCACATTAGCGTATAAACTTGTGTATATTGCCGCGATAAAATAATCGGAATAGGCCCGCTGGTGACGATGATGACGAAACACTTCAATATTGAGTAAACAACACAAGCACAGATAAATTCATTTTAGCGGGATGAAAAAGGTTTTGTGGCGAGGATGTACCTCCCCATCATCGATGCCATCTCGCTCAGACGATCTCGCTTCTCACGAAGATTGCCGAAGACGACCGAGAGACAGCGCATCGTATTTCGATTAACCAACGTGGCGAATCATTCGCTCGTCAGCCTAGCGTTTAAGCACAGTGTTCAATAATTATAATATTTTATCCAGACCCTAGTATCGCGGATCAATTTGAATTAAATTTGTTAACTGTTTTAATCTGAAAATATAATTAATCTGAGTAAGTTTTCTTTTATTATGAAACCTATCATCATTCTATTATTTCAATTATAAATAAATAGCTGAGTAAAACAATTGCAATATCTAAAAATAGTTGTATGTGTTTTGGGAGATGAATTTAGAACACGCAATAAACTCGCAACCTTTTCTGATTTCTTATGAATAATCTAATTAAATATAAAACATCCTCCCAACGCACGTACCGCTAAAGTTTTAAATAATTCTGTTTTAATATTCCCCTAGAAAAAGTCAATTCCATAACTTATCTTGGATTAATTATAGATAATTACTTAAGTTGGCAAGACCATTATAGAGTTATTGACAAATAGAATATTAAAACTAGACTACGTTAACAGAAAACACAGAAATATTCTTGACAAAAAAAAAACTATAAAAACTGTTTAAGAAACAGACAACAGGCTGTGGTCGTGGGAAGTCATAGATCCAACTTCATTTGCGCTCCGTCAGGTGTGCCGCAAGGTTCACACCTGGGACCAATCCTCTTCAACATATACATACACGATATCCAAAACTGCTTCCAGTTTTCATCCTGTTCGGGTTTCGCAGATGACATGAAAATTTATCTAGCAATTAAAAATATAAATGACTGTTATAAATTACAAAACGATCTAAACAACCTATCCTTGTACTGTAATATAAACAAATTAGATATCAACGTATCGAAATGTGCTTTATTATGTATAACGCGTAAAAGAAATTCTATAGCATACCCATACTCTATTAATAACTCCATGCTGAAGAAAGTTGACCACATAAGAGATCTGGGAATAATAATAGATGACAAATTAACATATGAACAACACATACAAACCATCACAAATAAAGCCTATCAAATGCTCGGTTTCGTTATCCGTAGCTGTAAACAATTCAAAAACATTAATACACTAAAAACACTATACTTTACATACATTCGTCCTCACCTGGAATTCTGTACGCCAATATGGAACCCTCATTACAAAGTCTACATTAATCAAATAGAAAATATTCAAAAAACCTTTTTGAAACACTTGGAGAGGCGCCTTTATGTTGAACACACTAATTATAATACTTCTACCAGAAACTTCAATATGACTACATTACAAAACAGGAGACTTTATTTTGACCAAATATCACTTTACAAAATTTGCAATAACTTGATTGACTCGCCGGACATACTCAATAATATATCACTCACTCCATATACCAAATAGACATACCCGCTCACATAATTTATTTCACTTACCAGTATGCCACACTAATTACAGATACTTTGCACCTTTGTTTAGAATTCAGCGAGATTACAATACACATTTCAAACACACGGACATTTTTCACGACACATTACTGCATTATCAAAAACAGATAAAGATGTTCTTAAACCCTAACACACAATCCAACAATCCCCTCCTCAATCACTAATGATCCCGGTCCTCCTTGTCATCCTAAAACATATTATGTACCTACTTGTTTTTTTCTTATATTATTGTACTTTCATATTATTATTATTTTTTATGTATCTTTTCTCTCTCTTTTTTTTTAAATTGATGTTACTTGTTGTATAATTTTTTTTTTCATAACTAAGTATGTAACCAAACATTATACATTCACAAATGTAAATAGAAGAAAGCATTTTTGGCTATGTTAACATTTAAAAACAGAATTGTAAATGATATAATTAACAGCTGTAGCTTTCTGAGAGTAAATAAATAAATAAATAAATAAATTATTACACACTAACTCACTCACTATTGGCATATGAAATCGTCGGTTGAGGAGGGTGTGCCAAGACTCTCGTGGAAAAACTTTGTCAAACTCAGAGATGCATTGCAAAAATAATACTTAAGAAACCTTTTGACTTCCCCCCTTCCCTTAGCGCTTTTGTCCCGTTTCTATCGGGGTACGCTTTGACCATGATCCTGTAATTAACGAGTCTGGTTATTACATTGAAGCGACTGCCATCTGATTCGTGACCCTTAGAGAGGGGAACCAGACAAATTGGATCATGGCTAGGTACACATAGCTAGAATTATAAATCCGAACATAGATTTTTTTTAAATCCAGAGGTAGGTACGTGCCGATTCGAACTATCGAACTCACGTACATGGGAGGCGACGACCTTACCGCTGGGCTATCACCGCTTAAGAAACCTTTTGACTATCATACAGAAAACCTTCACAAACTCAAAATATTTTGGTGCAAGACCAATTAATAAATAAGAATAAAAATAACACCCTAGAATTTATCAAAGGGGCGCCGCGTGTCATTTCTATAATGTCAATCTCTCGGGCAGTATCCCACATTCTGATGTATTCACTGCTAGTCATGATTGTTACAACAATTCTTTATTTTAATGTACATACATACATACAATCACGCCATGTCGCTCACGGGGTAGGCAGAGAGAACCGAACGCCACTTACTTCTATCTTGACATACATTCATCGTCTCGTCAACATCGTCTTATTCATGTTTTTCTGTTGTTCTAACATTTCCGTCTTTCAAAATACCATTCACATGGACGTGCCATCCCTTCCTTGGGCGGCCCCGACCTCTCATTCCATTCCTGTCCGCAACGTATAATTTCTTCGTCAGGCGTTCCTCATTCATATATTGATATATGGCGGCGTAAACCAGTGTATTGTTAAAAAAATATTTGTGGACTTATTTAGATTTTTGTTTGCTATCTAGCAGATTCTCTTATTTTTTACAGCAGTTACAAATTAGGTCCTTCTCCCTTCCCAATTTCTTCCCTTCCTTCCCCGTCACGGGCAAATGTGTGAAATATATGAATATTATTTAATAATTTTAAGTTTATTTAAATTTATTTTTTGTTGTATTGTAGGTGCATACTTCTATGATTATTTAATGTACCTACATGAATAGTGGATCAAAGTTATTTGGCTTTTTTTATTGCATAGTGTATATTCTCTGTTTATGTTATAAGACTATTTGTACCTTAAATAAATAAATAAGATTATATTCGAATACCAGCTGATTTATACATTTTTCAAATTAAGATAATAACAAATTAAGATAGTGTCATGATTAGCTATACAGACGCCGAATGACCACCAAAATGAAATATTAAATCCTCAGTACGTGCCTGGTAACATTAGCAAATACATATATCTCGTTACTCGGTGCAATATACCAATTGACCTCGTGTGCAGAAGCTACCATACATTACCAGGGAATCATATTCCTTAACCGTAGGTACATATGTAGGTACATTATAATATGTATGTATTATGTATATAGATTATCTCTGTCTACCTCTATAGGTACACGGTGAGATGGTTTATCTTATTTATCTATTTATTCCAAACTTTTTGTTCACAAATTTATACTTCTTCTTCTATTTCGTTTAGCAGACCTAGTTGATCTGTTATTCAGAAACTATGCATCCTGGGATGACCAAGCCCAACTATCCTTCAATTTCTGATATGATGCTTCTCTACAAGATTCTTAAAAACAAAATTGATTCTCCTACTCTTTTAAATGATATATCTTTCAATATCCCTACCCGTAGAACTAGACACACTATTCTTTTCCACCTAACCACTCAACACACCAACTATACTCAACATGCAACAATCTACATCATAATCTGTAATACATACATACAATAGGCATTTACAAGAGATTGACATATTCTTACTTAGCGCCCCCACATTTAAACAAATATATCAGACTTAAAATTTCATCCTCATAATCTTACTCAACACTTAATACACTGCACACATTTATATACAGGGTGTCCCAAAAAGTATGGATAATCAGTAAACCAGGGTTAGAGGACCCCTAGGTCTATCTTAAAACCTCAATGTATGTTCTACGATTTTTTGTCGTTTTCGAGTTCTAATTTCTTTTCGAATTTTTTCGAAAAACTCCGACTATCACGACATAATTGGTCACAGAGACGCTATTTATTGAGATATGTACCCTTCATTATTTAATTCAAAATTGTTGAATAGTGTACGTTTTAGATGTAGATGTAATTGATTACAAAATTTGACAGTGTAATATAATGCTTTGAATAACCTGACACCAAAATATATACAAGAGCTGTGTCAGAGAAGAGATCTCTCTGGGAGGCATCTCACACTCAGGTCGTTTGGATCACAGATAGTAACAATTCCTTAAAGGAGTTGGACAGTCAACAAAGCGGCTTACTATGACCGATGCTTTAGTGTGAGTGGTACTATTAAGTGGAATTCACTGTCTCTAGATGTTCGCAGAGCTTAAAGCAAGAGCATTTTCACTAAAGAACTAAATACAGTTTTGTTTCAGAGAGCAACACAACATTAAACTATCAGCGCACTTGGTATGATCTCAAATCATTAAACGGCGCTATAAAAATTTATTTTTTACAGCGCTGGCTATAATGATATTAATAACAATTAAGCACTACAAATAATATCATCAGCAATGGCGCTACAGCCCGGTGCGAGCCTTGGCCTTCTCAAGATACTGTCTCCATCCCGCCCTGTCGACACCAAGTCTCTTCCAATTTGTCTGTCCGATCGCTCTTATATCACCCTCAATGTCGTCCAGCCATCTCATCCTAGGTCTCCCTCTGCTTCTTCTTTCTTCAGAACAGGTGTCCAATACTTTCTTTGGGACCCGGCTATCCTCCATTCTACAAACGTGTCCGAGCCAACGTAGACGTTGTATTTTGATGTATTGGACAACGTTTGGTTCGCCAAACATTATTTCTAGTTCATGGTTAAACCGGATCCTCCAAGATCCTCCTTCACAGGTGAGACCAAATATTTTCCTTTCGAACACCAACAATGCATTTTCGTCCTTCTTGGTCAATGTTCAGCATTCTGATCCATATGTCATGACCGGTCTAAGAAGAGTTTTGTAAATGAGGGTTTTTGTTTTACGAGAGATGAGTCGTGACCTTAAGTGCTTTAGCAGTCCATAATAGCATCTATTTGCCGTGGCAAGTCTTGCCTTTATTTTCGCACTGGTGTTGTTGTCCGCTGTAACAAGAGATCCCAGGTATGTGAATGATTCAACGGCTTCTAGCTTATGGGTTCCCACTGATATTGATTCGTTTCTTACACTTATACTATTCAGTGATGCTTTTCTTGTTGCCATGTATTTTGTCTTTGAAGCGTTGATCTTTAGACCCATGTTATTGGCTGCAGACTCAAGTCTCAAGAAGTTATCCTTCATGCAAGGCAACGTTCTAGCCATAATATCGATATCGTCTGCATATGCAAGTAATTGACTTGACTTTCTAAAAACTGTTCCTGTTGTCTCTATGCCTGAGTCTCTAACAGGTTTTTCCAGGACAATATTTAAACAACAAGCATGCCAATGCATCGCCTTGTCGGAGCCCTCTATATAAGAGATTGTGAGTGCAGAATGTTGAGATTGTGTACATATTTAGTGTGGAACGGGAACACAGGATCACCTGATTCATAATTGCATATAATTGTCAATATAAATTGTAAACTGCTAGCCCTAGAACAGGATTTCCTAGTTGGGCAGCAGTAATCTACTTATGTATTGTTGTCATTATAAATATGGTGTGATAAATAAATAAATAAATAATAATAAATTTTCGCCAAACATTTTGAACGAGCTTCCGATTGCGCAAAGCGCAAATTTGTGTCTTTTTGCTTCGTTGGTTTACGTGCAAATCGACCCTTTCTCTGCTTAAAGTTCAAGTTATTTGGCGACAGCTATATATGAGGATTAGAAGTGTGACTTGAGAAGCTTCTTGAAATACATAAAGCTAGGAGCTTCTCTTATACCATTGGGTAATTGGTTCCACAGCCGGGCTGCGTGTGTTGTGAACTAGTTAGTGTAGGAAGATGTGTGTAGTGTATTGGTATTGAGAGTAGGTATTTTTTTCATATTCTGGGTAGGAAGAAAGGACTGACCTCCATACTATCCTAGCTCTCCTGACATATATGTACATACCCACATGTTTTATATAGAAAACAAAATATCTTAAAATATTCAATAATTTGATTTGGACGTATTCTCCAACTAATATATGTACATACTATATAGCTAACGACAGTTGTATCTGCAACTAGTTGATAAATTTTATTTTTCCTGTTTAATGTTTTCCTTTATTTGTTGATCATATTGTTTTAATTTGTGATTTTGGCGCACGTTCTATATTTATTGTTTTGTACATTAATATTAGGTCCTTAGGTACATATGAAATTGGCGTTTTGTATGGGAGGAACATTAAGTCGATTTTTTTTTAATATAATATATTTATTTAATCAAAGTATGTACCATTGCTATCTATGCACTTTTGCCATCTCATAGGTAGTTCATCGATCTACCTATTTACTAAAACAAACTATTCGGACGGGAATCAATAAAATCTTAATAATAGGTAATAATGAACACTTCCTTGCACCCTGCAATCTCTTCCAACTAACCAGTGTTTCCAGCCCATAAAAGCAATATTTGCGTGAGTGCGAGTGTGTAGGTACGTATTAGTGTAATGTAAATTTTGACATAGTTCTTGAATGTAGTGTGGAGGCAAGTCATTCTGAGCCTTAAACACCATCAGGAAGAAGAAGACCTAATTCGTCAGCTCCATAATATATCAACCTCGCGGCTGCGTTGAATACTTTTTGTATTAAGTAGGTACATCAAGCTGATTCTTGTCAAAACAACCTAAATAGTATTATAGTAACGTCACTTCCACGGATATCTTATACCTACTTAGATAATTATAATCAATTTCTACTGTAAACAGTTTGCGAAATAAGGATAATTATCTACATATGAATAATATATTTTGTGGTTTTCTACGTACAAAGCGGAAAAAATATTTTCTTTAAATTAAGTACATAGATACCTACATAGATTACGTGTTTATCTAAGCTTAGTAATAATTATGGTAGATAATTGTATGTTTTTTTATGCGGTTTTGTATTTCTTGAACTAATTCCAATATGTTGGCGTCACATTGTATCTATTTATTATTTAGTAAATTAAAATAATAACTTTATTCTTTACACCTCTTTTGAGTCGAATATATTTTTAATTGCATATAACGTTACTAAGTCTGTAATTAGATCTCGACGGATAATTGGCGAGATTAACTGTCAAAATATCGATTAGTCGATATTTTGACAGTTTTGGTAGTCACTAAGCAGATAACGCGTCGAATCATTCTCGCCCACTTATTTGACGGCGAGATTGGGTCGACATCGAGGCGAGAGACAAGATCTAACGCCGCCATGTTGAATTAAATGTCATTTTTTACGCAAACAATGCCGAATTTCATATTTATTTTGAGAATAATTATATAAACGGGTTAAACAACGCTGTTTAAGAGATTCTTCAAACCCCATAAATATTCCGTGTAATTCTTTTATTGCTAATTAGGTACTTCGTAACAAAAGTTTTATATGGTTATATATTTATTGGAAATATGCGTCAGAAAATGTTTTCCGTAGGTATAGATTTGAAATAATTTTTGATTTTGAGAAAGTATTCTTGTAAGCTATTTTATCACATAATATGTATTTTAACACTTAACAAAAGAAAACTCAGCATAGTTTTTAGTAAAAAAAAACAACACGCTGCTGTCATCACACTAAATTGATCGAAATATAATTAAAAACAACTTTTTAAATTACTCTCAAAACATTCAATAAACACAAAAGAAACTTAATTTAATCGTATTATAACTTGCTTTCGTGCTTAAAAATATGACCATATTATATTTATTTAACAAATTTGACATTTATTCAAATCATCGGGAAAATATTGTGTATTGCCATAGATGATAATTCAAAAATGTAACGCAAGCCAGCCCAACGGCGACAAATACTAATAAGTGCATTTACGAACTCGACAGCGCTTAGTGACTACGAATTGTCGTCACGGGCGTAAACTTGGCGAGAAGAGCGGCGAGACGTTGTCGGATCTCGACTTTTTTACTGACTTGGCCTGCTGTGCATTATACGCAAACATTGGATTTTTTTCCCATTCGGGAGTCAAATCTCAATGTGAGCTTGTACACCTATAAAATGAAACTGAGATCGGTACTTATTGTTTTCCTAGCCATATATATTGTGTTTCTGGTCGATTCTATCTTTTTTTTTTTATTTTCCCATTATCAAAATTGTTTTTAATATGTTTAATTTTTATTACCTATAGATATGTTTTGTATGTGTGTATATGTATGTGTGTATATGTATGTGTGTATATGTATTGTGAACTTTCTTAATTGATTTTTAATTTTTTGTTTTATTCTTTTCATACACTTTATTTTTTTTTTGTTTCATTACTATAGGTACTATGTTCCTATTTGTATTTTAGTCATTCTTTTGAACATTCTTGGTTGATTTTTATTTCTTTATACTTACTTGATTATTTTTTTATTTTTTATGCACTTAGATGGTGTGTTTATGATATGTTTTTATATTATTTTTGTTCTTTTCTATGTAAATGGTTGTTATATACCGTAAATAAATAAATAAATAATATCTCAATAGAGACGAAGTTGGGATATTATAGAAAAAACAGGAACTCAGACACCCACAGGGCTTACGACCTGTCATCGGCTGGTTTAAGTGATTAAAATACGATTAAAAAAATATTTAAGACTACCCCTTACTTACTTAAGACTATCCTTGACTTAATTAAAACTACCTCTTACTTACTTACTACTCCAAACTTAATTAAAACTACCCTTTACATACCAAAGACTACACCTAACTTAATTAAAACCACCTCTTAATTATAACGACCCCTTACATACCCAAGACTAAATACTTAATTATTTAAGACTATCGCTTACTTAATTAAAACGACCCCTTACTTAGTTGAGGCCCTCGTATACCCTGGGTATACAAATGTATGCAAAAATACTCACTAAATTACCTTCTAATGTATGATACACGAAAAAATATTGTATATTACCTATTCTGTGATATACAATATTTTTTCGTGAAGAAAAGGTAAAATTTATGTTTTTTTTATATAGCAAGAACAGTAGTTAAAATATTATAATTATAAAAAAACTCGGTCGGTAGATTTTCATATTCTCTTTCGATTGAAATAAAAATCTACTAATAGGCCTTGTAAAAGGGTTCTACTAAAACTAATTTTACAAGAAAATTATTAAAAAATTCAATATTTCTTTCAAAGACGTATCTTTTGAGGGTGCTGGGGAAATTATTTTCAAAATATACTTACTATATATTGTCTACTATAGCATCTTGAAACTACTCCTTACTACCACCCCTAGTAAAGATCGTTTTTAAATATTCTAATACTGCAATATGTAGAAAATGTCTATAGAAATATTTTATAATCAAATTAATTGGTTGGTTGATCAAATTGATTTAATAATTAGATAAAACTGTCAATTTATGTCAATTTCCTACTAAACAAAAACAACTTAACGAATTTTTATTATTGAATGTAAGTAAATAGATAATGATTAGATTAATATCGATTTATTAATTACATTAAGAACGTGTCATGAGTTAAAGTTTCATTTAAACATATATTTGAATTCATTTAACTTTATATTTCCGGTTATTATAGTTAGTTATGTAATAAACGAGTGGGTTGTGGCCAACACTAAACTCTCCACACCACAAATATTGACAATGAAATATTTTATTTATTCTAAATTTTACTACCAGGAATATAAATTTTCTAACGATAGTATATTTTCATGTTAAGATAGACAAACTATTAATGCAGTATAGTGAAGAATGCTTATGTTGTATGAAATATTTAAAAAAAAGCAGATAAATTTTGATTTAAAGAACGCGAGAGCATTTTCAAAATTTTGACACGTGATATCATATGAAGATTTTTTTGTTATTTATGGAAAGCTAATCAGTTCTATGTTCAAGCTCTTTACATTATAACATGAAATCAAATTACTGAACGTTTCCATACATAGAAATTTATCTAATTACATTTTTATTCATACTAAATGTTACTATCAGGAATATAAATTTTCTTCCGATAGTATATTTTTATGTTAAGATAGACAAACTATTAATGCAGTATAGTGAAGAATGCTTATGTTGTATGAAATATTTTTAAAAAAGCAGATAAATTTTGTTTTAAAGAACGCAAGAGTATTTTCCAAATTTTGACAGGTGATATCATATGAAGAATTTTTTTGTTATTTATGGAAAGCTAATCAGTTCTATGTTCAAGCTCTTTACATTATAACATGAAATCAAATTACTGAACGTTTCCATACATAGAAATTTATCTAATTACATTTTTATTCATACTAAATGTTACTATCAGGAATATAAATTTTCTTCCGATAGTATATTTTTATGTTAAGATAGACAAACTATTAATGCAGTATAGGGAAGAATGCTTATGTTGTATGAAATATTTTTAAAAAAGCAGATAAATTTTGATTTAAAGAACGCGAGAGCATTTTCAAAATTTTGACACGTGATAACATATGAAGATTTTTTTGTTATTTATGGAAAGCTAATCAGTTCTATGTTCAAGCTCTTTACATTATAACATGAAATCAAATTACTGAACGTTTCCATACATAGAAATTTATCTAATTACATTTTTATTCATACTAAATGTTACTATCAGGAATATAAATTTTCTTCCGATAGTATATTTTTATGTTAAGATAGACAAACTATTAATGCAGTATAGTGAAGAATGCTTATGTTGTATGAAATATTTTTAAAAAAGCAGATAAATTTTGTTTTAAAGAACGCAAGAGTATTTTCCAAATTTTGACAGGTGATATCATATGAAGAATTTTTTTGTTATTTATGGAAAGCTAATCAGTTCTATGTTCAAGCTCTTTACATTATAACATGAAATCAAATTACTGAACGTTTCCATACATAGAAATTTATCTAATTACATTTTTATTCATACTAAATGTTACTATCAGGAATATAAATTTTCTTCCGATAGTATATTTTTATGTTAAGATAGACAAACTATTAATGCAGTATAGGGAAGAATGCTTATGTTGTATGAAATATTTTTAAAAAAGCAGATAAATTTTGATTTAAAGAACGCGAGAGCATTTTCAAAATTTTGACACGTGATAACATATGAAGATTTTTTTGTTATTTATGGAAAGCTAATCAGTTCTATGTTCAAGCTCTTTACATTATAACATGAAATCAAATTACTGAACGTTTCCATACATAGAAATTTATCTAATTACATTTTTATTCATACTAAATGTTACTATCAGGAATATAAATTTTCTTCCGATAGTATATTTTTATGTTAAGATAAACAAACTATTAATGCAGTATAGTGAAGAATGCTTATGTTGTATGAAATATTTTAAAAAAAGCAGATAAATTTTGTTCTAAATAACGCGAGAGCATTTTCCAAATTTTGACAGGTGATATCATATGAAGATTTTTTTTGTTATTTATGGAAAGCTATTCAGTTCTATGTTCAAGCTCTTTACATTATAACATGAAATCAAATTACTGAACTTTTCCATACATAGAAATTTATCTAATTACATTTTTATTCATACTAAATGTTACTATCAGGAATGTAAATTTTCTTCCGATAGTATATTTTTATGTTAAGATAAACAAACTATTAATGCAGTATAGTGAAAAATGCTTATGTTGTATGAAATATTTTAAAAAAAGCAGATAAATTTTGTTCTAAAGAACGCGAGAGCATTTTCCAAATTTTGACAGGTGATATCACATGAAGATTTTTTTTGTTGTTTATGGAAAGCTAATCAGTTCTATGTTCAAGCTTTTTACATTATAACATGAAATCAAATTACTGAACTTTTCCATACATAGAAATTTATCTAATTACATTTTTATTCATACTAAACGTTACTATCAGGAATATAAATTTTCTTCCGATAGTATATTTTTATGTTAAGATAAACAAACTATTAATGCAGTATAGTGAAGAATGCTTATGTTGTATGAAATATTTAAAAAAAAGCAGATAAATTTTGTTCTAAAGAACGCGAGAGCATTTTCCAAATTTTGACAGGTGATATCATATGAAGATTTTTTTTGTTATTTATGGAAAGCTAATCAGTTCTATGTTCAAGCTCTTTACATTATAACATGAAATCAAATTACTGAACTTTGATGATGAATTCATAGAGAAGAAATCAAAAGTTGTCTATGGAAAACTAATCAGCTCTAGGTCTTTGCACTTTACACATATGATGTTAATATGAAGTCGATCAGACTTATAGTTTGGGCTGTAGAGAGGACACAAAAAAGATAAATGCTACGGCGTACGGCGTACGGCGTACGGCGTACAGCGTATACGCCATACACACAAACACATCACGACGAAACTCATAGTGTGCATTCTCTACATGATACCCATTGAGAAATTGATGTAAAAAAAATACGCTTAAATTTTGCGAAATCATGACTCTCCCCTATTCCATAGTGTGGAGAGTAATAATAATAAACTGTTTTTTCTAGTATATAATTTTTCTTCCGATAGTATATTTTTATGATAAGATAGACAAACTTTTAATGCAGTATGGTGTAGAATGCTTATGTTGTATGAAATATTTTAAAAAAAGCAGATAAATTTTGTTTTAAAGAACGCAAGAGCATTTTCCAAATTTTGACAGGTGATATCATATGAAGATTTTTTTTGTTATTTATGGAAAGCTAATCAGTTCTATGTTCAAGCTCTTTACATTATAACATGATATCAAATTACTGAACTTTTCCATACATAGAAATTTATCTAATTACATTTTTATTCATACTAAATGTTACTATCAGGAATATAAATTTTCTTCCGATAGTATATTTTTATGTTAAGATAGACAAACTATTAATGCAGTATAGGGAAGAATGCTTATGTTGTATGAAATATTTTAAAAAAAGCAGTTAAATTTTGTTCTAAAGAACGCGAGAGCATTTTCCAAATTTTGACAGGTGATATCATATGAAGATTTTTTTTGTTATTTATGGAAAGCTAATCAGTTCTATGTTCAAGCTCTTTACATTATAACATGAAATCAAATTACTGAACTTTTCCATACATAGAAATTTATCTAATTACATTTTTATTCATACTAAATGTTACTATCAGGAATGTAATTTTTCTTCCGATAGTATATTTTTATGATAAGATAGACAAACTTTTAATGCAGTATGGTGTAGAATGCTTATGTTGTATGAAATATTTTAAAAAAAGCAGATAAATTTAGTTTTAAAGAACGCAAGAGCATTTTCCAAATTTTGACAGGTGATATCATATGAAGATTTTTTTTGTTATTTATGGAAAGCTAATCAGTTCTATGTTCAAGCTCTTTACATTATAACATGATATTATTATTATTATTATTATTATTATTAGAGGGTGTTCTTATGCACTGCGACCCTTAGGATCTTTTGCGCTCCCCCCTACTTGCTTACCGGGTTTCCTGTTACAGCATCCCCTCGAGTCCTAGCCCTCTTAGGAAGTTTAGGACTCGCAGGGGATTCAATGAGCGTATGGATCCAATGTCCATTTGGGGCCTGCCCAAGGTCCTCATTCTAACTTGTGTCACTGCAACACACTGCATGAGGAGGTGGTGTGGCGTTTCCGCCCCCTCCCTACAGAATCTGCATGTTCCGTCTTCTTCAAGTCCAATTTTCCGCAGATGTTCCCCAAGTCTACAATGGCCTGTGAGGAACCCTGTCAGACTTTTTAGGGCTTTCCTGCCGAGGCTCAAACATGTTCCGGACCTTTTTCGGTCATAATTACCGAGCAGGTCCTTAGCCTGCCTGAGCCCCGGGAGTTCAATCCAGTAGCTAGATCTCACTTTCTCTGTAATTCTCTTTACTTCTGCCTGAAAATATGAATTTCCCAGGCCGCAGAATGGCTCTGGTCCTATCAGATGCTCTCTCGCACCCTTTATAACATGATATCAAATTACTGAACTTTTCCATACATAGAAATTTATCTAATTACATTTTTATTCATACTAAATGTTACTATCAGGAATATAAATTTTCTTCCGATAGTATATTTTTATGTTAAGATAGACAAACTATTAATGCAGTATAGGGAAGAATGCTTATGTTGTATGAAATATTTTAAAAAAAGCAGTTAAATTTTGTTCTAAAGAACGCGAGAGCATTTTCCAAATTTTGACAGGTGATATCATATGAAGATTTTTTTTGTTATTTATGGAAAGCTAATCAGTTCTATGTTCAAGCTCTTTACATTATAACATGAAATCAAATTACTGAACTTTTCCATACATAGAAATTTATCTAATTACATTTTTATTCATACTAAATGTTACTATCAGGAATGTAAATTTTCTTCCGATAGTATATTTTTATGTTAAGATAAACAAACTATTAATGCAGTATAGTGAAGAATGCTTATGTTGTATGAAATATTTTAAAAAAAGCAGATAAATTTTGTTCTAAAGAACGCGAGAGCATTTTCCAAATTTTGACAGGTGATATCATATGAAGATTTTTTTTGTTATTTATGGAAAGCTAATCAGTTCTATGTTCAAGCTCTTTACATTATAACATGAAATCAAATTAAAGAACTTTTCCATACATAGAAATTTATCTAATTACATTTTTATTCATACTAAATGTTACTATCAGGAATGTAAATTTTCTTCCGATAGTATATTTTTATGTTAAGATAAACAAACTATTAATGCAGTATAGTGAAGAATGCTTATGTTGTATGAAATATTTTAAAAAAAGCAGATAAATTTTGTTCTAAAGAACGCGAGAGCATTTTCCAAATTTTGACAGGTGATATCATATGAAGATTTTTTTTGTTGTTTATGGAAAGCTAATCAGTTCTATGTTCAAGCTTTTTACATTATAACATGAAATCAAATTACTGAACTTTTCCATACATAGAAATTTATCTAATTACATTTTTATTCATACTAAATGTTACTATCAAGAATGTAAATTTTCTTCCGATAGTATATTTTTATGTTAAGATAAACAAACTATTAATGCAGTATAGTGAAGAATGCTTATGTTGTATGAAATAGTTTAAAAAAAGCAGATAAATTTTGTTCTAAAGAACGCGAGAGCATTTTCCAAATTTTGACAGGTGATATCATATGAAGATTTTTTTTGTTGTTTATGGAAAGCTAATCAGTTCTATGTTCAAGCTTTTTACATTATAACATGAAATCAAATTACTGAACTTTTCCATACATAGAAATTTATCTAATTACATTTTTATTCATACTAAATGTTACTATCAAGAATGTAAATTTTCTTCCGATAGTATATTTTTATGTTAAGATAAACAAACTATTAATGCAGTATAGTGAAGAATGCTTATGTTGTATGAAATAGTTTAAAAAAAGCAGATAAATTTTGTTCTAAAGAACGCGAGAGCATTTTCCAAATTTTGACAGGTGATATCATATGAAGATTTTTTTTGTTATTTATGGAAAGCTAATCAGTTCTATGTTCAAGCTCTTTACATTATAACATGAAATCAAATTACTGAACTTTTCCATACATAGAAATTTATCTAATTACATTTTTATTCATACTAAATGTTACTATCAGGAATGTAAATTTTCTTCCGATAGTATATTTTTATGTTAAGATAAACAAACTATTAATGCAGTATAGTGAAGAATGCTTATGTTGTATGAAATATTTTAAAAAAAGCAGATAAATTTTGTTCTAAAGAACGCGAGAGCATTTTCCAAATTTTGACAGGTGATATCATATGAAGATTTTTTTTGTTATTTATGGAAAGCTAATCAGTTCTATGTTCAAGCTCTTTACATTATAACATGAAATCAAATTAAAGAACTTTTCCATACATAGAAATTTATCTAATTACATTTTTATTCATACTAAATGTTACTATCAGGAATGTAAATTTTCTTCCGATAGTATATTTTTATGTTAAGATAAACAAACTATTAATGCAGTATAGTGAAGAATGCTTATGTTGTATGAAATATTTTAAAAAAAGCAGATAAATTTTGTTCTAAAGAACGCGAGAGCATTTTCCAAATTTTGACAGGTGATATCATATGAAGATTTTTTTTGTTGTTTATGGAAAGCTAATCAGTTCTATGTTCAAGCTTTTTACATTATAACATGAAATCAAATTACTGAACTTTTCCATACATAGAAATTTATCTAATTACATTTTTATTCATACTAAATGTTACTATCAAGAATGTAAATTTTCTTCCGATAGTATATTTTTATGTTAAGATAAACAAACTATTAATGCAGTATAGTGAAGAATGCTTATGTTGTATGAAATAGTTTAAAAAAAGCAGATAAATTTTGTTCTAAAGAACGCGAGAGCATTTTCCAAATTTTGACAGGTGATATCATATGAAGATTTTTTTTGTTATTTATGGAAAGCTAATCAGTTCTATGTTCAAGCTCTTTACATTATAACATGAAATCAAATTACTGAACTTTTCCATACATAGAAATTTATCTAATTACATTTTTATTCATACTAAATGTTACTATCAGGAATATAAATTTTCTTCCGATAGTATATTTTTATGTTAAGATAGACAAACTATTAATGGAGTATAGGGAAGAATGCTTATGTTGTATGAAATATTTTAAAAAAAGCAGATAAATTTTGTTCTAAAGAACGCGAGAGCATTTTCCAAATTTTGACAGGTGATATCATATGAAGATTTTTTTTGTTATTTATGGAAAGCTAATCAGTTCTATGTTCAAGCTCTTTACATTATAACATGAAATCAAATTACTGAACGTTTCCATAAATAGAAATTTATCTAATTACATTTTTATTCATACTAAATGTTACTAACAGGAATATAAATTTTCTTCCGATAGTATATTTTTATGTTAAGATAGACAAACTATTAATGCAGTATAGTGAAGACTGCTTATGTTGTATGAAATATTTTAAAAAAAGCAGATAAATTTTGTTTCAAAGAGCGTTAGAGCATTTTCCAAATTTTGACAGGTGATATCATATGAAGATTTTTTTTGTTATTTATGGAAAGCTAATCAGTTCTATGTTCAAGCTCTTTACATTATAACATGAAATCAAATTACAGAACTTTTCCATACATAGAAATTTATCTAATTACATTTTTATTCATACTAAATGTTACTATCAGGAATGTAAATTTTCTTCCGATAGTATATTTTTATGTTAAGATAAACAAACTATTAATGCAGTATAGTGAAGAATGCTTATGTTGTATGAAATATTTTAAAAAAAGCAGATAAATTTTGTTCTAAAGAACGCGAGAGCATTTTCCAAATTTTGACAGGTGATATCATATGAAGATTTTTTTTGTTGTTTATGGAAAGCTAATAAGTTCTATGTTCAAGCTTTTTACATTATAACATGAAATCAAATTACTGAACTTTTCCATACATAGAAATTTATCTAATTACATTTTTATTCATACTAAATGTTACTATCAAGAATGTAAATTTTCTTCCGATAGTATATTTTTATGTTAAGATAAACAAACTATTAATGCAGTATAGTGAAGAATGCTTATGTTATATGAAATATTTTAAAAAAAGCAGATAAATTTTGTTTTAAAGAACGCGAAGGCATTTTCAAAATTTTGACACGTGATATTATATGAAGATTTTTTTTTGATTTATGGAAAGCTAATCAGTTCTATCTTCAAGTTCTTTACATTATAACATGAAATCAAATTACTGAACTTTTCCATACATAGAAATTTATCTAATTACATTTTTATTCATACTAAATGTTACTATCAGGAATGTAAATTTTCTTCCGATAGTATATTTTTATGTTAAGATAAACAAACTATTAATGCAGTATAGTGAAGAATGCTTATGTTGTATGAAATATTTTAAAAAAAGCAGATAAATTTTGTTCTAAAGAACGCGAGAGCATTTTCCAAATTTTGACAGGTGATATCATATGAAGATTTTTTTTGTTATTTATGGAAAGCTAATCAGTTCTATGTTCAAGCTCTTTACATTATAACATGAAATCAAATTACAGAACTTTTCCATACATAGAAATTTATCTAATTACATTTTTATTCATACTAAATGTTACTATCAGGAATGTAAATTTTCTTCCGATAGTATATTTTTATGTTAAGATAAACAAACTATTAATGCAGCATAGTGAAGAATGCTTATGTTGTATGAAATATTTTAAAAAAAGCAGATAAATTTTGTTCTAAAGAACGCGAGAGCATTTTCCAAATTTTGACAGGTGATATCATATGAAGATTTTTTTTGTTGTTTATGGAAAGCTAATCAGTTCTATGTTCAAGCTTTTTACATTATAACATGAAATCAAATTACTGAACTTTTCCATACATAGAAATTTATCTAATTACATTTTTATTCATACTAAATGTTACTATCAAGAATGTAAATTTTCTTCCGATAGTATATTTTTATGTTAAGATAAACAAACTATTAATGCAGTATAGTGAAGAATGCTTATGTTGTATGAAATATTTTAAAAAAAGCAGATAAATTTTGTTCTAAAGAACGCGAGAGCATTTTCCAAATTTTGACAGGTGATATCATATGAAGATTTTTTTTGTTATTTATGGAAAGCTAATCAGTTCTATGTTCAAGCTCTTTACATTATAACATGAAATCAAATTACTGAACGTTTCCATAAATAGAAATTTATCTAATTACATTTTTATTCATACTAAATGTTACTAACAGGAATATAAATTTTCTTCCGATAGTATATTTTTATGTTAAGATAGACAAACTATTAATGCAGTATAGTGAAGACTGCTTATGTTGTATGAAATATTTTAAAAAAAGCAGATAAATTTTGTTTCAAAGAGCGTTAGAGCATTTTGACAATGTTGACACGTGATATCATATGAAGAAATTTTATGATATCTATGAAAAGCTAATCAGTTCTAAGTTCAAGCTATTAATATTCTTATATCAATATGAAATCAATGAACTGAACATTGCCAAATATAAAAAAATTCTCTTGTTACATATAAGTTTCATACAAATATCCATTAAATAAAATATAATTTTTGAAACCGTTGAATATTTTTCTTTTAACATTGACCAACTGTGAATACAATTTTATGAAGATTCTTGGTGTTGTATAAATAGTTGAAACCAAATTAAAATATCTCTAATTTCCAGGTCGTGAGAGCATTTTTTCAGTTTTAATAGATGAAATCATAAAGAAACATTGGGAAAAAATGAACCGTTGTCTATGGAAAACTAATCAGCTCTAAGTTTATGGACTTAACACATGTGATATCAATATGAAGTCAATCGGACTTATAGTTTGGGCTGTAGAGAGGACACAAAAAAAAAACAACGTAAATGATGAATTCATAGAGAAGAAATCAAAAGTTGTCTATGGAAAACTAATCAGCTCTAGGTCTTTGCACTTTACACATATGATGTTAATATGAAGTCGATCAGACTTATAGTTTGGGCTGTAGAGAGGACACAAAAAAGATAAATGCTACGGCGTACGGCGTACGGCGTACGGCGTACGGCGTACGGCGTACAGCGTATACGCCATACACACAAACACATCACGACGAAACTCATAGTGTGCATTCTCTACATGATACCCATTGAGAAATTGATGTAAAAAAAATACGCTTAAATTTTGCGAAATCATGACTCTCCCCTATTCCATAGTGTGGAGAGTAATAATAATAAACTGTTTTTTCTAGTATATAATTTTTCTTCCGATAGTATATTTTTATGATAAGATAGACAAACTTTTAATGCAGTATGGTGTAGAATGCTTATGTTGTATGAAATATTTTAAAAAAAGCAGATAAATTTTGTTTTAAAGAACGCAAGAGCATTTTCCAAATTTTGACAGGTGATATCATATGAAGATTTTTTTTGTTATTTATGGAAAGCTAATCAGTTCTATGTTCAAGCTCTTTACATTATAACATGATATCAAATTACTGAACTTTTCCATACATAGAAATTTATCTAATTACATTTTTATTCATACTAAATGTTACTATCAGGAATGTAAATTTTCTTCCGATAGTATATTTTTATGTTAAGATAAACAAACTATTAATGCAGTATAGTGAAGAATGCTTATGTTGTATGAAATATTTTAAAAAAAGCAGATAAATTTTGTTCTAAAGAACGCGAGAGCATTTTCCAAATTTTGACAGGTGATATCATATGAAGATTTTTTTTGTTATTTATGGAAAGCTAATCAGTTCTATGTTCAAGCTCTTTACATTATAACATGAAATCAAATTACTGAACTTTTCCATACATAGAAATTTATCTAATTACATTTTTATTCATACTAAATGTTACTATCAGGAATGTAAATTTTCTTCCGATAGTATATTTTTATGTTAAGATAAACAAACTATTAATGCAGTATAGTGAAGAATGCTTATGTTGTATGAAATATTTTAAAAAAAGCAGATAAATTTTGTTCTAAAGAACGCGAGAGCATTTTCCAAATTTTGACAGGTGATATCATATGAAGATTTTTTTTGTTATTTATGGAAAGCTAATCAGTTCTATGTTCAAGCTCTTTACATTATAACATGAAATCAAATTACAGAACTTTTCCATACATAGAAATTTATCTAATTACATTTTTATTCATACTAAATGTTACTATCAGGAATATAAATTTTCTTCCGATAGTATATTTTTATGTTAAGATAGACAAACTATTAATGCAGTATAGGGAAGAATGCTTATGTTGTATGAAATATTTTTAAAAAAGCAGATAAATTTTGATTTAAAGAACGCGAGAGCATTTTCAAAATTTTGACACGTGATAACATATGAAGATTTTTTTGTTATTTATGGAAAGCTAATCAGTTCTATGTTCAAGCTCTTTACATTATAACATGAAATCAAATTACTGAACGTTTCCATACATAGAAATTTATCTAATTACATTTTTATTCATACTAAATGTTACTATCAGGAATATAAATTTTCTTCCGATAGTATATTTTTATGTTAAGATAAACAAACTATTAATGCAGTATAGTGAAGAATGCTTATGTTGTATGAAATATTTTAAAAAAAGCAGATAAATTTTGTTCTAAATAACGCGAGAGCATTTTCCAAATTTTGACAGGTGATATCATATGAAGATTTTTTTTGTTATTTATGGAAAGCTATTCAGTTCTATGTTCAAGCTCTTTACATTATAACATGAAATCAAATTACTGAACTTTTCCATACATAGAAATTTATCTAATTACATTTTTATTCATACTAAATGTTACTATCAGGAATGTAAATTTTCTTCCGATAGTATATTTTTATGTTAAGATAAACAAACTATTAATGCAGTATAGTGAAAAATGCTTATGTTGTATGAAATATTTTAAAAAAAGCAGATAAATTTTGTTCTAAAGAACGCGAGAGCATTTTCCAAATTTTGACAGGTGATATCACATGAAGATTTTTTTTGTTGTTTATGGAAAGCTAATCAGTTCTATGTTCAAGCTTTTTACATTATAACATGAAATCAAATTACTGAACTTTTCCATACATAGAAATTTATCTAATTACATTTTTATTCATACTAAACGTTACTATCAGGAATATAAATTTTCTTCCGATAGTATATTTTTATGTTAAGATAAACAAACTATTAATGCAGTATAGTGAAGAATGCTTATGTTGTATGAAATATTTAAAAAAAAGCAGATAAATTTTGTTCTAAAGAACGCGAGAGCATTTTCCAAATTTTGACAGGTGATATCATATGAAGATTTTTTTTGTTATTTATGGAAAGCTAATCAGTTCTATGTTCAAGCTCTTTACATTATAACATGAAATCAAATTACTGAACTTTGATGATGAATTCATAGAGAAGAAATCAAAAGTTGTCTATGGAAAACTAATCAGCTCTAGGTCTTTGCACTTTACACATATGATGTTAATATGAAGTCGATCAGACTTATAGTTTGGGCTGTAGAGAGGACACAAAAAAGATAAATGCTACGGCGTACGGCGTACGGCGTACAGCGTATACGCCATACACACAAACACATCACGACGAAACTCATAGTGTGCATTCTCTACATGATACCCATTGAGAAATTGATGTAAAAAAAATACGCTTAAATTTTGCGAAATCATGACTCTCCCCTATTCCATAGTGTGGAGAGTAATAATAATAAACTGTTTTTTCTAGTATATAATTTTTCTTCCGATAGTATATTTTTATGATAAGATAGACAAACTTTTAATGCAGTATGGTGTAGAATGCTTATGTTGTATGAAATATTTTAAAAAAAGCAGATAAATTTTGTTTTAAAGAACGCAAGAGCATTTTCCAAATTTTGACAGGTGATATCATATGAAGATTTTTTTTGTTATTTATGGAAAGCTAATCAGTTCTATGTTCAAGCTCTTTACATTATAACATGATATCAAATTACTGAACTTTTCCATACATAGAAATTTATCTAATTACATTTTTATTCATACTAAATGTTACTATCAGGAATATAAATTTTCTTCCGATAGTATATTTTTATGTTAAGATAGACAAACTATTAATGCAGTATAGGGAAGAATGCTTATGTTGTATGAAATATTTTAAAAAAAGCAGTTAAATTTTGTTCTAAAGAACGCGAGAGCATTTTCCAAATTTTGACAGGTGATATCATATGAAGATTTTTTTTGTTATTTATGGAAAGCTAATCAGTTCTATGTTCAAGCTCTTTACATTATAACATGAAATCAAATTACTGAACTTTTCCATACATAGAAATTTATCTAATTACATTTTTATTCATACTAAATGTTACTATCAGGAATGTAATTTTTCTTCCGATAGTATATTTTTATGATAAGATAGACAAACTTTTAATGCAGTATGGTGTAGAATGCTTATGTTGTATGAAATATTTTAAAAAAAGCAGATAAATTTTGTTTTAAAGAACGCAAGAGCATTTTCCAAATTTTGACAGGTGATATCATATGAAGATTTTTTTTGTTGTTTATGGAAAGCTAATCAGTTCTATGTTCAAGCTCTTTACATTATAACATGATATCAAATTACTGAACTTTTCCATACATAGAAATTTATCTAATTACATTTTTATTCATACTAAATGTTACTATCAGGAATATAAATTTTCTTCCGATAGTATATTTTTATGTTAAGATAGACAAACTATTAATGCAGTATAGGGAAGAATGCTTATGTTGTATGAAATATTTTAAAAAAAGCAGTTAAATTTTGTTCTAAAGAACGCGAGAGCATTTTCCAAATTTTGACAGGTGATATCATATGAAGATTTTTTTTGTTATTTATGGAAAGCTAATCAGTTCTATGTTCAAGCTCTTTACATTATAACATGAAATCAAATTACTGAACTTTTCCATACATAGAAATTTATCTAATTACATTTTTATTCATACTAAATGTTACTATCAGGAATGTAAATTTTCTTCCGATAGTATATTTTTATGTTAAGATAAACAAACTATTAATGCAGTATAGTGAAGAATGCTTATGTTGTATGAAATATTTTAAAAAAAGCAGATAAATTTTGTTCTAAAGAACGCGAGAGCATTTTCCAAATTTTGACAGGTGATATCATATGAAGATTTTTTTTGTTATTTATGGAAAGCTAATCAGTTCTATGTTCAAGCTCTTTACATTATAACATGAAATCAAATTAAAGAACTTTTCCATACATAGAAATTTATCTAATTACATTTTTATTCATACTAAATGTTACTATCAGGAATGTAAATTTTCTTCCGATAGTATATTTTTATGTTAAGATAAACAAACTATTAATGCAGTATAGTGAAGAATGCTTATGTTGTATGAAATATTTTAAAAAAAGCAGATAAATTTTGTTCTAAAGAACGCGAGAGCATTTTCCAAATTTTGACAGGTGATATCATATGAAGATTTTTTTTGTTGTTTATGGAAAGCTAATCAGTTCTATGTTCAAGCTTTTTACATTATAACATGAAATCAAATTACTGAACTTTTCCATACATAGAAATTTATCTAATTACATTTTTATTCATACTAAATGTTACTATCAAGAATGTAAATTTTCTTCCGATAGTATATTTTTATGTTAAGATAAACAAACTATTAATGCAGTATAGTGAAGAATGCTTATGTTGTATGAAATAGTTTAAAAAAAGCAGATAAATTTTGTTCTAAAGAACGCGAGAGCATTTTCCAAATTTTGACAGGTGATATCATATGAAGATTTTTTTTGTTATTTATGGAAAGCTAATCAGTTCTATGTTCAAGCTCTTTACATTATAACATGAAATCAAATTACTGAACTTTTCCATACATAGAAATTTATCTAATTACATTTTTATTCATACTAAATGTTACTATCAGGAATATAAATTTTCTTCCGATAGTATATTTTTATGTTAAGATAGACAAACTATTAATGGAGTATAGTGAAGAATGCTTATGTTATATGAAATATTTAAAAAAAAGCAGATAAATTTTGTTTTAAAGAACGCGAAGGCATTTTCAAAATTTTGACACGTGATATTATATGAAGATTTTTTTTTGATTTATGGAAAGCTAATCAGTTCTATCTTCAAGTTCTTTACATTATAACATGAAATCAAATTACTGAACTTTTCCATACATAGAAATTTATCTAATTACATTTTTATTCATACTAAATGTTACTATCAGGAATGTAAATTTTCTTCCGATAGTATATTTTTATGTTAAGATAAACAAACTATTAATGCAGTATAGTGAAGAATGCTTATGTTGTATGAAATATTTTAAAAAAAGCAGATAAATTTTGTTCTAAAGAACGCGAGAGCATTTTCCAAATTTTGACAGGTGATATCATATGAAGATTTTTTTTGTTATTTATGGAAAGCTAATCAGTTCTATGTTCAAGCTCTTTACATTATAACATGAAATCAAATTACAGAACTTTTCCATACATAGAAATTTATCTAATTACATTTTTATTCATACTAAATGTTACTATCAGGAATGTAAATTTTCTTCCGATAGTATATTTTTATGTTAAGATAAACAAACTATTAATGCAGCATAGTGAAGAATGCTTATGTTGTATGAAATATTTTAAAAAAAGCAGATAAATTTTGTTCTAAAGAACGCGAGAGCATTTTCCAAATTTTGACAGGTGATATCATATGAAGATTTTTTTTGTTGTTTATGGAAAGCTAATCAGTTCTATGTTCAAGCTTTTTACATTATAACATGAAATCAAATTACTGAACTTTTCCATACATAGAAATTTATCTAATTACATTTTTATTCATACTAAATGTTACTATCAAGAATGTAAATTTTCTTCCGATAGTATATTTTTATGTTAAGATAAACAAACTATTAATGCAGTATAGTGAAGAATGCTTATGTTGTATGAAATATTTTAAAAAAAGCAGATAAATTTTGTTCTAAAGAACGCGAGAGCATTTTCCAAATTTTGACAGGTGATATCATATGAAGATTTTTTTTGTTATTTATGGAAAGCTAATCAGTTCTATGTTCAAGCTCTTTACATTATAACATGAAATCAAATTACTGAACGTTTCCATAAATAGAAATTTATCTAATTACATTTTTATTCATACTAAATGTTACTAACAGGAATATAAATTTTCTTCCGATAGTATATTTTTATGTTAAGATAGACAAACTATTAATGCAGTATAGTGAAGACTGCTTATGTTGTATGAAATATTTTAAAAAAAGCAGATAAATTTTGTTTCAAAGAGCGTTAGAGCATTTTGACAATGTTGACACGTGATATCATATGAAGAAATTTTATGATATCTATGAAAAGCTAATCAGTTCTAAGTTCAAGCTATTAATATTCTTATATCAATATGAAATCAATGAACTGAACATTGCCAAATATAAAAAAATTCTCTTGTTACATATAAGTTTCATACAAATATCCATTAAATAAAATATAATTTTTGAAACCGTTGAATATTTTTCTTTTAACATTGACCAACTGTGAATACAATTTTATGAAGATTCTTGGTGTTGTATAAATAGTTGAAACCAAATTAAAATATCTCTAATTTCCAGGTCGTGAGAGCATTTTTTCAGTTTTAATAGATGAAATCATAAAGAAACATTGGGAAAAAATGAACCGTTGTCTATGGAAAACTAATCAGCTCTAAGTTTATGGACTTAACACATGTGATATCAATATGAAGTCAATCGGACTTATAGTTTGGGCTGCAGAGAGGACACAAAAAAAAAACAACGTAAATGATGAATTCATAGAGAAGAAATCAAAAGTTGTCTATGGAAAACTAATCAGCTCTAGGTCTTTGCACTTTACACATATGATGTTAATATGAAGTCGATCAGACTTATAGTTTGGGCTGTAGAGAGGACACAAAAAAGATAAATGCTACGGCGTACGGCGTACGGCGTACGGCGTACGGCGTACGGCGTACAGCGTATACGCCATACACACAAACACATCACGACGAAACTCATAGTGTGCATTCTCTACATGATACCCATTGAGAAATTGATGTAAAAAAAATACGCTTAAATTTTGCGAAATCATGACTCTCCCCTATTCCATAGTGTGGAGAGTAATAATAATAAACTGTTTTTTCTAGTATATAATTTTTCTTCCGATAGTATATTTTTATGATAAGATAGACAAACTTTTAATGCAGTATGGTGTAGAATGCTTATGTTGTATGAAATATTTTAAAAAAAGCAGATAAATTTTGTTTTAAAGAACGCAAGAGCATTTTCCAAATTTTGACAGGTGATATCATATGAAGATTTTTTTTGTTATTTATGGAAAGCTAATCAGTTCTATGTTCAAGCTCTTTACATTATAACATGATATCAAATTACTGAACTTTTCCATACATAGAAATTTATCTAATTACATTTTTATTCATACTAAATGTTACTATCAGGAATGTAAATTTTCTTCCGATAGTATATTTTTATGTTAAGATAAACAAACTATTAATGCAGTATAGTGAAGAATGCTTAAGTTGTATGAAATATTTTAAAAAAAGCAGATAAATTTTGTTCTAAAGAACGCGAGAGCATTTTCCAAATTTTGACAGGTGATATCATATGAAGATTTTTTTTGTTATTTATGGAAAGCTAATCAGTTCTATGTTCAAGCTCTTTACATTATAACATGAAATCAAATTACTGAACTTTTCCATACATAGAAATTTATCTAATTACATTTTTATTCATACTAAATGTTACTATCAGGAATGTAAATTTTCTTCCGATAGTATATTTTTATGTTAAGATAAACAAACTATTAATGCAGTATAGTGAAGAATGCTTATGTTGTATGAAATATTTTAAAAAAAGCAGATAAATTTTGTTCTAAAGAACGCGAGAGCATTTTCCAAATTTTGACAGGTGATATCATATGAAGATTTTTTTTGTTATTTATGGAAAGCTAATCAGTTCTATGTTCAAGCTCTTTACATTATAACATGAAATCAAATTACAGAACTTTTCCATACATAGAAATTTATCTAATTACATTTTTATTCATACTAAATGTTACTATCAGGAATGTAAATTTTCTTCCGATAGTATATTTTTATGTTAAGATAAACAAACTATTAATGCAGTATAGTGAAGAATGCTTATGTTGTATGAAATATTTTAAAAAAAGCAGATAAATTTTGTTCTAAAGAACGCGAGAGCATTTTCCAAATTTTGACAGGTGATATCATATGAAGATTTTTTTTGTTGTTTATGGAAAGCTAATCAGTTCTATGTTCAAGCTTTTTACATTATAACATGAAATCAAATTACTGAACTTTTCCATACATAGAAATTTATCTAATTACATTTTTATTCATACTAAATGTTACTATCAAGAATGTAAATTTTCTTCCGATAGTATATTTTTATGTTAAGATAAACAAACTATTAATGCAGTATAGTGAAGAATGCTTATGTTGTATGAAATATTTTAAAAAAAGCAGATAAATTTTGTTCTAAAGAACGCGAGAGCATTTTCCAAATTTTGACAGGTGATATCATATGAAGATTTTTTTTGTTGTTTATGGAAAGCTAATCAGTTCTATGTTCAAGCTTTTTACATTATAACATGAAATCAAATTACTGAACATTTCCATACATAGAAATTTATCTAATTACATTTTTATTCATACTAAATTTTACTATCAAGAATGTAAATTTTCTTCCGATAGTATATTTTTATGTTAAGATAAACAAACTATTAATGCAGTATAGTGAAGAATGCTTATGTTGTATGAAATAGTTTAAAAAAAGCAGATAAATTTTGTTCTAAAGAACGCGAGAGCATTTTCCAAATTTTGACAGGTGATATCATATGAAGATTTTTTTTGTTATTTATGGAAAGCTAATCAGTTCTATGTTCAAGCTCTTTACATTATAACATGATATCAAATTACTGAACTTTTCCATACATAGAAATTTATCTAATTACATTTTTATTCATACTAAATATTACTATCAGGAATATAAATTTTCTTCCGATAGTATATTTTTATGTTAAGATAGACAAACTATTAATGGAGTATAGGGAAGAATGCTTATGTTGTATGAAATATTTTAAAAAAAGCAGATAAATTTTGTTCTAAAGAACGCGAGAGCATTTTCCAAATTTTGACAGGTGATATCATATGAAGATTTTTTTTGTTATTTATGGAAAGCTAATCAGTTCTATGTTCAAGCTCTTTACATTATAACATGAAATCAAATTACTGAACTTTTCCATACATAGAAATTTATCTAATTACATTTTTATTCATACTAAATGTTACTATCAGGAATATAAATTTTCTTCCGATAGTATATTTTTATGTTAAGATAGACAAACTATTAATGGAGTATAGGGAAGAATGCTTATGTTGTATGAAATATTTTAAAAAAAGCAGATAAATTTTGTTCTAAAGAACGCGAGAGCATTTTCCAAATTTTGACAGGTGATATCATATGAAGATTTTTTTTGTTATTTATGGAAAGCTAATCAGTTCTATGTTCAAGCTCTTTACATTATAACATGAAATCAAATTACTGAACGTTTCCATAAATAGAAATTTATCTAATTACATTTTTATTCATACTAAATGTTACTAACAGGAATATAAATTTTCTTCCGATAGTATATTTTTATGTTAAGATAGACAAACTATTAATGCAGTATAGTGAAGACTGCTTATGTTGTATGAAATATTTTAAAAAAAGCAGATAAATTTTGTTTCAAAGAGCGTTAGAGCATTTTCCAAATTTTGACAGGTGATATCATATGAAGATTTTTTTTGTTATTTATGGAAAGCTAATCAGTTCTATGTTCAAGCTCTTTACATTATAACATGAAATCAAATTACAGAACTTTTCCATACATAGAAATTTATCTAATTACATTTTTATTCATACTAAATGTTACTATCAGGAATGTAAATTTTCTTCCGATAGTATATTTTTATGTTAAGATAAACAAACTATTAATGCAGTATAGTGAAGAATGCTTATGTTGTATGAAATATTTTAAAAAAAGCAGATAAATTTTGTTCTAAAGAACGCGAGAGCATTTTCCAAATTTTGACAGGTGATATCATATGAAGATTTTTTTTGTTGTTTATGGAAAGCTAATCAGTTCTATGTTCAAGCTTTTTACATTATAACATGAAATCAAATTACTGAACTTTTCCATACATAGAAATTTATCTAATTACATTTTTATTCATACTAAATGTTACTATCAAGAATGTAAATTTTCTTCCGATAGTATATTTTTATGTTAAGATAAACAAACTATTAATGCAGTATAGTGAAGAATGCTTATGTTGTATGAAATATTTTAAAAAAAGCAGATAAATTTTGTTCTAAAGAACGCGAGAGCATTTTCCAAATTTTGACAGGTGATATCATATGAAGATTTTTTTTGTTATTTATGGAAAGCTAATCAGTTCTATGTTCAAGCTCTTTACATTATAACATGAAATCAAATTACTGAACGTTTCCATAAATAGAAATTTATCTAATTACATTTTTATTCATACTAAATGTTACTAACAGGAATATAAATTTTCTTCCGATAGTATATTTTTATGTTAAGATAGACAAACTATTAATGCAGTATAGTGAAGACTGCTTATGTTGTATGAAATATTTTAAAAAAAGCAGATAAATTTTGTTCTAAAGAACGCGAGAGCATTTTCCAAATTTTGACAGGTGATATCATATGAAGATTTTTTTTGTTGTTTATGGAAAGCTAATCAGTTCTATGTTCAAGCTTTTTACATTATAACATGAAATCAAATTACTGAACTTTTCCATACATAGAAATTTATCTAATTACATTTTTATTCATACTAAATGTTACTATCAAGAATGTAAATTTTCTTCCGATAGTATATTTTTATGTTAAGATAAACAAACTATTAATGCAGTATAGTGAAGAATGCTTATGTTGTATGAAATATTTTAAAAAAAGCAGATAAATTTTGTTCTAAAGAACGCGAGAGCATTTTCCAAATTTTGACAGGTGATATCATATGAAGATTTTTTTTGTTATTTATGGAAAGCTAATCAGTTCTATGTTCAAGCTCTTTACATTATAACATGAAATCAAATTACTGAACGTTTCCATAAATAGAAATTTATCTAATTACATTTTTATTCATACTAAATGTTACTAACAGGAATATAAATTTTCTTCCGATAGTATATTTTTATGTTAAGATAGACAAACTATTAATGCAGTATAGTGAAGACTGCTTATGTTGTATGAAATATTTTAAAAAAAGCAGATAAATTTTGTTTCAAAGAGCGTTAGAGCATTTTGACAATGTTGACACGTGATATCATATGAAGAAATTTTATGATATCTATGAAAAGCTAATCAGTTCTAAGTTCAAGCTATTAATATTCTTATATCAATATGAAATCAATGAACTGAACATTGCCAAATATAAAAAAATTCTCTTGTTACATATAAGTTTCATACAAATATCCATTAAATAAAATATAATTTTTGAAACCGTTGAATATTTTTCTTTTAACATTGACCAACTGTGAATACAATTTTATGAAGATTCTTGGTGTTGTATAAATAGTTGAAACCAAATTAAAATATCTCTAATTTCCAGGTCGTGAGAGCATTTTTTCAGTTTTAATAGATGAAATCATAAAGAAACATTGGGAAAAAATGAACCGTTGTCTATGGAAAACTAATCAGCTCTAAGTTTATGGACTTAACACATGTGATATCAATATTAAGTCAATCGGACTTATAGTTTGGGCTGCAGAGAGGACACAAAAAAAAAACAACGTAAATGATGAATTCATAGAGAAGAAATCAAAAGTTGTCTATGGAAAACTAATCAGCTCTAGGTCTTTGCACTTTACACATATGATGTTAATATGAAGTCGATCAGACTTATAGTTTGGGCTGTAGAGAGGACACAAAAAAGATAAATGCTACGGCGTACGGCGTACGGCGTACGGCGTACGGCGTACAGCGTATACGCCATACACACAAACACATCACGACGAAACTCATAGTGTGCATTCTCTACATGATACCCATTGAGAAATTGATGTAAAAAAAATACGCTTAAATTTTGCGAAATCATGACTCTCCCCTATTCCATAGTGTGGAGAGTAAAAAATAACATTTACATAACAATTATTGTTTAACAGATTTTTAATTATCTCAATAGAGACGAAGTTGGAATATTTACTGTAGGAGAACCGGGAAATCAAGGCACCTACAGGGCTTACGACCTGTCATCGGCTGGTTTACGTGATCACTTTATGCGCTTGCGCAACGTTCACCAATTATGCCTTTTTAATGAGATCCCTATCAATTCAATTTTGAAACTTCTATATATTGTAATACTGAAATTCTTTTCGCTTGAAAATAAGGAATTTTTACTACAGCCATCTATGGGTGAAATTATGAACAACAATCTTATTATTTTTTATTTATTTTGTTGTAACGCCATCTATTGAGAGAATTGGTTTTTTGTAAATAATGAAAGCCACAATTCCCATATGTGAGGTGACAATGCATTTTTCGCATAGAAGTCACCCCTGAATTGCGCCAGACTTATAAGGTCATTTTTGTCTTATTTACCTACTTGTACCAATGTGTAAGTAATCGAATATATTTTTATTATTGCATATGCGCAAACATTGGATTTTTTTCCTGTCGGGAGTCAAAGATAAAAAATATCTTAATAATATTGGTGTTCATAATTTCACCCATAGATGGCTGTAGTAAAAATTCCTTATTTTCAAGCGAAAAGAATTTCAGTATTACAATATATAGAAGTTTCAAAATTGAATTGATAGGGATCTCATTAAAAAGGCATAATTGGTGAACGTTGCGCAAGCGCATAAAGTGATCACGTAAACCAGCCGATGACAGGTCGTAAGCCCTGTAGGTGCCTTGATTTCCCGGTTTTCCTACAATAAATATTCCAACTTCGTCTCTATTGAGATAATTAAAAATCTGTTAAAAAATATCTTTGACTCCCGACAGGAAAAAAATCCAATGTTTGCGCATATGCAATAATAAAAATATATTCGATAACAATTATTGGTTAAGCAATAATTGTTATTGTTTTTTATTTTCATTTATAATATAATTAGCAAGTAAGTATTTAATCGGGATCTGCCATCTGTGATGGACGGTCATTTGTTTGTGATTTTTTTTGAAATCCAAACATACACAGAGGGCAGATCTATGGTTTTTTGTTTTTTATCCGATAATAGATATTGCCCCCCCCAAATGTCAGAAGAAAGGAAGCCGCTGACTCAGAAAGAAAGAAGCAGGAAACGGACCCAAGACATCCTCTATATGGTCATATGCCTCCGACGGCGAGATTAAAATCTAGGAAAAGCTTTTGACCACGACATCCCCCCTTCAAGTACCGCCAGAAAGGGCAAGACAAGAGCGCTGGATTGATCAATATAGTGGAAGACAAAATGAGCTGTCGGAGGTTTTGGGGCCGGGAAACCATCTATCCTACCGTACATGGAAGACATTGAATAGACTCCGTGTAGGTGTCAAAAGGTGCAAAAAGAACCTGTACAGGTGGGGAATAGGACAGGAAGATGTATCTTGCGATTGCGGGGAGGTCCAAGATGATAAGCATCTTCTTGTCTGCCGAAACATGGAACAGGGATGTAACGAAGAAGACTTGGCTGTGGCAAATGATGCAGCAATTGCTGTTGCAAAGTATTGGAATGGAAAGGCCTAATGTTTACCCGGACACGTTAAGTATGTAAGTGACATTCGCTTTTTTTCTGTTATAAACGTCAGAACATTAAGTTTCGTCGGTGAATGATATGGGTTGGATTTTGCAGCGCACATATTATCGCATATTTTTTTGTGTTTGTGCTGTAATAGATCCTGTACGTTCACAAGATTGAGGATCCTACCCCCTTCCCGTGAGCAAAACAATTGTATCGTCAGAGCTGTCCCTGTGTTCCTGTGAAGGAATAAAGATACGTCTCAAGTAAGTGACTGTCTATATTTAACAGGTGGAATAACAGATCTCGATATATAGTACACTTGCTCATAATAATTTTTGGGTTTGGAGTAATTGAGCTCCAGACCACCCGGACAGCGGGATTTTTACACGCCTGCTCGTCCAATTATGATTAAATAAATAAGCGTATAATATCTACATATGTAGGTATATAACAACAATGAAAAGATAAACCCAGTTTTTATACACAAACCCTCTTTATAAAATAAAATTCCTACGTAAAATTTCTTTAGATCGATAATATCTATATGTCTCTGCTCAGGCAACAGTTCGTTAAAACACTTTACGCCAAGATACGTATAGTGGTTTTGTGCGTAGGTTATTCTTTTTTTTTGGTATATTGAGCATCATATTAAATCGACGAGTGGCTCTTATACATTCCGATGGATATACTCTATCGACAAAATACTCCCTGTAGATCTGCTTCAATGCATTTCTCTTATATGTATGTAGCATGCAGTGATGGGACATTTGCCTCGGTAAAGAGGCTAGTCTTACGCTGCGTCCTACGTAGGCGATTCAAAGCGAACGCGGTTGCGAAGCGATGCGGTGCGCATACAAGCGAATTCAATGCGATGCGGTGCGACGCGGCGGTTCTGTCCTACGTGTGCGCGAATCGTTCCCTCTGCCGCCAGCTACTGTCATGGATGTACGTAGCGAATATTATTGGAAAATTCATTTCTTAAATATAAAAAACTCAAGAAGTATGTACGGCAGAGAAGTGAAACAAATATTGTATACTTAGAGAGGCATATTTATGGGGAATATCACAATTTGTACGAAGAATTACGTGATCTTGAATTAATAAATGAAACTGAAATTACATCTTTCCGGGAAACATATCAAAATTTGACATTCGTGCAAGCGAGAGAAAACTTTGTGTGTTTTGAACAACATCCTATTGTAAAATAGCAATAATAAATAAATGTGTTTACTTGTAGTCCCATTTATTTTTGCCAAATCCTAAAATACCGCCGTTCGATAATAATCTTTTGTTCATGGACAGAAATTAAAATTTCTGTTTCTGACATGTCAAAAAACAATGGCGCCGCTATCAATTCGCGCGAAAATATCAAACCAACTGATCGCGTTCGCTTCGCATCGCGCCGCGCCACATCGAAAAATACTCGCGGTCGGTAACGTAGGACACTTCCATAGTTACTGACTGTTTGTTACGCTACGTCCTACGTAGGCGATTCAAAGCGAACGCGATTGCGAAGCGATGCGGTGCGGATACAAGCAAATTCAATGCGATGCGGTGCGACGCGGTGGCTCTGTCCTACGTGTGCACGAAATCGTTCCCTCTGCCGCCAGCTACTGTCATGGATGTACGTATATAAAATACTCAAGAAGTATGTACGGCAGAGAAGTGAAACTAATATTGTGTAGGTACTTAGAGAGGCATATTTATGGGGGATATCACAATTTGTATGAAGAATTACGTGAACTTGAATTAATAAATGAGACTGAATTTACATCTTTCCGGGAAACATATCAAAATTTGACATTCGTGCAAGCGAGAGAAAACTTTGTGTGTTTTGAACAACATCCTATTGTAAAATAGCAATAATAAATAAATGTGTTTACTTGTAGTCCCATTTATTTTTGCCAAATCCTAAAATTCGCGGTTCGATAATAATTTGTCCCATAATATGGGACGTTCATGGACAGAAATTAAAATTTCTGTTTCTGACATGTCAAAAAACAATGGCGCCGATATCAATTCGCGCGAAAATATCAAACCAACTGATCGCGTTTGCTTCGCATCGCGCCGCGCCGCATCGAAACCAACTCGTGGTCGGTAACGTAGGACACTACCATAGTTACCGACTGTTTGTTATTTTCGCGCCGCGCCGCGCCGCTTCGCATTCGCTTTGAATCGCCTACGTAGGACGTCGCGTTATTTTCGCGCCGCGCCGCGTCGCTTCGCATTCGCTTTGAATCGCCTACGTAGGACGTCGCGTTAGGGTAGTTTCTGGGTTTATTTAAATTTTTATATCGGGCTTCGAGGTTAGTTTTATAAGCACCACCCCAAGCTATAATCCCATACTGCATGACAGATTGAACAAGTGCAAAATATGTATTTTTCATCGCAGTAATGTCCAAGAAAGTCCTCAATCGAAAGAATACATAAAATAATTTCCTCATTTTACCAATCGTATAACTAATTTGCTCTTTCCACTTATTTTCTATGTCAACATTGATACCTAAATATTTTATGTTTTTTTTTTCATTAGGCATAGCATTACATTTATCAGTCCGATTATGTTATATACCTACGTTGATTGTATATAGGGTTACCATATCTCAGGATTTGTACTGAGATTTCAGGATTTTTCTCAGGATTGCGGCCGGATTTTGCATATCTCATGATATATAATCCAAGTAAGTACTTAATCAGTTTTATCTTACTTAATATGTGAAGATACCTTTTTAAGTGAGGTTTTACTCTTTAATTATTGATTTATAAAATGCCTCACATGTTAAACTCTTCAAGTGAGGCTAGATCCGCAGTGTATAAAAACGATAATAATACGTTTGAGAGAAAATTCTAAAACTGTATCTCAGGACTTTTCCATGCAAATCAGGCCTTTTCTCCGGACTTTTGATTTTTTTCATCTGGTAACCCTAATTGTATGTCACACATGACATAACAATAATATTTATATAGGTACCTACATAAAACAGGTAACAATAATAAATATTTTTATGCACTCTGCTGACCCCATTAGCAGACAATAACCTGCAGTTATGAGATATGTACGTACTTACCTACCTACATACTGTATGACAATAGTCAATATTTGTACCTACATACACAATGTCTATTATCTTTGACATAATTTATATAAGTTAATTAATTAGCTCATCAATATACTTATATCTACCTACCAACACTTAACACGTGCAATAATTTAGATACAACTAGTTGCATGTAACACATGAGATACAAATACAACCAAACTAAAACACAAATTAATAAAAAAAAATCTATATAAAACATGTAGGTAAGTCAGGATAGAAAAGTGTGGAGGTCAGTCTGTTTTTCCTACCCAGAATATGAAAACAGCATGATGGTAGGTATGTATGTATGTAGATTAAGTAAGTAACAAACTATTGAGTGAGATATTGTGTAGTGTATACTGCCATACAAATTGTATGAAACAATGTCGTCACTAAATTCATTTTTTATAAAAATTGTTAAAAACTAGTTAACACATGAGATCCAACTGTCGATAGCGATAGTACGTATAGTTGAAGAATATGTACCAAACTATAAACCCAGCATAAATACAAATTATTGAATATTTTAAGATATTTGGTTTTCTATACAACACATGTACCTAGGTATGTATGTCAAGATAGGATAGTATGGAGGTAGGTCCTTTTTTCCTGCCCAGAATATGAAAATAGCATAATGGTATGTATGTATGTTTGGAGATGAAGTATTAAGTCTATAACTATTAAGTCTTCTTAGATATTGTGTATAGACGACTGCCATACAAATTGTATGAAGCGATATCGTCACTTAATTCAATTTTTATAAAAATTGTTGAAAAAAAATTGAGATGTACTAATACTATGTTTTATTTATTTATAAACGGCATAAAATGCCTTTTACATACATAGATAAAAACACATATTGATGATAATAATAGATAGAATAAAAAAGCAATTAGGTGTACATGTAAAATGCAGTTGATGCGAAAAAGGAAGCATGGAAGTTTTGGATATCTGTAAAAGGTACTGACAAAGAAAATAGAGCAAAAGAAGAGTACAAAGAATGCAAGAGGAGAGTAAAAGCTACAGTGAGAAATGAAAAAGATTGTATAAAAGAAAAAGAAAGTCAGAAAATAGTGAAAGACTTTACGGGTAACATGAAAATGTTCTGGAAAGGCATAGCTAAACGAAAGCAAGGGGAAGTAAAAGGATCAAAGTGTATAAATGATAAAGATGGAAATATGCTGATAGATAACGAACGTGTGAAAGAGAGGTGGTGTGAATATTTCAAAGAATTGTATGAAAGCGCACAAGGTGACACAGTAAGACAGAGGACATGGATTATTGATGAGAATGAGAGAGATGAAATAACGGAAGAAGAGGTAAAAGAAGCGGTTAATCACGCGAAAACGGGTAAAGCCGCTGGTGTGGACTGTGTGGCAGCCGAATTTATCAAGTATGGCGGTAAAATATCTACGGAGTGGTGTCTATCGCTTTTCAATAAATGTTGGGAAGCTGGGTACACTCCGTCGGATTGGAGAAACGCAGTTGTAGTTCCTCTTTTCAAAGGGAAGGGATCAAAACTCGACTGCAAAAACTATAGAGCTATCAGCTTGTTAAGTTCGGTTGGCAAGATGTATGCAAGAATTATTGATAAGAGAATACGCAAGATTACGGAATGCAAGATATGGGATGCGCAAGGTGCCTTTGTAGGAGGCAGAGGATGTATCGATCAAATTTTCTCTTTACGTATGGCTACAGAAAAGGTTCTGCATAAAAACCAGAAACTTTTCTGTGCGTTCATAGACCTAGAGAAGGCATATGATAAAGTGGATAGAGAAAAATTGTGGGATATCCTATCGATATATGGAGTGAAGAGCAAACTAATACGTGCCGTTGCGTCTCTGTATGAAAATAGTGGAGCCTGTGTCCGTGTCAACGATGCGTTGACAACATGGTTCCCTATTAATAAAGGGGTGAAGCAAGGCTGCGTATTATCTCCATGGCTGTTCAATCTGTATATTGATCACTGCGTTAGGACATTGAAGAATGAAAATAAAGGTCTGAAACTAAGTACTGTAAACGTACGTGATTTGATGTATGCAGACGACAAAGTGGTGATTGCTGAATGTGCGGATGAGTTACAGTATTTAGTAAATAAAGTGTATGAAGGATGCCTGCAAAATGGACTGAGAATGAATGTTAGTAAATCTAAGATATTGGTATTTGAAAAGACTGAAAGTATAACTGCATGTATGATAAAAGTAGAGAACGAATGGCTAGAACAAGTTGAGGAATATTTATATTTGGGGAGTATGTTTGAACGGAATGGAAGACCCGATAAAGATATCGAAAGAAGAGTTATGGCAGGGAATAGAATAAACGGAGCACTTAGACCAGTAATGTCCGACCCAAGCATCTCAAAGGAAGCCAAAATTGTAGTACACAATGCAATTGTGGTGCCTACTTTGACGTATGCTAGTGAAACATGGACCTGGCAAAGAACACATGAAAGTAGAATAAATGCTGTAGAAATGAGATCACTAAGAAGAGTATGTAATAGAACGATATATGATAGAATAAAAAATGAGGACATAAGGAGAGAATGCAAGTTAAAGAAGGATATTATATGTAAAATGAAAGTGAATGCTTTAAGGTGGTTTGGACATATAGAAAGAATGAACGATGAACGACTGACCAAAAAAATATACATGGGTGCAAGAGATGGAGTGAATAGCAGAGGTCGCCCCAGAAAGGGATGGCATGACCATGTGAATGATATTTTGAAAGAAGGAAACATAAAAAGTTTGAACAATCGACGAGCATGTATGAGACGATGCATGGATGTAAAGGAAGCCAGAAATGTGTGCAAAAATAGAGAAGTATGGCGCTCAATTCTCTCTGCTTACCCCGTAAGGGACATGGCGTGATGGTATGTATGTATGTATGTATGTGTACATTTGGCAAAAAAAATAACTTAAAGCTAAACAATAAGACAAAAAATTAAAAACATAAAAAAAAGATATACATATTTTTATAGAAAATTAAATTATCTAAATGGGGTTTTTCGGCTTTTTTCGATATTTTTAAAAACTTTGGAAATATAGGCAGTTAAACACAAATTTATCATAAGAAAAATGTTTTTCTTATTATTTTTTTGAGAAACTCTGGAACTTTAAAAGCGAGTGGGTTGTGGCCAACGGTATACTCCTCACTCCACAGAGTTTTTAAATTTTGTATGGAAAATTTTCAACATTTTTATGAAATAAAGCTTGTTCGATATTTTTTATTTAAATATTTTATTACGAAAACTTGATAATTCTTCAATGCCATTTTATGAAATTGATGTGTCTTTTTTATCAAATTAAAAATAAAAATATATCAAATTACAAGTTTCCTTAGCTTGGGGTCACTTTGAAATATTTGACGGTTAAAAAATTGAGAAGCACTATTCAGATATCCTTCAAAATCTAATGGGGTCTAAGCGAGTATTAGGTATACAAATATGCAACATTAGAAAAGGATCTAATGAGTACTTTAGTCTATAATTGATAAAGTAAAATAAACACGCCGTACATAGCACACAACACACAGATACATTGTGATGAAACTTTCAGAATACAATCTCAGCATGATACTAGTTGATATCTGCAATAAAAAAAACCTTTAAATTGTGAAAAACACAACACCTCAGTATATCCCCTTGGGTTAGTGAGGAGTAAAAAAACAAATTTGTAATTTTGGATATGTCTATATTTATACCAATTTTCAGCGTTCTAGCTTTAGTGGTTATTGAGATATAGGTAATATGGGAAAATAAAATAAAAATTCAAAAGTCGATAACCCCAGCAAGGCTACTCATCAAGTTGATTTACATGAAGTTGATTATCTGCTTCAGACTTCATAGCTTCTAATTAATTAAACATTAATTTGTATTAATTTATACAAAAAATAATATTAATTTCATACTAAACGTTGATATCAACAAATTTTTATGCTTAAATGTAGAGAAAGATTAAAATTAGATTATGATTGAGTACTGATTCATATATTTTTAAGATAAAAGAAAGATAAGAACGTATTAAGAATGTTTTCTTCTTCGATAAACGATTGTTTACTTTGTGGTAACATTTTAAATTTACAATAAAAAATAAAAATAAGTTTGTTTAAACCACTTGTTTCGGGAACCACGTTCCCTTCCTCTGGAGGATACAAAGAGGAGGATACATATCGTGTGTGAAAGAGACGGATGTTGTGCCTATATAGGCTTGGTATGAATGAGTAGGAGGCATTCTGCCATAGGGCCCGTACTGAGACAATACAGAGATTGATTACAGAGATAACTACTGAGTTATTTATTGAAGAAGACCATCCCCAATATTCAATTGAGGAGATAGTACTGTGCACCCCATCACAGTACATTACATATACTAATGACATTGTTCGCGCCATTTATTTACTTTAATTGTCATAAAATAAAATAAAATAAAATGCACTGTATTCGATGAATTTGATGTCTTTGTGTATCGCCAGAAGAAGTAATGCACTAAGCCAATGGCCATTGGCAATCAAGAGGCTTCTTCTGGGATTCATCGTCTTCATCCGCACTCATCACCGCTTCAACTACCGCTTTATAAAATAAACCGCCTACTTACAACATATTGCAAATATTCACGCCTGTGTGTTGGCAACGTTATATTCTCTTTGTTGGCAACACTAAAAACTTCGACTTCCCGCTTGTCATTCGCAAAGTACGGATCCATATTTGTTCGTGTCTATTTGACCGCCGCTTTTCGCCGCAAAATTAATAAAACCCGCTTACTTTCCAACCGCTACTTTCACCGCAAATTCTCCGCCATCTTCACCGCTATCGTCTACAATAACATCGCAGTTCATAAACATTTTCAACAGTTTTTTTTCATCCGCTACATCAATCTTCAACGCCCGCTAACACTGCAAGAGAAGAGTGCCCTCTGCCAAAAGGATCTGCCAACCAATTAAAGGTAAGTGCATTGTTTCCTTTTGGCTTATATACGAGGTATTATATTTATCGAACTGCAGTGCATAAAAATCGCTAATTAAATCAAATTACCAATACCAAATAGGTCAATGTTGCAATGAACCAGCAAACCCCTGCTACACCAGACATAATGAACAATATAGACTTAAACTAACAAGGTAAATTGTAAAGATTTCTCATATTTTTATATAGGAAAAACAAGTAGAAATATAGAAACTAGAATCAAGGAGCATTTGCGATGTATGAATATTAATGATTACTCCGAATTTGCAAACCATCTACTTGAAAATAACCACACATTCGACATTAATCTAGGTTTAAAAATACTCCACAATAATTTAAGCAATAGACAGTTAGATAGTTTGGAAGTATTAGAAATAAGAAAGAATGTCAATCAGAAAAATAATATTGTAAATAGCCAAATACTTTTCCCCAACAATCCAATATTAAATATATTCCCAATCAATAGCGAAAAAACCCACTCCTGAATAAACCAATCATTTTATTGCAAACCCCCCCCAACCTTTACCCTTTACCCCGCCTATACTACACCCACCTTGTTAGTTTAAGTCTATATTGTTCATTATGTCATTAGTATACTTTGTATCCTCCAGAGGAAGGGAACGTGGTTCCCGAAACATGTAGAGGTGTTATTCATTCATTTTTTGAATAAAACAAGTTGTTTAAACAAAGTTATTTTTATTTTTTATATTAAGAATGTGTTATGAATAACCCCCAGAGTGAAACAAATAAATCAAAATTCTGAGTATAAAAGTTGTATTCTCTTGAACAATTTGACGGTTAGATTAACTTGGAAACCCGTGTAATATTCGCCTTATAATAAAAATATTCATTTAAGTTTGAAAAACGTACTGAATATATTTTTTAAATAATCTTCCTCCCCTTGGTGCCAGTTAGGACCACCAATGTATATTTATATGTTGTACTATGCATGTTCTCACTAAAGGTATCACCTCACTGTATCACCTCCCGTTAACTTGGAATAGCTTAGTGAGTTAGGACCACCAATGTATATTTATATGTTGTACTGTGCATGTTCTCACTAAAGGTATCACCTCACTGTATCACCTCCCGTTAACTTGGAATAGCTTAGTGAGTTAGGACCACCAATGTATATTTATATGTTGTACTGTGCATGTTCTCACTAAAGGTATCACCTCACTGTATCACCTCCCGTTAACTTGGAATAGCTTAGTGAGTTAGGACCTCCAATGTATATTTATATGTTGTACTATGCATGTTCTCACTAAAGGTATCACCTCACTGTATCACCTCCCGTTAACTTGGAATAGCTTAGTGAGTTAGGACCACCAATGTATATTTATATGTTGTACTGTGCATGTTCTCACTAAAGGTATCACCTCACTGTATCACCTCCCGTTAACTTGGAATAGCTTAGTGAGTTAGGACCACCAATGTATATTTATATGTTGTACTATGCATGTTCTCACTAAAGGTATCACCTCACTGTATCACCTCCCGTTAACTTGGAATAGCTTAGTGAGTTAGGACCACCAATGTATATTTATATGTTGTACTGAGCATGTTCTCACTAAAGGTATCACCTCACTGTATCACCTCCCGTTAACTTGGAATAGCTTAGTGAGTTAGGACCACCAATGTATATTTATATGTTGTACGCATGTTCTCACTAAAGGTATCACCTCACTGTATCACCTCCCGTTAACTTGGAATAGCTTAGTGAGTTAGGACCACCAATGTATATTTATATGTTGTACTGTGCATGTTCTCACTAAAGGTATCACCTCACTGTATCACCTCCCGTTAACTTGGAATAGCTTAGTGAGTTAGGACCACCAATTTATATTTATATGTTGTACTGTGCATGTTCTCACTAAAGGTATCACCTCACTGTATCACCTCCCGTTAACTTGGAATAGCTTAGTGAGTTAGGACCACCAATGTATATTTATATGTTGTACTATGCATGTTCTCACTAAAGGTATCACCTCACTGTATCACCTCCCGTTAACTTGGAATAGCTTAGTGAGTTAGGACCACCAATGTATATTTATATGTTGTACTGTGCATGTTCTCACTAAAGGTATCACCTCACTGTATCACCTCCCGTTAACTTGGAATAGCTTAGTGAGTTAGGACCACCAATGTATATTTATATGTTGTACGCATGTTCTCACTAAAGGTATCACCTCACTGTATCACTGTACTACTGTATCCTTAGTGATTTGTTGTCTACCAATTACTGAAAATAAAATATCACTAATAGACCTATGTGCAAATATGATTATTATATATTTATATAAGATTGATTCAGAATACAAATATAATAATATAATATATTTACACAGTGTGTCACTGAACCGTGTTCTGGGAGAGATGAAAATATGCATGGGCAAAACACTAAAAACGCTCTCCTGAACAATTTGCATTTTGCAGATACGACTGTTAGTCAGGAGAGGGACGATATAGGAAAATATAATGCTAAATCTAGTAAGTACTAGCGTTTAGTAACAGATGATCAAGGGAAAAATATACAGGATGTAATAAAATACGACAACGAAATAATAGTAATAGTAATATTCAGTTAGTTTTCATAAATAAAAGCGACTCGCGCTAGCGAGTTGCTTTATAAATAGAAAGGAAATTGGTTGCAGGAAAATTTTTATAGTATTAATGAACACTTCCTTGCACCCTGCGCAAGTGGCGTGTTTATTACCATATTATGTCATTTTTTTTCTAACCCGTATAACCAGCCCAGGTTCAGTCAGATTTTATAAATAAAAGCGACTCGTGCGAGCGAGTTGCTTTATAAATAGAACGGAAATTGGCTGCGGGAAAATGTTAAAATAAAAATAATAAAGACTTCCTTGCACTCTACGCAAGTGTCGAGTCTATTGCCGTATGGCAATTTCTTCCAAATAACCACTGTTTCCAGCCCAGAGAAGCAATGTTATCGTGAGATATGGATTTAAATAAATTTCTCCTCTGCTGGGAATCGAACCCAGGACGCCCGCACAGAAGCCAAACAGCTTACCAACTGTGCCATGGCGTTGAAGTTAGGAAAAAGTTTATTATGTATTCGCATTCATCACTCATCACATTTTTCAATATATTATTTAAGTAGATGTAGATACATAGGTACAAAAAGCACTCTCTGTAGGGTGAATTGCCATTAAAAAAAAAAATAACATAAATAAATAAAAAAAAATTAAAAAAAAAATAAAAATAGGTACATAACTAATATTTTTAATACCTACTAATTATTATTTTTTATTTATTCAGTTAAATATTTGTGCGCACGCGCATATCTGACTTCCGTCTGTCACTTTTTGTCAAACGCTGGTGAATTTCGTTTTAGTTTTTCTTGACTGAAAATATGATATATTATATTAAAACAGCCCAATGCACTATGAAATTACATATGTGTTAGTAAGGGTAACTATCTATACCTATACGTGATTTAAATTATAGGAAACACACATTTTTTTTATTTTTAGCATTTCAAGAACAAATCTTAGTTGAAATTTTATTTTATTCATAAAACATACAGCATACATAATAATAATAATAACAAAAATGATATCTACAGTTTCATGCCTAAATACATGTTTTCACTTAGGTATATAAAAAATTAGATTCTCAGATCCAAACGATTTGCAAACCACTTGAAGAAAAAAGTATTTGATATGTGCATCCTCCCAGTACTGACATATGGTTTTGAAACTGTTATTTTTACAAAACGTACAGTACAGAAACTCCGAGTAACGCAACGAGCAATGGAGAGGAGGATGCTAAACATTAGACTTCGTGATCGAAAACGCAACGAATGGATCAGAGAAAGGACAAAAGTTACCGATGTTGCATACAAGGTAGCTTCCTTAAAATGTAATTGGGCTGGCCATGTAGTAAGGACAGCAGATGATCGATGGACCAAACGCACCCTGGAGTGGCGACCGAGAACTGGACGCAGAAACCCGGGCAGACCGCAAACGAGATGGTCTGACGACATCAAACGAGTGGCAGGAGGTCAATGGCACAGGGTGGCGAGGGATAGGCTGAAAGGGGAGGCCTATGTCCAACACTGGACGAATAATGGCTGATGATGATGATGATATAAAAAATAAATTAAATTAAAAATTAAATTAAAAAAATAATAATTTTTTTTTGTACTGCTGTTTTTTTTAGTAGGTACTTACTACTTGATATCTTATTTTTTTTTATTTTCTAGTAATTTTTTTCTCTTTTGAACTTGTTACTTATATACATTTGTGAACTTGTTACTTATATACATTTGTGAACTTGTTACTTATATACATTTGTGAACTTGTTACTTATATACATTTGTGAACTTGTTACTTATATACATTTGTGAACTTGTTACTTATATACATTTGTGAACTTGTTACTTATATACATTTGTGAACTTGTTACTTATAGGTATACATTTGTGAACTTGTTACTTATATACATTTGTGAACTTGTTACTTATATACATTTGTGAACTTGTTACTTATATACATTTGTGAACTTGTTACTTATATACATTTGTGAACTTGTTACTTATATACATTTGTGAACTTGTTACTTATATACATTTGTGAACTTGTTACTTATAGGTATACATTTGTGAACTTGTTACTTATATACATTTGTGAACTTGTTACTTATATACATTTGTGAACTTGTTACTTATAGGTATACATTTGTGAACTTGTTACTTATATACATTTGTGAACTTGTTACTTATAGGTATACATTTGTGAACTTGTTACTTATATACATTTGTGAACTTGTTACTTATAGGTATACATTTGTGAACTTGTTACTTATATACACTTGTGAACTTGTTACTTATATACACTTGTGAACTTGTTACTTATATACACCTGTGAAAAAATAAAAAAAATAATAAAAATTATGAGTAACAAGTATTATTATTATTATTATTATTGGTCTCATTTTTGTACATCTTTTCTTTTATATAATTTTCAATATGACTGTATACTTATCCAAATAAATAAATAAATAAAAAGTAGGTAATAACTAAACATATTTTTTTTTATTTACTAATTATTTCTTTTTTTTTCATCATCATAGGGCGGGTACATTCGAAACAAGATGAAAAAGGGAACGTCAAATATTACCCCGGCTAAAAATTTGCAATTTTCATAGCAAAAGTAAAGGGAACAAGCAAGCAGTAAAATAAACATATTTTTAAATTATTCCGGTTAATGCACAAACAAATGTAAAAATTGAAAATTTAATAGATAAATTCAACATCAAATTATTTATTGTAAGAGCTAAAGTTATGTAGGCAAAAAGTAGAAATAAGAAAATAAATCAAAAAATACTCAAGCTGGAAGAAAGAAGTAAGTATATAGTATTAACTAAAAATAATGATGTGTTGATTATGTACATATGTTGGTAAACACAAAATTAGTTTAAAATTTTGAATTTTATTGCCCGTCTGTAGGAATATTGTGTAGTGACAGAAAATATGTCCACGTCGCTGAGGTGATTTAGAAAAAGCCTTATCGGTCATGCACTCTTTTACCACATGAAAAAAAAATATATATATATATATATACGACATAATTATAGAGTTATTTTAAATAGGTATAAAAATGATATTTTTATAAAATCAATAAAATAAAATAAAAATAAGTATATGTAGGGGAAATTGTGCTGAACTTTAAAATTATGTGACGAACATTTAAAAGAGAAATGTTGAAAATATAAATGGTATTTTTTTATAAACACACTTTTTAAAATATTTGAGATATATTTCAAAATGAGATGTTTATGTTTACATGTCCTGCCCTTAAATGAATCGGACACTAGGTACATAATAAAACAATTGTATAACAAAGAATAGATATACTTTATCTATCTAGGTTGACAGTTGGCACTTATGAATGAAATAAAAAAAACAATAGATTCTTACATTATGCACTTATATTAGTAACAGTAAAGGATTGCTAGATTTTGTTATCTCTCGATTAAGATGTTATAGCAAAGAATTTTTTTTCGGAATCAAGTTAAGATAAATTAATAATCTCTCAATTAAATTAAATTAAATCGAATCCAGGACGCCAGCACAGATGCTAAATGACACCCAGGACGCCAGCACAGATGCTAAGTGACATCCAGGACGCTAGCACAGATGCTAAATGACATCCAGGACGCTAGCACATACGCTAAATGACATCTAGGACGCTAACACATATGCTAAATGACATCCAGGACGCCAGCACATATGCTAAATGACAAACAGGACGCCAGCACATATGCTAAATGACATCCAGGACGCTAGCACAGATGCTAAATGACATGACAATAGCTATTTATAGATATTTTGACAGTTCATTGTCTTGGTAATCTTCGAAAGTGTAAAGAAATTTATGCATAATAATTATGATTCATAATATTATGATACCTGATTAAATAGTGCAAATGTCGACCATTTTATTCGAAAGAGGAAATGAATTACTTGTTGGTTTATCTGTCACATAGCATATTATGGGAATATGTGTACCTACAGTTAATAGAAGGCAGCCATTTCAAAATATGATACAACATGCATAGAATAACAACATAATATTTACTGGATGTAACGGAAATTTTATGAAATCTTACAAAATTTAATTCACATGAATAGTTTATGAATGATTGTACATTGATTACTCTCAGAAGGTTCTAAATAAGATTCTCGATCCATTTTAGTACCGCTATCAATGTAAACGTCAAAATAGTAATTAATGCAAAATTCGTCCGTGTCTATATGCGTCTCTTTTTCGTGTAAAGCGCTGTCTCCTTCTCTCTCATTGAGACCGTTCTCAAGACAGCGGGATAGCTGTCTCGAAGCAATTTTAACTCTTCTATACATTTCGAGACCGGTCTTCAGATCAAGCTCAGTGACTTTTGTTTCTTTAATACCATTTTGGTTGAGAACGCGTTCTCAAGACCAGTCTCAAGCTGGAGAACGAATTTATAATTCGGGCCTAAGTTTTCATTGTAGGTTTTTTGCAATGTATAATTTAGTTTTCATTGTAGCTTTTCTGCAATGTATAATTTAGTTTGCATTGTAGCTTTCTTGCGATGTACAATTAGTTTTCACTGTAGTTTTTCTGCAATATACAATTTAATTTTCATTGTAGCTTTTTTAGAGTCAGTTTTTTTAAATAACTTCATACATATATTTTATATTAAAGTATGTGCCTATATGTATATGATATATATATTCAGTGTTGGTATCTCATTGACCCATATAAGATGTATGTAAGTATATGTTTGTATTGTGGTTCCAGCAGGATTCATCAATTGATAAGGTCAAAATCGTTAACAATCATCATTAGAGACATCTATCGACTTGATACAAATACTTCTATACCTAACATGGTAGGTATGCAGTGTAGGTACCTACCCACAATAAACTATCATCATTCAATTTGTATAAGAAAAGTTACATAATAAAATAATAATATATACCATCGTGACATTATACCCACAATGTGGGACAACCAGCGACAGGTGTGCGAGTGTGCATTACTTTACAAAAGAAAGCAATACACACGCCAGTATCATTTCGTCAAAAAATCAACATCAGAATTTGTGATGAACCTCATTGGTAAATTATGTGTACCCGGCTCTTACGGGGCAACCGAAAACCTTGTTAATAAAAAATAGTAGAAGCATCATTCTATGGCGGTCAATCAATTCTGTAATCTTGTTCTGTATATATATATATACAGAACAAGATTAGCCTAGGTTGCGGCTCTAAGGGCCCAGGCAGTAAAGGCGGGGGTGGGCGGCCGACGCTGTTGTGCCCTCGTCATTCTATACTTAGAGAAGAGCAGGACGGACGCCTCTAGTCTCGCTCGGCAGTTACTCGTCAACTGTGGCGAATGTTGTTGTGTGGTTCGGGCACACCGCCGGCGCAGACGTCGGGTCAGACATCCTGTGTTGACAACTAGACGTCAAATCTGACAGGTGATGATTGCGTCGGATGCCCCCGGTGTTAGCCCGCGGAACCTTCGGACGCCAACACGAGGACCGAGGGGTCGGGGTACAAGCCCCTCCGACTTGAAACGGAGTGTTCTTAGCGGCCGATTTCGAGACCAATCGGAGGCCCTGACGTGTGTGGTTGGATTCTCGGGGGCAGTGGTTGAACCCGATGGATGGTGGATATTTTGTGTTTGTCCGATGTTACGGCTGCGTCCAGTGGTGAACAGGGCCAATGAGCTCTATAGCGTCGCCGGCGTGGAAGTGGATCGCGATCTCCCTCGATGTATATATATATATATATATATATATATATATATATATATATATATATATATATATATATATATATATATATATATATATATATATATATATATATATATATATATATATATATATATATATATATATATATATATATATATATATATATATATATATATATATATATATATATATATATATATATATATATATATATATATATATATATATATATATATATATATATATTTTTTTGACCATTCAAAAATAATAGCAAGTTTAAACAGTGAACCTCTCAGAATTTACAGGGAAGCTATAGAAATATATAAGAGAAGGGATATAATGAACAATCGGGACGACGGAGTTCGTTTGCCTAGTACCTGGAAGAACATTTTATATGACAAACAATACAATAATAATATTAATAATACCATAGCGAAAATAACCCCAAAACACAACAATAATAATATTAATGTCACAACTAAAATTAACAATAAATCACAACACAAAAATAATGATAAAATATTATTACCAACGAACACGACAGCAGGTGGGCGTGTCACAAGGAGCCAATCACGTCGCGCTAACAATATTTGACATAAGCGGCCATCTTGTACGCTACGAGTCACTTGACGGTGAGCTTTCAGTGTGAGTAGACGTGTGTCGCGCGCGTGCTTTTCGTTAAGTCCTTGAAAATGCCTGGCTTAACGGTATATTGTTTACAGGTGGATTATCAGTTTTCGGCTTACTAAGAATTTTACTAATGTTTTTAATGTGACTATTGTTTGAAATATCGGTAGTTGGGTTAATTTGATTATTATGGTTTTTCAAAATATTGTTTTCAAGTACACTTGTCCATGCGGTCGGGATTCGAATGCTATCGTCCCTGCTATTCACCTGTAAACAATATACCGTTAAGTACTCGAGTCACTAGAAGCCAAACAAAACGCAATAATGACGTCATTGGGGAAACCCACCCCTCCACTAACAACTGACATGGCTTCCTTTCAAACTTTCACTTGGTGGTAAGCTTCCGACGCGAACGGACGTGCGCGCACTATCCCTCGCGACGGAAATTTATTAACAAGGCGCCTATTGAAAATGTCTGATGTGATTCAGACGAAACGTCGGCAGACGACTGATTCTCTCGGGAATCAGAATTTGACGCGGGTTATCCCCAAAATACTTAATAATAACATATTTTGTACTCGCGAAAACCTTAGATTTAACATAAATAACCTCTACGGGGAGGAAATATACAGTGAAACAAAAAAGTTTGAAAAATTAAAGTCAAAACACGCTAAGCTTCTATGTGACCTAACCTTTTTGTGTCGATGTCGTGATAAAAAAGTAGTGCCAAAGTGTTTTCAACTGAGACAACGCGGTAGCAGAAAATCGGTGAGAAAAATTCTTTATAATACTAGTTTTTCCCTCATACGCGACGAAATCGGTTACATTCATTTACAATTACATACACTTGGTACTGATATTAGAAATCTTCATATAAAACTTGCTAATATATTACACCCGTTAATATGGTCCGAATTAGATAATCTCATTCATAATAGGATTGAAACGAATAATAAAATAAACTCCGACCGCCAAATAAGTAAATTCACGCGTATCGAAAATAATATCAAAAAACAAGAATACCAACAGTCGTTAAATACCGATAAAATCATTCACAATCTCACTGATCTAAAATTAAATCAGTGTCACTACAGTGTCAATCAGTGTCACTACTGGGTCATAACTCATCGGATAGAACTGTGAAATTTGGAGTACCACAGGGAAGTGTATTGGGTCCCATTTTATTCTTGATTTATATAAATGATTTGTGCGCGTTATGTGAGAGTACTACGACGATAGCATTTGCTGATGATACAACCCTGTTTATTGAGGGAAAGACTTGGCATGATACTTTTGTAATAGCGGAACGCTCAATTAATATTGTAAGGAATTGGCTTGATGCAAACTTGCTAACTTTGAACTCGAATAAAACGAAATTTATTCCATTTAGTTTAAATAACTCGACGCAACCTCCTATAAATCTTATTATCCACATAAATAATAACTCAAAACAGGATGCAATTGGTAGAGTTACATCTATCAAATATTTGGGTGTTTATATCGACAGAAATCTGCGTTGGGATGCACATGTGGATAATTTGTCTATTCGTGTTAGAAAACTAGTACATGTATTTAGATGTATTAGAAATATATTGTCATCAAGTGTATTAAAACAGGTATATTTTGCGTTGTGTCAGTCTATTTTGTCATATGCAATAATTGTGTGGGGTGGATGTGCCAATGCTATTATGGATCCTTTACAGAGGGCGCACAAAAATATAATAAAAGTTATCAACAAATGGCCTAGAGACTATCCATCAATAACACTATTTAAAAATTACAAAGTACTCGATATAAAACAAATTTATATAAGATCGGCAACAACGCACTTCTTTTACAATGATCGCTCTAAATTTAGATCACAACAAAGCCGTAACACCCGTCAATCAGTAAATATTAATTTTTGTATACCTTATTGTAGAACAACAATGGCACAGCATCAGTTTGCTTTTAGAGCACCGACTGCATTTAATCGGCTTCCTGTGGAACTTAAAGCTTTAGAAAATAAAAATAGGTTTAAGACAGATATCACTGCACGATTACTGGATAAGACCATAGATACATTCTATTTACTTACTTGAGTTTTTGCAAGCTGACGTGTGGCGTGTGACGAAGGGTACACTGAGACTGAGATTTAGATTTAAATTCACTAAGGAAATAATTGTTTGCATGTTTTTGGGATTTACTTAGTTCATTTTTAAATATTTTGATATAATTTTATTGTATGAATATGTGTATGTTTATGTATATATATGTAAACATGTTTGTATTGTATTCATAATTTTAGGCGATGGAATTTATATTGTATTTATATTGTAAGGCTATTTATATTGTATTCATTTAGAAATGGCCATCATATTTTTATCATTCTTTCCATCATCTTTTCTTTTTAATAAATTTATATTATTGTAGCCATTATATTTTATACTATTTTAACAATCATTTTAGTTATCTTTTTAATATTTTATGTAATTTTATTGTGTTAATATGTGTATGTTTGTATTGTATTCATAATTTTATACGAAAGAAATAGCCATCATGTTTTTATCATTTTTTCAATATTTTTTCAATATTTTTTTTTTTGTTGGAGATCATCTAAATTTTTTTTTTTTTTTCTAAATTTTTTTTTTTAAATATGTTTATATAATTGTAAAAAAGCCATTATATTTTATAGTATTTTAGTATATTTTTTTCTTAAATATTTTTATACAATTGTATTGTGTTAATATGTGTATGCTTATACTGTATTCATAATTTTATGCGAAAGAAATAGCCATCAAGACACAGGCTTTGCCTAGTTTGATGGTGATTAAAACACCTTAATGACACTGCTTTCTGCATCACTGTATAATATAATATGTATTTGTTAATAATAATACGAATTATAAGTGTATCAATATTTGTCAGACATGAATAAATAAATAAAATAAATAAATAAAAAAATAACGATACAATATCTGTTCTAAGTAAAGGTTTTAATTTTGGTGTTGTTCCTCCGAAAATTCCGAAAGAAGACATTGTTACGGGTATCGAATCAGCCGTGTGTAAACTACCAAATAATATAGCCGAAACTATACGACAAGAAACTTGCCATATACTTAGAAAATCGCTTCCGCCGAAAAAAAATATATCTCTCGATGAAATACGAGCTCTTAAAGAATTACGCGCAAATAAAGATATAATTATTCTTCCGGCAGATAAGGGAAACGCAACAGTCATCATGAAAAGCGAAGATTATCACAGTAAAATAACTAATTTGCTTAACGATCCGGCTTATAAACTGCATCCTAATAATCCTATAACATACTTAGAAAAAACGACTAAAACAAAAATTATGTCATCCAAATTAAGTCCAGAATTAAAAAAGTCGTTAATACCTAGAGAAAAATCGTCACGATTTCCGAAATTATACGGTTTGCCAAAGATTCACAAGACGGATGTTCCTCTTAGACCCATAGTCAGTTCTGTCGGTTCGCCACTTCAAATGTTATCAAAGTATCTTGCCAACTACTTACAACCAGATGTAGAATCAGCGGAATCATTTGTCAAAAATTCGGAACATTTTATACAAATCATTAAAAATCAAAAATTAAACAAGGGCGACATCCTTGTCAGTTTTGACGTCGTATCCCTGTTTACCAATATACCTACAGACGAAGCTCTTCAAGCAATAAAAGAAATGAGTGACCCACCGAATGACATAATAACTTTAATAGAACATTGCCTCAATAACACATTTTTCACTTATAATAACGACATGTACAAACAAGTAAAAGGAGCACCAATGGGTCTATCTCTTTCACCGCCAGTCGCTAACATATTCATGACCAAGTTAGAAAAAGAAGCTATAGATAGAGCGCGCTTAAAACCAAAGCTATGGATTAGATACGTGGACGATACTTTCGTTATATGGCCTCACGGTTTGGAGGAACTTCACAAATTTCTTGTTTTTCTGAACGATCTCCACAATAACATCAAATTCACAATGGAGATCGAAAACAACGGTGAAATTCCTTTTCTTGATGTTCTCGTAATCAAAAAAGACGATGGCACTCTCGGCCACACTGTGTACAGAAAATCAACACATACCAACAGATATCTCCACGCATCGTCGAACCATCATCCAGCACAAATCGCCTCTGTAGCAAACACCTTGGTAACACGGTCATTAAGGATAACCGACTCCGAAAACATTCAAAATGAATTAGAGTATCTTAAAAACGCGCTACGAAATAACGGTTTTTCAAATTTCACAATAAATAATGCAATAAAAAATCAAACGAATAAAAATTTTAATAAAAAAGATACATCAACTAAAGTAAAGCCACTCGCCATTGCATTTTTACCTTACATAAAAGGCACTACTGACAAAATAAGTCACCTACTTTACAAACATAATATTCGCACCATTTTTAGAACAGACAACAAAATTTCATCCTTTTTAAAAAGTCCGAAAGATAAAATACCATTAGAGTCACACGGTATTTACGAAATCCCTTGCGGTGATTGCACAAAAACTTACATAGGCAGGACAAATCGCAGAATCTCGGCACGCGTCTCTGAACATCGCGTAGATATTAAAAACCGGAAATTAACTTCATCTCTAGTAAATCACTCATTGACCGAAAATCACTCCATAGACTTTGAAAATTCAAAAGTAGTCGCGAATATTAACAATGAAACATTTAGAATTTACAGGGAAGCAATAGAAATATATAGAAGAAGCAACAGTATAATGAATAGCAGGGACGATAGCATTCGAATCCCGACCGCATGGACAAGTGTACTTGAAAACAATATTTTGAAAAACCATAATAATCAAATTAACCCAACTACCGATATTTCAAACAATAGTCACATTAAAAACATTAGTAAAATTCTTAGTAAGCCGAAAACTGATAATCCACCTGTAAACAATATACCGTTAAGTACTCGAGTCACTAGAAGCCAAACAAAACGCAATAATGACGTCATTGGGGAAACCCACCCCTCCACTAACAACTGACATGGCTTCCTTTCAAACTTTCACTTGGTGGTAAGCTTCCGACGCGAACGGACGTGCGCGCACTATCCCTCGCGACGGAAATTTATTAACAAGGCGCCTATTGAAAATGTCTGATGTGATTCAGACGAAACGTCGGCAGACGACTGATTCTCTCGGGAATCAGAATTTGACGCGGGTTATCCCCAAAATACTTAATAATAACATATATATATATATATATATATATATATATATATATATATATATATATATATATATATATATATATATATATATATATATATATATATATATATATATATATATATATATATATATAAAAATATATATATATATATATATATATATATATATATATATATATATATATATATATATATATATATATATATATATATATATATATATATATATATATATATATATATATATATATATATATATATATATATATATATATATATATATATATATATATATATATATATATGGCGGTGCCTCACAGCGACATTAAATTAATTAAATACGAAATATTTATAATATTAAGTTTGAGAGTCCACGCCCCCACCCCATTATATGTACACGACTCAACCATAGACGAAAACCAAAAATAACCACAGAAAACGCAGAAAAATCAAGTTATAAAAATATTTACCTTTGTTTATACTTTGTTATAATTGTAGATCTCGATGAACAAAATGATTTATAAAATTAAGTAAATGTAATAAGATGACAATATTATTTATTTTTTCTTCAAGTTGGTTTCCATGATGCATTTTTATGACCTTTGAAAAAATGACAAAGGTAAATATTTTTGTATTTTGATTTATCTGCGCTTTCTATGGTTATAAATGACCTAAAAACATAGACGACGTCAGAAAATTTGTCGTGTAAATAGACACGTTTTGGCGGGAAAACGCTTTTCCCGCCAATTCCGGTCATAAAAATAGTGGCACCGTTAAGCTAATATTGACGTCAAGGAGAAGATTTTTCATTTTGTAAAATGGCGATCGGGCCGCTTCTATTCTGCATTTTATTTCAGCGTCAGGGTCTAGATCCTCAGTAATTATACTGCCCAAGTACCTACTTGATTTTTCTGAACTTCCAGCGAATTTTCAGCATCTCTTATAGATCGCTGAATATTCTGTTTGGAATTTGTTTTGACAAAATTACCAAATACATATTTGACGAAGTCGCTAAAATAATAATCCATCGAATGAATGAAGACAATTATTATTACTATCGAAAAAATCTCGTATTTTATTATTAAACTACTCGTAAGGTTCCTCGCTATCAACCTTACTTTTTGACAGTTTGCAAATGTTAGTTTACGTTGATGCTAAGTATTTAGATATGTCTCTGCAATGCAATGTGTCTCATACGTGAACTTGGTAGCATCCTCCAGTTAGGAAGCCACGTGATCTCCTAACTTAAGTGAGCGACTGTGCAATGAAAACATGGTTAGTATTTAGATATGTCTCTGCAATGCAATGTGTCTCATACGTGAACTTGGTAGCATCCTCCAGTTAGGAAGCCACGTGATCTCCTAACTTAAGTGAGCGACTGTGCAATGAAAACATGGTTAGTATTTAGATATGTCTCTGCAATGCAATGTGTCTCATACGTGAACTTGGTAGCATCCTCCAGTTAGGAAGCCACGTGATCTCCTAACTTAAGTGAGCGACTGTGCAATGAAAACATGGTTAGTATTTAGATATGTCTCTGCAATGCAATGTGTCTCATACGTGAACTTGGTAGCATCCTCCAGTTAGGAAGCCACGTGATCTCCTAACTTAAGTGAGCGACTGTGCAATGAAAACATGGTTAGTATTTAGATATGTCTCTGCAATGCAATGTGTCTCATACGTGAACTTGGTAGCATCCTCCAGTTAGGAAGCCACGTGATCTCCTAACTTAAGTGAGTGACTTTCTACATTTTTGTCTAGTGAATGTTCGTCACACAATTTTAAAATTCACCATCAATTCTCCAAATAATTTTTTAAAATATATCCTTTTTTACAGCATTTTTTTAAATTACTCCATATCTATGTTTCGTATCAAAATAAATCTTGTATATGCTTAAAGAGTGCATAAAATCAAAGTGAATGACCGATAAAGTTGTTTCATTTCAACTAAGGTATGCAAAAATTCAACAAATTTTAGGTTTCCGATATTTTAAATCACGTATAAACCTTTTTTAACGCATACAATAGCTTCCCTTACAAACAGCTAACTTCATAGTGTATTAGGCGGTTTTAATATGTCATATTTTCTTAAGTTGGTTATATATGTATTTGGATGGTTATCTCGGCTAACAATAGTAACTAACTTTTTACTTTTTTTTTTTTTTTACTAACTTTTTTTTAATTTTATTTTATTTATGTTACAACGCATATTCAAAAATACAATCACAAGGTACGCAACAAATTAAAACATATTTTCCTTTACTAGAGTACAAGCGTTTATTAGCAAATGAAACATTAAAAAAACGAGTGGTTTGTGGCCAACACTAAACTCCTCACTAACAAGTCATTCTATAAATTATTCATATTTTGTATGGAAAATATTCAGCATTTTCATGAAATGCGTTGGTTAAATTATTTTTTAAATTAAATATTTTATTATGAAAACTTGATAATTCTTCAATGCCATTTTTTGAAAGTGATTGACTTTTTACTAATTTGAAAAAGAAAATTTTAAATTTTAAATTTCCTGAGCTTGGAGTCACTTTGAAATATTTGATAGTAAAATAAATTGAGAAGCACTATTCAGATATCCTTCAAAATGTAATGAGATCTAAGCGAGTATTAGATATACATATTTGCAAAATTTGAAAAGAATCGAATGAGTACTTTAGTCTATAATCGATAAAGTAAAATAAACACGCCGTACATAGCTCACACACATATACATTGTGATGAAACTTTCAGAATACAATCTCAGCATGATACTAGTTGATAATCTGCAATTAAAAAATAACCTTAAAATTGCGAGATCATAACTTCCCACTATGTCCCCATGGGTTAGTGAGGAGTAAAAAAATCAATATTTTATATCCACTAAATTATTGCTTTACAAAATTTAATGAATGCAATTTACAGATCAGTCAATATTGAATAAGTCTTTTTTATTTTTATTTTGTAATTGTTAAATTCAGTTTTCATTCTCAGATCTGTTTCGAGTTGATTGAACCACACCACCTGCGTATTATTAAAAACAGAAAAAATAGAATTTTTATTGACAAACATTTTTTTTTCATTTTTTTTAACATCTCAATAGAGATGAAGTTGGTATATTATAGAAGAACCAGGAACTCGAGGCACCTACCTACAGGGCTTACGACCTGTCATCGGCTGGTTAACGTGATCACTTTATGCGCTTGCGCAACGTTCACCAATTATTTATTTATTTATTTATTATTAAAAATAACAAAGAAAAATACACAATACAACAATATATACAATTTTTAAAAAGACACATTATAATTTTGTTTTTTTTTTATGACTCAACTTCAAAAAGAGTTTTCTCGTGCTTTGAAGTGAGTCACATTTCACAAATCTACAAACTATCTAATCTATTTATATACATACATCTTAATCTAGGCACTAATCTATTTACAATAACATACATATTTAGATACAAACATAGGTGCATAATATTCCAACTGTCGATTTGTTCAGGAGAACTTTGTTCTCTTAACATATCGACAATGTATCAAGCCAGAATACGCGAGAATTGTATGGAGAGGTCTACTTTTTTCACGGCTTTTCCAACTTTGAAGTCAAAAAACACCAACTTAGGTGTTTTCAACTTAGGAGGCTTCGCAGCATATATGTTCCATACACGGATTTACTCAGAATTCGGAGTAGAACATTTCGTGTGTCTGTGTGTGTGTCTGTGTGTGTGTGTGTGTGTGTCTGTGTGTGTGTGTGTGTGTGTGTGTGTGTGTGTGTGTGTGTGTGTGTGTGTGTGTGTGTGTCTGTGAGGGTGTGTGTGTGTGTGTGTCCGTCCCCCCCTTATAACTTTTGATCCGCTCAATTTACAGAGCCCAAAATTTAAGAATATATAAACAGTTTACAAAACTTTTATACTCAGAATTTCGAATTTTTGTTTAAATCAGGGGTTATCAACTTTTGAATTTTTACTTTATTTTTCCATATATCTCAGAAACCATAAAAGCTAGAACGCTGAAAATTTGTACAAATATAGAAAAATACAAAATCTCAAACAAGTTTATTAAAAAAATTCCAGGGTTTCTCAAACATTTTTTATTAAGAAAAATATTTTTTTTATGATAAATTTATGAGTTTAACTGCCTATATTTCCAAAACTTTTACAATTATCGAAAAAAGCCGAAACACCCCAACTAGATAATTTAATTTTATATAAAAAATATTTAAATTGTAGTAGAAGATCTCAATTTTTTTTTAACCTTTTTTTTAAAAATTGAATTTAGTGACGACATCGCTTCATACATTTTGTATGGCAGTCGCCTATACACAATATGTAAGAAGACTTAATAGTTTGATACTTCATCTCCAAACATACATACATACCATCATGTTATTTTACATATTCTGGGTAGGAAAAAAGGATCTTCCTCCATACTATCCTATCTTGACATACATACCTACATATGTTGTATAGAAAACAAAATATCTGAAAAAATTCAATAATTTGTATTTATGGGTTTATAGTTTGGTACATATTCTTCAACTATACATACTATCGCTATCGACAGTTGGATCTCATGTGTTACATGCAACTAGTATATATAAAGAGAGAAAAAAAAAATACAAAATTGGTCTGTAGAATAAATAAAAATACACAAATTGAAAATAAACAACACACAATGAATACACAAGAAAAATGTTACTTCAAAAAGTCTTTCAGCAATACCAAGAAACCACCAAAATTATTTTGCGCCACTATTCTCATATCCACTGGTAAATCATTAAACCACTTCACCCCATAATATGAATAATGATTTTGGCCAAAAGATGTATTTTTCTTTGGGATCTTTATCATTCCACTTGTGCGAGGACCAATTCTTAGATTGTCTATAGGGTGAATTTGGTTAGTGAAATATTCTTTACATATTTGTTTAATTGCATTTATTTTATATAACACATTTAATTTTTTAACTTTAAATTGAGAAAATAACTCTTCAGTGAGAAAATCGCTTGGCTTTACTAAAATAATTTTAATAATCTTTCTTTGTATGGTATATAATAGATTCAAGTGAGCAGGATACGACCCTCCCCATCCAATTATTCCATATTGCATCACAGACTGAGCCAATTCAAGCATAATATGTCATTCTAAGCATTTCAATATCCAGAAAATTTCTTATACGGTAAAAAACATTATTGAGTTCCCTTATAAATGTAATTTTTGAAAGTTCTATATATTTGAATAATGTTTAACATTTCACCTGAAAATAAGGAACTATACTATTGCCATCTATGAAGTAATGGAAAAGCCTTTTTGTAACGCCATCTATTGAGAAATTAGTTTATTCGTAAAGAACGATAGCATCAGTCCTTATAATAAATTAGGATGATTTTTATAGCGCCGTTTTTGTGATAACCTCACCTCAAGGGCGCTTTGAATATATTAGGGATTATTGTAAGACTCGCGGAAGAAGTGAGTTTTCAGGTGTTTCCTGAATAGTACTAAGTTGTCGATTTGCCTCAGTTGAGGTGGTAGTTTATTCCACGAGGCTGGTCCAGCCACAGCAAAAGCACGATCACCGAAGGATGAAGTGTTGACTCTATTTATTTCAGTCAACTTGCCAATCATGGATGTGGTGGCTGACCGAAGTGTTTGTTGTCGCTCGTTTACGGTGAGAGGGATGCAGAAGTCTGAAAGATACGTGGTAGCCATGCCATGGATCGCTTTGAAAGTCAACAAACATAATTTGTAATTGATTCTCTCTGGCACTTTTAGCCAGTGAAGATTTCGTAGATGGTGGGATATGTGTGAGAATTTCGCGGCTCCGGTGATTAGCCTAGCAGCAGCGTTGAAGACGGATTGAAGTTTGTTTAGCTCCAGCTTTGGAAGGTTTGCGTAGATACCATTGCAGTAGTCCAGGCGGGAAATAACGAAAGCGTTTACTAAAGATTTCGTTGCTTCTTCTATAAATGAGATGGCGGTGTCACGCACAGATGTCACCCCTGAACTGCGCCAGAAATATTATTTCATTTTTGGCTTGTTTACCTACTTGTACCAATGTGTATGTAAATCGAATATTTTTTTAATTGCATATACGCAATTATTGGATTTTTTTGCCCTTGTCTCTGAATTTGTTGAAATAGATTTTAATGTAAGTATTTATTTGTTCAAATTAAATGTTACAGTGTAGGTATGGAATAATAATTAAGATCAGGTAAATGAACTTACACTCCATCCATCAATATTATATTATCTAATATCATGATAAGTCGTATATTAATATGTAGGTACCTACTATGTTAATCTGTGTGTCATCATTCATCATTATACTATAGTTATACATTTGTGTGTGGTGCGTAATGATGAGCCTAACAAATTAAGAGGACATTAAACGCTAAATCTAATGACTGAAAACAAGAAAGCGTGTTTCCGTTTGAAAAAATACACTTCGAATTTTGCGACACATTTACTTGAGAGTGAGCATTCGTTTAACTCACAAACTGGGATCAATCTCATACATAATTTAAAAAAAGGTAAAAATTCAGACAAACTTGAAATATTAGAGATAAATAGAGTAAAATGTAACAGCAACGTTCCTTTGATTAACGCACAAATAGATTTTAGTACTTCTTCATTATTATTTCCATTAGAATAGTTAATGTCGGGTTTTTCTGTTGGCCATTGTTTAATATAATTGCTGTCCTTTTAATACAATATATAATATTTAATATAATATATAATATATTAATATAATATTCATTCCTTCACTTCAATTGTATTTTATTATACCTACATACATATTTACCTTATGTCTTTCGGGCAACTTGACGGGCTTACGCGCAATCGCGTCATTGTATGAGAACAGCGAAGCATGTGTTCGTGTCAACGACACAGTGACAACGTGGTTCTCTATAAATAATGGCGTTAGACAAGGGTGCGTGCTGTCTCCATGGCTCTTCAACTTGTACATTGATTTCTGCATAAGAGCCCTTAAGGATGAAAGCAAGGGCTTGAAATTGAGTACTGTTATAGTGCAAGATTTGATGTATGCAGACGATAAAGTTCTGTTAGCAGAAAGTATAGTAGATCTACAGTGTCTTGTAAGTATGGTACCTATATGAAGGATGCATAGAGAACGGACTGAGGATGAATGCCAGCAAATCAAAGGTTATGGTGTTTGAGAAGAGTGAAAGCAGAACAGCGATAAAAGCCAAATAAAAGTAGAGAACGAATGGCTCGAGCAAGTCGACGAATATATCTATCTAGGAAGCATGTTTCAACGGAATGGACGGATTGATATGGAGATCGAAAGAAGAGTTATGGCAGGAAACAGAGTGAATGGAGCACTGAAACCAGTTATGAATGATCGCAACATATGTAAGGATGCTAAAGTTGCCATTCATAACTCTATCTTAGTGCCAACCTTGACGTATGCAGGTTTCACTTGCATACTGCATGGACTTCTGGACATGGCAGAAGTCGCACGAAAGTAGAATAAATGCTGTTGAAATGAGATCACTAAGAAGAATCTGTAATAGAACGATGTATGACATGGTCAGAAATGAGGACATAAGGAAAGAATGTAGGATAAAGAAAGATGTCATAAATAGAATGAAAGTGAACACATTGAGATGGTTTGGCCACATGGGGAGAATGAATGAGGAACGCCTGACGAAGAAAATATACATTGCGGACATGAATGGAATGAGAAGTCGGGGCCACCTAAGGAAGGGATGGCACGTCCATGTGAATGGTATTTTGAAAGACGGAAATGTTAGAAGCGTGAACAACAGACGAACATGTATAAGACGATGTATGAATGTTGTTGAGGCTATGAATGTATGTCAAGATAGAATTAGGTGGCGTTCGGTTCTCTCTGCCTACCCCGTAAGGGACATGGCGTGATGGTATGTATGTCTTTCAGGTATTTTTTTTTTTTTAGAATTACCCCCTTCCATATCACTATTATTGTTATCCTCTTTGTAAATCCATATATAGATGGTCTTCATCATTATTGTTCAACATTCTGACGATGCTCAGCATAGAGCGATACCGGTGAATGGGAGTAGCGTTTTCGATCGAATTTAAGTAGAACGTACGTCGAACGTCGAATTTAAGTAGAACGTACGTCGAACGTCGAATTTAAGTAGAACGTAAAATTAAATTTTTTTTTTTTCATAATTTTACTTGAAAACATGATATATTAAAACCGCCTAATGCGCTATGAAGTTACGTGTTATTAAGGGTAACTATCGCGTGCGTTACAGGTTAAAGATTTGATTTTTCTCTTGTTTTTTTATTGTTTTCTTTTACAAATAGGTATATTACATAACAACTTATGCGCATAATAGGTCCGTACCAAACAACTTATGCGCACCAGTGAAATGAAAATACTGCGATGCATAGCGGGCAAAAGTCTTTGTGATAGAGTCAGGAATACAGAGATCCGAAGAATTTGCGAAGCTGAAGACATCGTAAGATGGGGGCGCCAAAGTAGAAGGTACTGGAACGAACACGTCAGCCGCATGTCCGAAGATAGGATCCCAAAGATAGCCCGAGAAAACGTACCGGAGGGGTCTAGACCACGAGGACGCCCACCAAAAAGATGGCGAGATAGTTGGCAGTCTACAACACAGAAGGCTGAAAATGCTACATTAAACAGGCCCTAGGCCGAATGAAAGAAGAAGAAGAAGTATATTACATATGCATATTGCATAATTTAATATTCATTAAATTTTTTATAATAAATTTTGAAATGTACACCGTTGTTAGCTATGCATAGCCTATATCTGCGTCAATTGAGGAATTAATCCAAAAATTGTCTCAGGCAAAAAAGTATGATTAGCGGAAATGAAGAAGCATTCAACAAACTCAAGAGCGACTTTTTGAGAAGATGTAGGCTATGCATAGCTAACAATGACTTTTTAGCTATGCATAGCTAACAATGACTTTTTAGCTATGCATAGCTAACAATGACTTTTTAGCTATGCATAGCCTACATCTTCTAAAAAGTCGACTTGCACTTTAACTAGCATTATAGCCCGTTTTATTTAGTAAACTTTTTATTCTTATCAAAATTACTTAAGCATGTAGTCTTTCATGTATTTGTCTCATGGAAAAAATATCGACTATTTGGTACTCGTACAATTAAAGTGAACTTTTCAACATGATCCTCTAATACAAGGCGAATGAAATTTGCACGGCTAGCTCTCTATGCATGCTAGTAATTTTTAAGATAACTTGTGGAAAAAGTTAGCGGTGATAGCCCAGCGGTAAGGTCGTCGCCTCCCATGCGTGAGGTCAACGGTTCGAATCCGGGCGGGGCACGCATCTCTGGATTTTCAAAAAATCTATGTGCAGATTTATATCACTAGCTATGTGTAGCCATGATCCAATTTGTCTAGTTCCCCTCTCTAAGGGTTACGAAGGTCAGATGGCAGTCGCTTCAATGTAATAACCAGACTCGCCAATTCCAGAATCATGGTCAAAGCATACCCCGATAGAAACGGGACAAAAGCGCTAATGGAAGGCTGTGGAAAAAAGTTATGTGAAATTATTGTTCCAATAGCCTTTGAAAAGTTAGTGGAAAATTGAGGCTTGAAAAAATTTGACAGAATTTTTTTTTCAAAGTTATTGGGTACTGACTCACAACGGTATTATTTTCCATAAGCATCACTATTAAACTATTCCCAGAATAAAAATCATTATAGTAAACCTAATAGTTTAGCTACAGTGATGTAGATTAGTCTGAAATCCGATTTTTATTAAAATTTCACAAAAGTGTACATAACTTTTGAACCACCCAATATCGCTGAACATACGTGAGGGTTAAATCGATAGGTATTGAGGTCCCCTACCTCCCTGCTTCGGTTGATCCACTCCTCATGATACACCGTGTATATGAAAATTAACCCATACCATATCACGCCATTTCCCTATTTGAGGTAGGCAGAGAGAACCGAACGCCAGACTCCTCTCTCTTGACATACATTCCTCGCTTCATTCACGTCCATACATCGTCTCATACACGCTCTTCTATTATTCTTATTTCTAACATCACCATCTTTCAAAATCCCATTAATGTGATCGTGCCAACTTTTTCTTGGCCGACCTCTACTTTTCGTTCCTCTTTTATCAGCCTTGTATACCTACTTTTTTTGTCAGACGGTCATCGCTCATTCTTTCTATGTGGCCGAACCACCTTAGGGCATTTATTTTCATCTTACTTACGACATTTTTTTCAATTATACATTCTCGTCAAAAAAATTAACTCATTTAAAATAATTTGTGTTTTACTGACTACAACTTCAACTACTCAAACATATATTTAATTCGGGTGAATCTGATGCATTTTAAAATTGTCCGCATATGCACGTATATGTACCTAATAGTTGTTTCAAGGAAAAATTCATTCTTAAAAAAAATTTAATGCGATGTTAAGGATTATATTATACATTCGTAAGTGTTCGTATCTTTTAACGAATTAATGCAATGTTTAGGATTATATTATACATTCGTAAGTGTTCGTATCTTTTAACGAATTAATGCGATGTTTAGGATTATATTATACATTCGTAAGTGTTCGTATCTTTTAACGAATTAATGCGATGTTTAGGATTATATTATACATTCGTAAGTGTTCGTATCTTTTAACGAATTAATGCGATGTTTAGGATTATATTATACATTCGTAAGTGTTCGTATCTTTTAACGAATTAATGCGATGTTTAGGATTATATTATACATTCGTAAGTGTTCGTATCTTTTAACGAATTAATGCGATGTTTAGGATTATATTATACATTCGTAAGTGTTCGTATCTTTTAACGAATTAATGCGATGTTTAGGATTATATTATACATTCGTAAGTGTTCGTATCTTTTAACGAATTAATGCGATGTTTAGGATTATATTATACATTCGTAAGTGTTCGTATCTTTTAACGAATTAATGCGATGTTTAGGATTATATTATACATTCGTAAGTGTTCGTATCTTTTAACGAATTAATGCGATGTTTAGGATTATATTATACATTCGTAAGTGTTCGTATCTTTTAACGAATTAATGCGATGTTTAGGATTATATTATACATTCGTAAGTGTTCGTATCTTTTAACGAATTAATGCGATGTTTAGGATTATATTATACATTCGTAAGTGTTCGTATCTTTAAACGAATTATTGCGATGTTTAGGATTATATTATACATTCGTAAGTGTTCGTATCTTTTAACGAATTAATGCGATGTTTAGGATTATATTATACATTCGTAAGTGTTCGTATCTTTTAACGAATTAATGCGATGTTTAGGATTATATTATACATTCGTAAGTGTTCGTATCTTTTAACGAATTAATGCGATGTTTAGGATTATATTATACATTCGTAAGTGTTCGTATCTTTTAACGAATTAATGCGATGTTTAGGATTATATTATACATTCGTAAGTGTTCGTATCTTTTAACGAATTAATGCGATGTTTAGGATTATATTATACATTCGTAAGTGTTCGTATCTTTTAACGAATTATTGCGATGTTTAGGATTATATTATACATTCGTAAGTGTTCGTATCTTTTAACGAATTCAATTTTTTGTATCTTAGCCATGTATAGTTTTATATGCCTTCTCAATTAAAGTATTATTATGTTAACAATATTGTGCTGTAGCAAATAACATTACCTCAAAGTCTGTGTGATATTTTGTTGTCTAAATTCGCCCTGACAATAAAATTAAACAAAAATAGTCTCTATATATTTTGTTATAAGAATCAAAGTCGCGTGAAACTTTCTTAACAATAGAGTTCTCACAATCCTACTCAGGCCCGGTTTAGCAATCGCCCCTTAAACGGCGAGTCAACTAAATCGAGGTTTTACAAAAATCGTGTGGAGAAACTAATGATGCCATAATATAACATGATCATCATAAGCTCGACGGTTCTGGGTGGGCCTTGGCTGAATCCAGGAGTCTTCTCCATCCGTTGCCTTCGTTCTCCAGTTTCTAATATTAATTGTGCCTCACAGAAAGTGTGAGGCGTTTTGTGGGGTTGTCGTCGTCCATTCGGATTATGTGACCAGTGCCCCGTTCCACCATCGTACTTTTCAACTTTGCGCTTTGCACTTTGCAATTCGTCGGCATGTTTTCGTTCCACCATTACATTTTTTCGCAAAGTAAAAGTTGCAATGTGCAAAGCGAAAAGTAGACGCCTATTGCAAAGCAAATAAGCCGTTTTGTTCCACCATCGCTACTTTTCATAAAAAACTTTGCAAATTTTGCGAATGAATTGAAAAGAATATTTTGACATTTCAAATTTGCCATTCGTCGAGTTGTGAAAGTAGAAGTTGTTTGTTTACAATTTTTAAGTAAATTTATTATAAAATGTTGCATAGATTATTGTTAGAAAGTGATGAGGAAGATGGGGTTGTAAGAAATTTTAGAGAAAGGGTAAATTTTGAAAACATTTTACCCACGCAGTTCCTCGAATATTTTCGAATAAGTAACACTCAGTGTGAATATGTCTTGAGTAAGTACACGTTTTATTATTTTTTTTTTAGGTAATTTAAACTATGTTTATGTGATTATTTTGTCCGCTTTTTAAGTTTATATGATTATTTTACTACTTATCTATATTTTAAGGTACAGAACAGCACTAAAAGAAGCAAAGGATTGTCTCCTCAACAGTATTTGTGATAGTGTCACTAAATGCTCCAAAAAGAACTTCTTTCTTTTCTTTAATTATCTCCAACACGGCTATTTTTTTCTTAATATTGTCTTTCCGGCTCATTTTCTAACAACAACAACGAAATCACAGAACAGACAAGAACGAACGGTGTCAAATGATCGTTTACGCTACGCGCGAAACACTCGGTACTACTAAGTTATCAGTAGGTGTCGCTAGCGTCAATTGAAAAGACTTTGCAAATGTTTGGCGACGCCGCAAAGTGACCATTTTTTTTTCGTGGAACGCGAACGCTTTGCACTTTGCGAAATTCTCAAATCGCAAAACGAAAAGTGAAAAGTTGAAAAGTACAATGGTGGAACAGGGCACCAGCTCATCTTAAGCGCCCTATCTTGATGGAACTGATCACATCGGGCTCTTCATAGGTCTCGTATGCATCGATGCATCCCTGTTGCATCGACGACGCCAACCATTATTCTATTTTATTGGCCCGTAGATCGTTCGAAGGATCCTTCTCTCAAAAGTTGCCATAGTATAACGCTAAATCGAAATCGAATAATCGAACATGATATAAACCATTTGGTTTCTGTGCGGGCGTCCTGGGTTCAATCCCCAACAAAGGAGAAATTTATTTGCATTAAAGCAAAAAAATAATATTTATTTGGCTATTTAACAAAGGTAGAGAATAGAGCGAAATATTATTACACATAATGAACTAAACAAATATCTTTTACAATTCATACAACATTCAAGCAGGAATAGATTAAAAGAAACTATATTCAAACTGACAGGAATTAAATACCAAACAACTATAAGTATAATGGCGTTGGTCTAGTGGAGTGTCGTATTCAGAATCCTCTACAAAACCAATTAAGTTATGGAATGATTTATTCAATACATTATATAAAAGTATTTGGATACAAATATTGAAAAACTAAAAACAACATAAATCTTTATATGACGCTAATGACTTCCAGGAAGACCTGCAAAGAGATGGAAGAACAGTTGGACCTCCTCCTCCCAGGATGCGTACTGCCTTGAATTAGGCACTAGTTTGTTGCGCTAATGCACTTAAAAACTCGTCTTGAATTCAAGGCACGTATCCTCTAAATGCACAAAGTTTAGTAACGCAAACTGTTCCTGTTAATACGTGTTCAATTCAAGGCAATTAATTATTGAATATGGAACATAACATATAGCCATGAAGTTCGCTCGCATTCCGTCTGTCACTGTCACATTTGTTTGTATTTTGTTCACAGATTATATTATGGTAGTAATCAGTCATTTTGTTTAAGTCTTTAAGTCCATGTGAATGGTATTTTAAAGACGGAAATGTTAGAAGCGTGAACAACAGACGAACATGTATAAGACGATGTATGAATGTTGTCGAGGCGATGAATGTATGTCAAGAAGTGGCGCTCGGTTTTTTCTGCCTACCACGTGAGGGACATGGCGTGATAGTATGTATGTATGTATGTCTTTAAGTAATATGGAACTTAAAATTGATATTTTGGACAATTTTAAAATTGTAAATACGAAGGAGACAAGGATAATATTACCAATGTATAATTCGATGCTCTATATCTTGTGAAGGTAATTACGACGCAAAGTGTAATTATTTCATTGAAAAAATATTGTCCTAACAAGTTTTTATAATAAAATGTAGATTTGTGTAGATTAATATATTAAAACAAAAACAACCATACACAAAAATACCTCTAACACAGACTTGTAACGCTCAATCAATGCGCATGGTAAAATATATAAACCTGTGTACGATTGAAAGACGCGTGCCTTGAATTGAACACGTATTAACAGGATCAGTTTGCGTTGCTAAACCGTGTGCATTTGGAGGACACGTGCCTTGAATTCAACACGAGTTTTTAAGTGCATTAGCGCAACAAACTATGTAGTGCCTAATTCTAGGCAGTACTTGCCTCCTAATCAACACGGAAAGGTAAATATGCTCCCAGGATAGTCCACCTTCACGAACAGGTCTATTGACCTAATACACGATGAATAAGAAGATAAAGAAACCGTCCCGAGTATAGGTAGGTACGCTAAATAAAATGTTAATCATATTAATCAAAAATCCTCAGGTATGGCGCTCGGTTCTCTTTGCGTACCCGGATAGAGGCTCGGCATGATGGTGTGCATGTAAAAAATCCCGCTTAGTCATTTTAGACCCGATGTAATTTTACATAATTTTAAATTGTTCTACATCGATGATTCCAAAAAAAAATTGGGAGGGGGGGGGGGCGGATTCAAATATATTGCTACGGGAGCAAAAACACGTTTATCCGGCTCTATAGTGCGGGCGTCCTGGGTTCGATCTCCAGGAAAGGAGAAATTTATTTAAATTCTATATTTATTGACAAGCTTTTTAACATCTCAATAGAGACGAAGTTGGGATATTATAGAAGAACTAGGAACTCAAGGCACCTACAGGGCTTACGACCTGTCAACAGCTGGTTTTTTGCGGAACGCTCACCCATTATGCCTTCTTATTGAGTTCCTGGTTATTCTATAATATTCCAACTTCGTCTCTATTGAGATGTTAAAAAGATTGTCGATAAAAATATCATTTGACTCCCGACAGGAAAAAAAACAATGTTTGCGTATATGCAATTAAAAAATATTCTATTATTATAATATTAAATTCATATATAACGCTAATATTACATCTCTGGGCTGAAAATACGCCACTTCCGCGGGGTGCAAGGAAGTGTTTATTATTATTATTATTATTATTATATAAAAAATTGTATAAGTGTAACTAAAACGTCTGCACGGTGTCAACGAGCATTAAACACCGCGTGGTGATGGTAGAAAATCGAGCTTAAGTTTCATATAAGCTGAGTTTTCGTAACTGGACAAGTTCAGAGCGCACCATACAACCGGGCGTCGGTTATTGGAATGCACGTACTAGACTAACACAAAAAATGAGTTATCTTTTAAAACGGCAAACCGTTGTGAACCTTAAAGGATAGGCCGCTGTCTGTTGAGTATTTGGTAATAAGGCCGTGTCTTGAAGATCGATTTTTCCTTGCTGCGAGATCGTGAGTCACTTTCAGGTTCACACGCGTTCAAATATTTTACCTGCTAATAAAAACAGTCACGTATGTAAATGTTGCATTGACCTGGAGCTCCTTGTAGATAATACCATAATATTCAAAATTATATTACATTCATAATATCACGCCATTTCTTAATATCACTTGAGGGCAACAGCTAAATTTGAATCAGTAAATGTATTCAGGATTTTATTTGATATCATTTAATGATTCGGCGGATATTTTGTGGTAGTTAATACTAACCATATTTGAATTATAAATTAGCTATAAGCCATTGTTTTTTGAGTCACTTCGCGACATGTTTCGGAAGCGCTGTCCTTCCACAAAACAAGTAATAAAACAAGTGGTTTATTGCTAATTTATAATTCAAATATGTATTTCTTTGGTATGTATGCTGTGTCATGTAATACATATTTTGTTTTGTAAAGGGCTTTGAGCTGTGAATCAATAAATAAATAAATAAATAAATCAATTTCCCTGTTTGGCTAGGCTGAGAGAACCGAACGCTACATTTTTGTATTTGGCCACATTTTTGAGATGGTTTGGCCACACGGGGAGAATGAATGAGTAGAACTCCTGACGTAGAAAATATATATACATTGCGGACAGGTCTGGGCCGCCCAAGGAAGGGATGCCAGCCACGTCCATGTGAACGGTATTTTGAAAGACGGAAATGTCAAAAGCGTGAACAACAGACGAACATGTACATGATGTATGAATGTTGACGAGGCGATGAATGTATGTCGAGAAAGAAGTGGCGTTCAGTTCTCTCTGCCTACCCCGTGAGGGACATGGCGTGATGGTATGTATGTATGTGTGGTATTATGATATGTGTGTATTTATGTACAGATTTTTTGCTAATTTTCGTTGTTTGCCTTACTTTCATCCGCTTTCGAAATCTAGTCTTGGAATCATGAAAGCCTTGCCAATAAATTATTAATCGCCCCCTGAAGCCAATCTGTAGTCAGTTACAATAACTATTTCAATTGGCCAACATAACCTGAAATTCATTTCGTCTGTTGCAACTTTTGCAGAGGTTGTTTCATTATTTGATATTTCGCCGAAATCTGTCTGAGTAACGAATAAATCTTCTTCTAGCCGAATGTTGAATTCAACAAATTAGTAACAAAAGCTGATTAAATTGTTTGCCGAAGTAAATAATTTTTGTCTTATTAAACCTTTTGATGCGGTATGTTTATTTTGTAATTTGGTAAAACCTAACTAAGATTTACCAAAGCCTTCTACAGCTGACAAAATGTTGAAGTTTATAACAAAATCGGATTCAGATGTTTGTAAATAATTAGCAACAGTATAGACTCAACTTACATTTTGACCTGGTGTACTGTTTACTTTGCGGTATACTAATATTTCAAATAATCTCAAGATTTGAAGTCATTTGCAGGTAGAAACCTGAGACATTTCAGTGAAAAGAGTCAATTCAGCTATTTGCTATAACCTGTAGACGGTTTAGCCTATTTGACATTTTGATTCAGTTTTATGTTTCTTAGAAAAAAAATATGATCACACCCGGAATTCATTTGAATATGTTTGTCATTTTTACTTAAAAGTAAAATTTGTATAGAAACCATTTTGTTTATTCGTTCTTTTGATTTTATGGTCCTGCAAAACCTTTCTTGACTACAATCGGTCAAACACTACCTGAAACATTTGTACCTACATTATCTTTTTTATAAAGAGGCATGTTTCATTAGTAGGATCTTTGGTTGAAATTGTTGTGTCAATTCAATTTTTTGATTCAGTGGTTTTGTATTATGATTCAGCGAAACCTTTTTGACCACTAAAGGTAAAATACTACCTGAGACACGTTTACATATTATGTATGTTGTTATAACAAGAGCTAATTCATTATAAGGGTCTTAGTTTGAAATAGTTTTGTCAAACCGATCTTTCGATTCGGTGGTTTTGTTTTTATGTGATTCTGCGAAACATTTTTATTGGCTGCAACCATTTTAAAAACTACCTGAGACATTTGTATCTTTGTTATAAAATAACATTTTTTGTTATTAGGGGCTTTGGTAGAAGCTGTTATGTCAATATGATCTTTTGATTCGGGAGTATTATTTAATGGTCTTTTCAAATCTGCCTTAGCACTGTCGATACCTTAACCACAAGTCGTAAAATAATACCTACAGTTTCATGGTTCTTTGTAACAAAAGAGATCTACTATTTATTCCCAGGTACTGAGTTGTTTTAAGTAATGGGACTTTTTGATCAGGTGATATAGTTTTGATGGTTTGAGTTAAATGTTGGTGAAGCTGGTAAGGTCTGGTTCGGCCAGACAGTCTGCTGGGTCATGTTCGATGACTGGTAGCAACAAAGACCCAAGTGTTGGCAACACCGCATCCAGTCACCGGACAAAGAAAAGTTGTGGAATGCAGTTTAGAGGATTTAAACCGTGGGACACCGACATGGACTTGGTAAAAGATCTATACCGATCGATGATACACAACTCTTTAGTACTTACATCTTTTCAAAACTCACGACCCTTGTGGAAAAGACAATTGAATATTTGTTTTATGAAACAAAGAAAGATGTAATTAACAGAATGATAGTTAACACATTGAGATGGTTTGGCCACTTGGGGAGAATGAATGAAGAACGTCTGACGAAGAAAATATACAAAACAGACAGGAATGGGATAAGAGGTCGGGGACGCCCAAGAAAATGATGGCACGACCATTTAAACGATATTCTGAAAGATGTGGGATAACCAGCGAAAGGTGTGCGGGTGTACATTGCCTTACAAAATAAATCACAACACATGAGTGTACACCCACACACCAGTTTCGGCCTTACACATAAAAGGCACTACATTCAATAGAATGTGTGATGGTGAACCTCATTGCTGAACTATGTGAGATGTTATTGTTGCCTGTTGTATTTTCTATTACCCGCCGGGACACGCGAACAATGATAGGTACTTAATAGAAAAGATAACAAGAGTAGAACACCTCACATAGTTCAGCAATGAGATTCACCACCCGTTCTAAATATTTCCTTTTTTAGACGAGACCGGTGTGTGGGGATAAACGCGTGTGTCGTACTTAATTTTTAAAGAAATTCCAACCCGCACACTTGTCGCTGGTCATCGCACATTTTGGGATATGCCGTCGTGAAGGTTTGATTTAATGAATGATCTGCTACATTATTCTTTCGAGAAAGTCTAAGAATGTAATAAATGGGGCGTTATTTTTTCAATTCATGTCAACTCAAGAGGTGATAAATTGGTAATCAATTCTCTCTGCCTATTCCAAATATACCTAAACAAATAGAGAAACAACGCGATGGTATTATTATTATAATCAATATTATCGTTTTCAATCTCAATTTTACGTTAGGTATGTTTAGAGCCCCTGGCGGCAGTGGGCAGGTTCTGTGTTACACATCAGGTCACCGGTTCTACAGCTTCATGCACGTTCATGCATCGTCCATCTCTCTCTCGTACCCGAAATTCCACTCGGTCGTTAAGAGCACTAAACTTGCTGAAATTAACATTTTAACTGGTCCCCCGCCACCCTTACTGGGAGGGACTTAATTACCTACTAACTGTGACTCCGATGGCTATATATGGAGTACAGATTGAGCGATAATATTGGCATCTGATGTGACTCCGATGGCTATAGGTATGGAGTACAGATTGAGCGATAATATTGGCATCTGATGTGACTCCGATGGCTATATGGAGTACAGATTGAGCGACAATATTGGCATCTGATGTGACTCCGATGGCTTTATGGTGTACAGATTGAATGACACTATTGGCATCTGATGTGACTCCGATGGCTTTATGGTGTACAGATTGAATGACACTATTGGCATCTGATGTGACTCCGATGGCTTTATGGTGTATAGATTGAATGACACTATTGGCATCTGATGTGACTCCGATGGCTTTATGGTGTACAGATTGAATGACACTATTGGCATCTGATGTGACTCCGATGGCTTTATCGTGTACAGATTGAATGACACTATTGGCATCTGATAATTAGGTACTAGAGGAGTGCATGCCACTATGCCAGGACAATAAACAGAGAAGGCCAATCTCGACAGCAGGTTGTAGTTGTAGAGCCATTGTTATGGATGATGATGATATTAATGTTGATAATTAATTCACACAACTTGTCTACCGTCGAGTGTACAGCGGGGAGCTAGAAACTTACGCCACTATTTGCCACTTTACCTTACCGTGCGTTGAGATCAACTTTTTAAAAAGTACCTACCACGTAATTTACATACGTTAGTTAGAATCAATAACGTATAATTTTTACTTTAATGTGGAGCCCCGAGTCTAATCGAAAAGGTTGTTTGCTATAGCCAAGCGCTTATATTTTTGTGTATGGGATTTGGCGTTTATTGTAGAATTATTTTCAACAACAATCGTCAAATAACATACAAAAAATAATAGCGCTTGGTAATACCTAATGAGTATTCAATTTGACTCAAAGGGGTCAGTATCAATCAACATCATTAGCATACTCTTGAATTAGTTATAACTTTATATGTATTAGGCAATTTCTTCCAATCAACCAGACTAAAAAAAATATGATAAATTTATGTATTTAACTGCCAATATTTCCAAAGTTTTTAAAATATTGGAAAAATCCGAAACACCCCAACTAGATAATTTAATTTGCTATAAAAAATATTAACATTGTAGTAGTACATCAAACTTTTTTTAACAATTTTTATAAAAATTGAATTTAGTGACGACATTGCTTCATACAATTTGTATGGCAGTCGCCTATACACTACACAATAGGTATCTCACTCAATAGTTTGATAGCTAATTAATCTACAAACAAACATAATGCTATTAACATATTCTGGGTGGGAAAAACAAACTGACCTCCATACTATCCTATCCTGACATGTTATACCTATCTATATAGAAATAAAAATATCTTAAAATATTTATAAATTGGCTAATATTACTTCTCTAGGTTGCAAAAACCTGTTGGTTGGAATAAATTGCCATATAGCAATAAACTCAGTACTTGCACAGGGTGCAAGGAAGTTTAAACTATTGTTTGCATCTCACATAGGTACTTAGTTCAGCAGTGAGGTTCACCACACATTCTATTGAATGTGGTGCCTTCACAGGTGAGGTACGAGACTGGTGTGTAGGGATACACGCAGCATGTGTCGTGCTTCCTATTATAAATTCATGCATACTCGCGCACCAGCCGCTGGTTATCCCGCATTGTGGGAAACGACGCGATGGTATTACAATTTTACTTTTTAAAAATTTTCATCAGGTATCATGCAGAAAATACATAGGTACTATGAGTTTCGCGACAATTTTTTTGTGTGTATGGTGTATTGTGAAAACTTTTGTCCTCTGGAAATCTTACATTTAATAATCTAATAGAAATGTACTCAATAAAAATGCATTTTGAGATTGTAAACCTTTCAAGAAGAAAAAATGGTGTGGAGAGTTTAGTGTTGGCCACAATCCACTCGTTTTTTAAATATAATTTAAATATGTAATTAACTATTGATTTTAATTTTTGTTTCTCAAATAAATCATTAGGTACTTTTTCATTGATATTTCGGCCGAATTATAATAGTGTGAATTATGTTGCTGTGTTGGATTCATGAAGGCAATGGTTAGATCGTATTGACGAAGATTGTATGTTGTATGACATATGTAAACTTTCACCGCAAGCCATGGCTATTGTAAATTACAATACTATAATATATCTCTATATACATAGTTCTCCTACAGTGTAATATTTGTGTATTTGAGTGGAAGGGAGATGCATATAGCATGAACTGTGCGTCTATATTATGTATAGATACGTGTATATATATTATACACGGGGGGGGGGACACTGCACGCTGGAAAATAGGAATCTCAAACTGTGGGGACACAAAAAAATAATAACTAGTATGTATCACATGAGATTCAACTGTCGATGGCAATAGTATGTATAATTGAAGAATACGTACCAAACTTAAACTTTAAGATATTTACATACATACCATCACGCCATGTCCCTCACGGGGTAGGCAGAGAGAACCGAACGCCACTTACTTTTATCTTGACATACATTCATCGCCTCGTCAACATTCATACATCGTCGCATACATGTTCGTCTGTTGTTCACGCTTCTGACATTTCCGTCTTTCAAAATATCGTTCACATGGTCGTGCCATCCCTTGCTTGGGCGGCTTCGACCTCTCATTCCATTCCTGTCCGTAAAGATATTTCGTTTTCTATATAAAATATGTAGGTATGTATGTCAAGATAGGATAGTATGGAGATCAGTCTTTTATTTTTACCCAGAATATGAAAAAAAGGATGATGGTATGTATGTATGTTTGGAGATTAAGTATCAAACTATTGAGTCCCCGTAGATATTGTGTAGTGTATACTGCCATACAAATTGTATGAAACGATGTCGTCACTTAATTCAATTTTTATAAAAATTGTTAAAAAAAGTTTGAGATGTACCTACTACTACAATGCTAATACTTTTTAGAGCAAATTAAATTATCTAGTTGGGGTGTTTTGGCTTTTTCGATATTTTTAGAAACTTTGGAAATATAGGCAGTTCAACACATAAATTTTCATAAAAAAAAAATTCTCAATAAAAAAAACTTTTTTATTAAGGATTTTTTTTTTGAAAAAAAAACAAAATTTAAGATTTTATATTTGTCTATATTCATGCCAATTTTCAGGGTTTTTGCTTATATGGTTTTGAGATATATGGAAAAATAAAATAAAAATTCAAAAGTTCATAACCCCTGACTGAAACAAAAATTCAAAATTCTGAGTATAAAAGTTTTGTAAGACTATAATTATCTATATATTATGAAATTTTAGGCTCTGTAAATTGAGCGGATCATAAGTTATAAGGATGGGACGGACACAAAAAATACACAAATTATTTTACTTCAAATTCTGAATTCATCCATATATATAAAACATATATGCTACGAAGCCTCTAAGTTGGTGATTAGTTCAAGAGAATGTAATTGAATGAATCGACAGTTGTAATAAACAAAATATTAAATAACTTGGTCGATAGTCCTTATCTAGTTGAAAGAATGCCTTTTAACTGCCCATCCAGAACACCACGTCACAACAGCATATTTTACACACCTTTGTCAAAAACAAATTACGATAAAAACAGTAATAATTTCAACCCGATATATTTAATCAGTCTTTACAATCTCTGAATCATATTCTCAATGTGACTACAAGCATCGGTTAATGAAATTATCATATTTCATCCTTACAGTTCATTTCCCAATTTCCTTACAGTATCCCAAATATCCTTCACTTGATCAATGTTCTCTTCATGAATCATTTTTTTAAATTTATTTTTATTTACTTTTAATCACACCATATTTACAATGACAACAATAAGTAGATTACTGCTGCCCAACTAGGAAATCCTGTTCTAGGGCTATCAGTTTTCAGATTTCAGCGAAAATATAAGCAATTAAGAACCATGTGATTCTTCCCGTTCCACATTAAATAGGCACACAATCTCAACATTCTGCACTCACAATCATTACCTCAACAAACATATGGACTCACACAAAATAGATTAACCAGGCCCTAATGTCCGCTATAATACCTGTCATCAATCCTATTTCTGACGCCATTTTTATTTCAGAACCATAGAAAGAGACTAGTTAACTATGTTGGTGTAATTAATATGAATTACATGGTTTCCAAATCAAATAAAATATTTTTATGTGTTTATTACACAAAGAGCATCGCAAACACAATACGGCATAGTTACAAATGTTGCTAATAATTTTAATTTTGAATTATTTAAGTACCTAGTTATTGTTGAATACTACATAAGTATTTGTGTTAGTTCTGTCCTCCCATAATTAATGATGTATTTTTTAATATTCATTTTGAATATTCTTTGTGATGTTATTACTTTAAGAGAGGAAGGTAAACTGTTGTAGAGTCGTGGAAAATAAAATAAAAATAAATAATAATATAAATGAAAAATTTCTTTGACCAAAAGATGTTTTCATATGTGAGATTGTGTAATTTAGGTTTGTACTTGTTCGTGTGTTTATAGATTGTTGTGTTCTCGGGTATTGTAGTATACTTTTATGAAAGTAAGTCAGAATGTATTGAATGTATGTTTGTCTAGGGTCAAATACTTTTCGTTGAAGTCGTTGTAAATGTTTTCTGTATGATAGTCAAAAAGTTTCTTGATTATTATTTTTGAAATGCATCTCTGAGCTTGACTAAGTTTTTCCATGATGATTTTGGCACACCCTCTCCAATCAACGATTCCATATGACACTCCTAAACAAATGTAATTGAAATTAGATTAGGATATTTCTTGTACTTGGTACTATATTAAATGAAATAAAACGGAACAAAACGAAATCAAATGAAAAAAAATAAACGAAATGAAATACTAGCATGCCATTACACTAATGGGTGCAGAAAAACTGAATCTTATAAATAATATAGAACAACTGTATCTTCTTAAATAATATAGAAAAATTGTATCTTCTTATAAATAATATAGAACAACTGTATCTTCCTAAATAATATAAAAAAATTGTATCTTCTTATAAATAATATAGAACAACTGTATCTTCTTAAATAATATAGAAAAATTGTATCTTCTTATAAATAATATAGAAAAATTGTATCTTCTTATAAATAATATAGAACAACTGTATCTTCTTAAATAATATAGAAAAATTGTATCTTATTATAAATAATATAGAACAACTGTATCTTCTTAAATAATATAGAAAAATTGTATCTTCTTATAAATAATATAGAAAAATTGTATCTTCTTAAATAATATAGAAAAATTGTATCTTCTTATAAATAATATAGAACAACTGTATCTTCTTAAATAATATAGAAAAATTGTATCTTCTAATAAATAATATAGAAAAATTGTATCTTCTTATAAATAATATAGAACAACTGTATCTTCTTAAATAATATAGAAAAATTGTATCTTTTTATAAATAATATAGAAAAATTGTATCTTCTTATAAATAATATAGAAAAATTGTATCTTCTTATAAATAATATAGAAAATAATTATTTAACACACACCCAATAACAAGTTGCCACATTCTGAAGACTTACGATATTAATCGTCTCACAGATCCAGACTGGAAACACAATTTTAAAAACTATGTCTCCACCGGGAATCGAACCCGGGACCCTTGGATCAGCAGTCAGATCCCTAATCAACTGAGCTACGAAGGCCATATATTATGTATTAGTGTACTGTTTTTTGTGTAATTATTGTATCTGTCATGGCACCTTATACCAGCAGTTTACTGTTTGTGTAATTATTGTATCTGTCATGGCACCTTATACCAGCAGTTTACTGTTTGTGTAATTATTGTATCTGTCATGGCACCTTATACCAGCAGTTTACTGTTTGTGTAATTATTGTATCTGTCATGGCACCTTATACCAGCAGTTTACTGTTTGTGTAATTATTGTATCTGTCATGGCACCTTATACCAGCAGTTTACTGTTTGTGTAATTATTGTATCTGTCATGGCACCTTATACCAGCAGTTTACTGTTTGTGTAATTATTGTATCTGTCATGGCACCTTATACCAGCAGTTTACTGTTTGTGTAATTATTGTATCTGTCATGGCACCTTATACCAGCAGTTTACTGTTTGTGTAATTATTGTATCTGTCATGGCACCTTATACCAGCAGTTTACTGTTTGTGTAATTATTGTATCTGTCATGGCACCTTATACCAGCAGTTTACTGTTTGTGTAATTATTGTATCTGTCATGGCACCTTATACCAGCAGTTTACTGTTTGTGTAATTATTGTATCTGTCATGGCACCTTATACCAGCAGTTTACTGTTTGATTTCATCTATCGTTTAGAATGTATATACTTCCTCATTGGGAAAAATCCAAAAAACTTAAAATAAACAAATAAAAAAAATATACATGAAAAATTAAAAACAAGAAATTAAAATAACTGTGTACAATAATCAGATATAACTTGTCATGTGATTGGTGAATATTGAAATTTACATTGAGGATTTTACATTTCTTGTGATAAGTCATATCATCAACATCAGCATCAGCATCCTCATCAATCGATGCTGATTATTTATACTGAAGTTCGAGATGTGATACGATCTTAGAGGAGGCGGAGCTTCTGGGACTTGTTGTTTTCTCTTCACAACATTTATTTTATTTTATTCAGAAAACATACACCATACATAATAATAATAATAACAAAAATGATATATACAGTTTCATGCCTAAATACATGTTTTATTTATTTATTTATTTATTTATACATCTTCTTGCACATAATATAAACAAATATAATTGTACACTGGCGAGCTAATTGCCACTAGGCAATTTCTTCCAACCAACCAGATTACAAAGTATGACAACATTGTGTATGTACAACAGCAAATGAAAAAGAGTAAAAGAAAACAAAGAAAATACGTATAACACTTAAATACTATTAAACAAAAAAAAATATAATTCATAGCAATAAAAAGGATATGGTAAGGACAGGAAAGGAAATCGGGATCAGGTGTTCAAGGATAAATATTCCTTTTTTAGTTTTTTCTTGAAAATACTAAGTGAGTTAGACGACACAATATCCAGACTAAGGCTATTCCATAATCTTGCTGATTGTACTTCGAACGAAGAGCTGAGAAATTCTGTATTATGGATAGGTATGGATAGTATTGTACGTTCAGCAGATCGGAGTGGAAGTCCATGGTTGGATAAATAAGTGAATTTGCTTTTGAGGTACTGTGGCAGGTTTGGGTTGGAGAGAATATTGTACAATAGTGACAAAATGTGTATATTGCGCCGCTGGCGTATCCTGGTGTTTTCACTTATATAAAAAAAGTAATGGGTACCTAGGCATATTTTTTATTTATTTGTTATTTCTTTTATCATCATAAGGCGGGTACATTCGAAACATGATGAGAAAAAGAATATCAAATTTTACCCCGGCTAAAAATTTGCAATTTTCATAGTAAAAGTAAAGGGAACAAGCAAGTAGTAAAAAAAACATATTTTTAAATTATTCTGGTTAGGTAATATGTTAATGCGCAAACTAATGTAAAAATTGAAAATTTAATAGATAAATTACACATCAAATTATTCATTGTAAGAGCTAAAGTTATGTAGGCAAAAAGTAGAAATAAGAAAATTAATCAAAAAATACTCCAGCTGGAAGAAAATAAATATTATCTTTTAATGACTTAACTTTTGGTTTGATTTTTTAAGAAAATAATTATAATCAGTACCAGCATCCGCTGATGTCAATGGTAAAATATCGACATCAGCTGATATGAAAATATATACATCATCAACAACCTTAGTATGTATGTATAAATAGATAAAATAATAATATATATAGCATGTAGTCGATGTCCCACAGTTGTACATGCAGAGGATATCTGGCCAGGAGGGAGCGTTGTGAGGTATGGCGGAGCGGGGCGGGGAGGGGAAGGCAGACGCGGCAACATTGGCAGCCGTCAGTATCGCTGCAGCCAGCGGCCCTAACTAACCGCGAGCCTCCGCCCCCGTAACGCCCGGGGCCCGAAACAGCCGCCGCCATGTTTGACGTATTCGGCTCCGTCAAGGGGCTCCTCAAGCTAGACTCGGTATGCATCGACAACAACATATTCCGACTGCACTACAAGGCCACTGTCATCATCCTTGTGGCCTTCTCGCTCCTGGTCACGTCCAGGCAGTACATCGGCGACCCCATCGACTGCATCGTGGATGAGATACCCCTCAACGTCATGGACACGTACTGCTGGATCTACTCCACATTCACCATCCCCAACAGGCTGGTCGGCCGCGTCGGCAAGGACGTCGTCCAACCAGGTGTCGCATCTCATGTTGACGGTGAGGACGACGTTCACTACCACAAGTACTACCAGTGGGTCTGCTTCGTCCTATTCTTCCAGGCCATCCTTTTCTACGTGCCCCGCTACCTGTGGAAGACCTGGGAGGGCGGCCGCATCAAGATGCTCGTCCTCGACCTCAACTGTCCGGTCGTCAACGAAAAGTGCAAGAACGAACGCAAGAAGCTCCTCGTGGACTACTTCACGGCCAACCTGCACACGCACAAATACTACGCATATCGCTTCTTCATATGCGAGGCGCTCAACTTCATCAACGTGGTCGGCCAGATCTATTTCATGGACTTCTTCCTCGACGGGGAGTTTTCGACGTACGGCAGCGACGTCGTGCGATTTACGGAGATGGAGCCCGAAGAACGGGAAGATCCTATGTCGCGGGTGTTTCCTAAAGTTACAAAATGCACGTTCCACAAATACGGTCCATCCGGTGGGGTGCAGAAGTTCGACGGACTGTGCGTGCTTCCGTTGAACATCGTCAACGAGAAAATCTACGTGTTCCTCTGGTTCTGGTTCGTGATCTTGAGCGTCTTGAGTGGTATTTCTTTGATCTACAGAGCCGCCGTCGTGATGGCTCCCAGCCTCCGACTGTACCTCCTCCGCGCGAGGTCTCGCTTGGCTCCCCACGAACAGGTGAAGACGGTGGCCGCCGAGTGCCACATCGGAGACTGGTTCGTCCTCTACCAGCTGGGGAAGAATATTGATCCCCTGGTCTACAAGGAGCTGGTGGCGGACCTGGCCGACAAACTGGGTGGAAAAGCGCCCGTCTAGTGGATTCGTCCCAACGACATAAGAAGGATTAGAGTCGTCGAGTTGAAAGAATAGACATGAAAAAAGTGCGAAACGAGAAATCTAGTGGAAAAATGTTTTCGTGTGGTGCTCAAATAAAGTTCTCCCTAGTGAAATGTGAAAAAAATAAGTGATGATCGACGCACAGCATTATATTCATACATATCCAATGTTCAAGTATTTCAATAATATTATGTAAATGTTTATTTCTTTTAGATACCTATTGTCAAGTATTTTTTGATGCAGTTTCAAGTTTTTCATTGTTATTTCAGAATATGACAAGCTTTTTTAGTCTGCTTTTGATGATAGGCGGATTCTCGCTTACGCTTGTTGCTTAAATTGTTAATACATAGTTCAATGGCGGTAAATGCACACGGACAATGTTGCCGACGTTTGGTCAATTTATATTTGTTGTCCCAATTATGTTTCGTAATAGCATTAATGATTGTATGTATCATGTGACACGTAAAAGTTATGGTCGAATTTGTAAAGACATTATAATATGAAGTTTTTGTTTAGTGTGTTTCTTTTGTCGCGTTGGGGGACGCCATCTTTGATTTCATTGTTGCCTTTGACAACGACAAAAATATCTGCATTTTACTGTTATTCAGCGCCTTTTCGACATAATCTAACACAAAGTTTTCTACCTGCAGTGTTAAATATCAGTTTGGGATAATCTTTACTTTAAAATAAGAAATTTGTTTAGCTTACGGCTGGGTTTTTGAAATCTTTTGTAATGCTTCTGCTTCCTAGAATTGGTAAACGGTCGACCGCATGAGTCCGTCTGTGTTTTCCGCCTTTATTCCGTTAAGCCACATTCCACGGATCTTATAAGTAATGCCATTTTTCCCCGATGTGGGGTCAAAGTTAGTTTTTACTATAATTTATATTAGTAGCTACGTTTCGCCATTAATTCGATAGCATTAAATAATTGTCCTCTCCCGTCTAAATTTTTGTATTTTATTTTTAAATTATATTTATTTAGTCATTTTATCAAAGGTTTCATTATCTGTATTATTCTTTTATGATACATATTAAATTTAACTGTTAAAGTAAATATACCTAAATCTATGAATGATGTCTCCAACTATTATTCATGTTATCAATATTCTTGTTATGATTGTATACGAAAATAATCCATCTATTGATGATTTTTCAGCAAAATAATGTAATCTTTATTTATCTGTCCTTGTGGAGATCAATTACATACATATTTTTAATATATTTCGCCTTGAATCAGCTGCTTATTCCGTGAGTTCTTTCACTTTATGTTTGACCAAAAACAATCGTTTGATTATTATTTTAAATTATTGAAGTGTTGTACCCTACATTATAGTAATTCATTGGAGTTGAAATCTGAAATCCGAGAGCCAAAATATCAATACAATCTTGTTGATTTATTTACATAATCATATGTAAAATTTCCTAATGTTACGTTTTATACTCGTGTATGATTACTGTTAATTGTAAATTATTACTAAGTATAAAACTCTGCATTGTTTTTAAATGTGAATTTTTGGATCAACTTAATTATCGCATATTTCATGTGGTCTTACTCAGGGTTTAGAGTTGAGTCCATTTCTTAAAAAAAATAATGTGTTTTAATCAATGTAATTTTGTAAAAATATTGTTACTCATTGTTGAGGTCTTCCTCGGAGCTTATTTTGGCCCCCCAATTATATTGCATATATATTCAAAATAAATTGATTATTATTGTGAGTAGATAATGACGAGTTTTAAGAATTTTGATACAAATTTTATAATGATAATAGTGTCTTAAGATATTATGATAAAGAAACAATCATTTTAGGAATCGTTAGGATATCCGGTAATTATGTACCTACATGACTCCGCTTGATAGACGGTTTTTAATTCTTGGGTTTAACCAAAAATAAGATGTGTAAAAATTTAACGTTATCGACTCACCTTGTTTTATTTATTTACTTAAATGAAAATTAAAACATAATTTATAATAACATGGAAATAAAATATCTTCTATTCGGCAGAATTTAGATGTCTATAATATTGCTCTTGACTATTTTCTTGTGTCGAGAAATTTTTTCCAGGGAGCTTCCCCAGGGCATCGACTTAGAGCCATTTCTAAAATTGCTGCCAATATTTAAATAATCAATGACAAAAGAATAATATCGTCGTCGTAATAATGTCAAACTTTCACCGCAAAAGAAAAAAAGTTAACTATGTTTGTCAAGTAATGATGGCTTTGTTATGATAATAATATTATTATAAGTGACGTGTTTGTCTGTGTAAAATTATATTTTTGTATTTGAATTTTGATACAATTGTAAATACTGTTATCTCTTTCAGCGTTTGAGGCGATTACTACATCCATATAACAAACACACGCTCATAACTGTAATAAACTCTTCAGAATATCTTGCTGACTAGAAGTGACATATTATAATTTCATTTTAAAACTCCGCAGCAGTTGACATACAATATGTTGTATTACTTTAGTTTTGCCGTTTTAACTTGAGCCGTTTTCTGGAACATTCAAATCTTGTACTGCTCTACGATACCATGCTGTTTTTTTATGTATTCTGGAGAATGTGTTCTTACTAATCCATTCCACTTTATAGGACGTAAGTATAATTAGCCGCTTTGTTGGCTCTGTCCTTAAAATTGTTAGTCTGTGATCCAGATGTCCTGACTGTGAGATGTATCTCAGAAAGTTCTGCTTTTCTTGATCACAGTTCTCGGTTGTATGCTGGTACCTGTTTTTCAAACCATTGAACAATTATATATTGACTGACTGTGGCCATAGGGTTTTTATTTTGTATTAAATATTTGATCTTCTAGTCAATTCGATATTTCGTCATCGAACTTTTTTTTTTAGTAAAAACGCATAAGGGCTACATACGATGTTTTGATTTCAATATATAAAGGTTAAAAAAAATACCCAAAAGTACAAATTTAAATCACAGAGAAATGTGTATTGTAGTTCTGATGCATTTTTATTTCTAACTCTTTTTTTAAATTAATACAATTTAGATTTTAAGGTTTCATTTTATCTGTGTTTTTTTTTTATTTTAATTAAATATGTATTATGTATTTTTATACTAGTTTAGTAAACCTTTTTTTTATAAAACTAAAATATTTTCATTCCTGAATATACATTATATTTCATAAAAAATAGTTTAAATTCGATTGTTATGAATAGTTTGATAGCCATTTTTTTATAATATTAATATGATGTGTTTGTATAATATTTTTTACAACGTAACATGTTTTTACTTTACAAATGTGTCATCTTCAATCATTTTAAATCGATATTATAATAATTGAAATGAAAAAAAAAAACTAGTGTGATAAAAGTAACTGATATAGTTTTTAATAAAATGAATTTATAACTTTTAAAATATGTTTTTAATTTTCGCAAAGCAATTTTTATGCATCCCTTCTATCATGTTCTTGTCTCCACATACCTATATATATATATATATATATATATATATATATATATATATATATATATATATATATATATATATATATATATATATATATATATATATATATATATATATATATATATATATATATATATATATATATATATATATATATATATATATATATATATATATATATATATATATATATATATATATATATATATATATATATATATATATATATATATATATATATATATATATATATATATATATATATATATATATATATATATATATATATATATATATATATATATATATATATATATATATATATATATATATATATATATATATATATATATATATATATATATATATATATAATCAATTTCGTTTCAATAGGCCATAATTTGATATTTAATATATATCGATAAATTGATTGAAAACATTATCTATATATATATAAAGCAAAGTATCCTGACTGACTGACATAATCACTCATCAATGCAAATCCCAAACGACTAATTGTAGAGAAGTGAAATTGAGAAATGAAACAGTTTTAATAACACTAGTTGCATGTAACACATGAGATCCAACTGTCGATAGCGATAGTATGTATAGTTGAAGAATATGTACCAAACTATAAACCCATAAATACAAATTATTGAATATTTTCAGATATTTTGTTTTCTATACAACATATGTAGGTATGTATGTCAAGATAGGATAGTATGGAGGAAGATCCTTTTTTCCTACCCAGAATATGCAAATAGCATGATGGTATGTATGTATGTTTGGAGATGAAGTATCAAACTATTAAGTCTTCTTACATATTGTGTATAGGCGACTGCCATACAAAATGTATGAAGCGATGTCGTCACTAAATTCAATTTTTAAAAAAATTATTTAAAAAAAATTGAGATCTTCTACTACAATGTTAATATTTTTTATAGAAAATTAAATTATCTAGTTGGGGTGTTTCGGCTTTTTTCGATAATTGTAAAAGTTTTGGAAATATAGGCAGTTAAACTCATAAATTTATCATAAAAAAAATATTTTTCTTAATAAAAAATGTTTGAGAAACCCTGGAATTTTTTTGAAAAAACTTATTTGAGATTTTGTATTTGTCTATGTTTTTACCAATTTTCAGCGTTCTAGCGTTCATGGTTTCTGAGATATATGGAAAAATAAAATAAAAATTCAAAAGTTGATAACCCCTGACTGAAACAAAAATTCAAAGTTCCGAGTATAAAAGTTTTGTAGGCCTGTAACTGTTTATATATTCTGAAATTTTAGGCTCTGTAAATTGAGCGGATCAAAAGTTATAAGGGGGGGACGGACACACAGACACACACACAGACACACACACACACACACAGACACACGAAATGTTCTACTCCGAATTCTGAGTAAATCCGTGTATGGAACATATATGCTGCGAAGCCTCTAAGTTGGTGTTTTTTGACTTCAAAGTTGGAAAAGCCGTGAAAAAAGTAGAACTCTCCATACAATTCTCGCGTATTCTGGCTTGATACATTGTCGATATGTTAAGAGAACAAAGTTCTCCTGAACAAATCGACAGTTGGAAAACCTTCCACTAAAGTGCACTCTACACGGACGAGTTATTCAACGGGGTTCAGGTTTTTAACGCGGTGGGGAAAAAAATAGAACGTTTTTATAAAACTAGTTGCATGTAACACATGAGATCCAACTGTCGATAGCGATTGTATGTATAGTTGAAGAATATGTACCAAACTATAAACCCATAGATACAAATTATTGAATATTTTTCAGATATTTTATTTTCTATACAACATATGTAGGTATGTATGTCAAGATAGGATAGTATGGAGGAAGATCCTTTTTCCTACCCAGAATATGCAAATAGCATGATGGTATGTATGTATGTTTGGAGATGAAGTATCAAACTATTAAGTCTTCTTACATATTGTGTATAGGCGACTGCCATACAAAATGTATGAAGCGATGTCGTCACTAAATTCAATTTTTAAAAAAATTGTTAAAAAAAAATTGAGATCTTCTACTACAATGTGAATATTTTTTATAGAAAATTAAATTATCTAGTTGGGGTGTTTCGGCTTTTTTCGATAATTGTAAAAGTTTTGGAAATATAGGCAGTTAAACTCATAAATTTATCATAAAAAAAATATTTTTCTTAATAAAAAATGTTTGAGAAACCCTGGAATTTTTTTGAAAAAACTAATTTGAGATTTTGTATTTGTCTATGTTTGTACCAATTTTCAGCGTTCTACCGTTTATGGTTTCTGAGATATATGGAAAAATAAAATAAAAATTCAAAAGTTGATAACCCCTGACTGAAACAAAAATTCAAAATTCCGAGTATAAAAGTTTTGTAGGCCTGTAACTGTTTATATATTCTGAAATTTTAGGCTCTGTATATTGAGCGGATCAAAAGTTATAAGGGGGGGACGGACACACAGACACACACACACACACAGACACACACACAGACACACAGACACACGAAATGTTCTACTCCGAATTCTGAGTAAATCCGTGTATGGAACATATATGCTGCGAAGCCTCTAAGTTGGTGTTTTTTGACTTCAAAGTTGGAAAATCCATGAAAAAAGTAGACCTCTCCATACAATTCTCGCGTATTCTGGCTTGATACATTGTCGATATGTTAAGAGAACAAAGTTCTCCTGAACAAATCGACAGTTGGAAAACCTTCCACTAAAGTGCACTCTACACGGACGAGTTATTCAACGGGGTTCAGGTTTTTAACGCGGTGGGGAAAAAAATAGAACGTTTTTATAAAACTAGTTGCATGTAACACATGAGATCCAACTGTCGATAGCGATTGTATGTATAGTTGAAGAATATGTACCAAACTATAAACCCATAGATACAAATTATTGAATATTTTTCAGATATTTTATTTTCTATACAACATATGTAGGTATGTATGTCAAGATAGGATAGTATGGAGGAAGATCCTTTTTCCTACCCAGAATATGCAAATAGCATGATGGTATGTATGTATGTTTGGAGATGAAGTATCAAACTATTAAGTCTTCTTACATATTGTGTATAGGCGACTGCCATACAAAATGTATGAAGCGATGTCGTCACTAAATTCAATTTTTAAAAAAATTATTTAAAAAAAATTGAGATCTTCTACTACAATGTTAATATTTTTTATAGAAAATTAAATTATCTAGTTGGGGTGTTTCGGCTTTTTTCGATAATTGTAAAAGTTTTGGAAATATAGGCAGTTAAACTCATAAATTTATCATAAAAAAAATATTTTTCTTAATAAAAAATGTTTGAGAAACCCTGGAATTTTTTTGAAAAAACTTATTTGAGATTTTGTATTTGTCTATGTTTTTACCAATTTTCAGCGTTCTAGCGTTCATGGTTTCTGAGATATATGGAAAAATAAAATAAAAATTCAAAAGTTGATAACCCCTGACTGAAACAAAAATTCAAAGTTCCGAGTATAAAAGTTTTGTAGGCCTGTAACTGTTTATATATTCTGAAATTTTAGGCTCTGTAAATTGAGCGGATCAAAAGTTATAAGGGGGGGACGGACACACAGACACACACACACACACACAGACACACGAAATGTTCTACTCCGAATTCTGAGTAAATCCGTGTATGGAACATATATGCTGCGAAGCCTCTAAGTTGGTGTTTTTTGACTTCAAAGTTGGAAAAGCCGTGAAAAAAGTAGAACTCTCCATACAATTCTCGCGTATTCTGGCTTGATACATTGTCGATATGTTAAGAGAACAAAGTTCTCCTGAACAAATCGACAGTTGGAAAACCTTCCACTAAAGTGCACTCTACACGGACGAGTTATTCAACGGGGTTCAGGTTTTTAACGCGGTGGGGAAAAAAATAGAACGTTTTTATAAAACTAGTTGCATGTAACACATGAGATCCAACTGTCGATAGCGATTGTATGTATAGTTGAAGAATATGTACCAAACTATAAACCCATAGATACAAATTATTGAATATTTTTCAGATATTTTATTTTCTATACAACATATGTAGGTATGTATGTCAAGATAGGATAGTATGGAGGAAGATCCTTTTTCCTACCCAGAATATGCAAATAGCATGATGGTATGTATGTATGTTTGGAGATGAAGTATCAAACTATTAAGTCTTCTTACATATTGTGTATAGGCGACTGCCATACAAAATGTATGAAGCGATGTCGTCACTAAATTCAATTTTTAAAAAAATTGTTAAAAAAAAATTGAGATCTTCTACTACAATGTGAATATTTTTTATAGAAAATTAAATTATCTAGTTGGGGTGTTTCGGCTTTTTTCGATAATTGTAAAAGTTTTGGAAATATAGGCAGTTAAACTCATAAATTTATCATAAAAAAAATATTTTTCTTAATAAAAAATGTTTGAGAAACCCTGGAATTTTTTTGAAAAAACTAATTTGAGATTTTGTATTTGTCTATGTTTGTACCAATTTTCAGCGTTCTACCGTTTATGGTTTCTGAGATATATGGAAAAATAAAATAAAAATTCAAAAGTTGATAACCCCTGACTGAAACAAAAATTCAAAATTCCGAGTATAAAAGTTTTGTAGGCCTGTAACTGTTTATATATTCTGAAATTTTAGGCTCTGTATATTGAGCGGATCAAAAGTTATAAGGGGGGGACGGACACACAGACACACACACACACACAGACACACACACAGACACACGAAATGTTCTACTCCGAATTCTGAGTAAATCCGTGTATGGAACATATATGCTGCGAAGCCTCTAAGTTGGTGTTTTTTGACTTCAAAGTTGGAAAATCCATGAAAAAAGTAGACCTCTCCATACAATTCTCGCGTATTCTGGCTTGATACATTGTCGATATGTTAAGAGAACAAAGTTCTCCTGAACAAATCGACAGTTGGATAATGTCATAAAATTCGAAAGTCATTTATTGTTGAATCTTTTTATTATTGCATATGCGCAAACATTGGATTTTTTTTCTCTGTCAGGAGTCAAAGATATTCTTTAATAGATTTTTAATTATCTCATTAAAAAGGCATAATTGGTGAACGTTGCGCAAGCGCATAAAGTGATCACGTAAACCAGCCGATGACAGGTCGTAAGCCCTGTAGGTGCCTATATTTCCCGGTTCTCCTACAGTAAATATTCCAGCTTCGTCTCTATTGAGATAATTAAAAATCTGTCATGAAATAACTTGGACTCCCGACAGGGAAAAAAAAATCCAATGTTTGCGCATATGCAATAATAAAAATATTCGATTACTTACACATTGGTACAAGTAGGTAAATAAGACAAAAATGACCTTATAAGTCTGGCTCAATTCAGGGGTGACTTCTATGCGAAAAATGCATTTGTCACCTCAGGTATAAGAATTGTTGCTCTCATTATTTACAAAAAACCAATTCTCAAAAACGTTGCGCAAGCGCATAAAGTGATCACGTAAACCAGCCGATGACAGGTCGTAAGCCCTGTAGGTGCCTTGGTTTCCCGGTTCTCCTACAGTAAATATTCCAACTTCGTCTCTATTGAGATAATTAAAAATCATTTATTGTCGTTCCAATGCAATTTCTATGGGTAATATGTCAACATATTGAAAAACTGCAAAGAGTCTTGAATTTAAGTCTTGCAAGACTCTTGGTCTTGGTCTTGCATCCCTGGTCTACGTCTTGCAGTGAAGTATGTGGTCTTGGTCTTGCAAAAAATGCAATACTTTTGCTCATCACTAGATAAAATATTGTATATTTATATCATAATATCTGGTGATATACAAAATTTTTTCGTGTTTAACACATTCATACATTAGATTAGAAGGTAATTTATATTATTTATTTACATATTTGGCACAGTTGCTAAGCAGTTTGGTATCTGTGCGAGCGTCATGGGTTCGATCCCCAGCAGAGGAGAAATTTATTTAAATTCATTTCTCACGCTAATGTTGCTTCTCTGGGCTGGAAACACTGGTTAGTTGAAAGAAATTGCCATACGGCAATAAACTCGCAACTTGTGCAGGGTGCAAGAAAGTGTTTAAGTATTGTTATTATTATTATATTTCAGTACAGTGAAATTTTAGTATCTCACTAGGATGAACGCCTGTTCTGAGGTAGTACATATGTATGTAATTTAGTGTACATTGTTTTTACATCAGTATAATACCCAGGATATACATGAGCTTTAAGCGTTGAAAATCGGACCGCGTTGAAAACCTCGTTCGTGTAAAGTGCGCTTAAGGAAAGATTTTTGGAAATTCCGCCCCTAACAGGGTAAAAATAAGGGTTGAAAGTTTTTTAGAATATATAATATCTCCGGCACTAGACGTATTAAATAGGTAAGTATATACATATATACGTATTCAATCATACTTCCCTAATAAATATTAATCGTTGGATCAAAGTTGTCAATTTATTATGACATTATCATAAATGGATGATCATATTAATTTATAAGTCAATTGCTATAATAATGCAATTTATGATTATCAATAAGATTATCAATTTATGATATTCAAAGTGCAATTATCAATTTGTTCTCCTCACTGGTGGGAACTTATGAATTCGCAAATTTTAAGGTTACTTTTATTTATTGCCAATCATCAACTAGTATCATGGTGAGATTATATTCTGAAAGTTTCATCAAAATGTATCTATGTGGGTGTGTGCTATGTACGGGTTGTTAATTCTATTTTATCGATTATAGACTAAAGTACTTGTTTCGATTCTTTTCAAATTTTGCAAAAATGTATATCTAATACTCGCTTAGACCACATTACATTTTGAAGGATATCTGAATAGTGCTTCTCATTTTTTTAACTGTCAAATATTTCAAAGTGACCCCAAGCTCAGGAAACTTAAAATTTGATTTTTATCTTCAAATTGGTAAAAAGGCACATCACTTTCATAAAATGGCATCGAAGAATTTTCAAGTTTTCATTTTCATCATTTCACAAAATTGGGAGGCAAGTCCGGTCAAATAATGGAATCAAAACCATTTCGATTTCCCTTTATCATGTATTTAATTATTATGAAAATTATATCCATGAAATGGGTAATCGCGAGGGTTTTGATTTCACTGTTTGACAGGACTTGCCCCCCCCCCCCCCAGACTGAAAACTTACAAAACCTGCATTCGAACTTAGCTTAAAGCGCGTTGCAGACCAAAAGCCAAGCTAAGTTAGTCCAACTGTCGATATGTTAAGAGAACTTTGTTCTCTTAACATATCGACAAAGTTTCAAGCCAGGATACGCGAGATTGCGTATGCAGGTAGGTTCTATATATTTTCACGGTTTTTCCACCTTTGCAGTCAAAAAACACCAACTTAGAGGCTTCGCAGCATATATGTTCTATATATATATATATATATATATATATATATATATATATATATATATATATATATATATATATATATATATATATATATATATATATATATATATATATATATATATATATATATATATATATATATATATATATATATATATATATGGATTTACTCAGAATTCGGATAGAACATTTAATGTGTGTCTGTGTGTCCCCCCCTTATAACTTTTGATCTGCTAATTTTTCATACTACTTACATAGCTTGCAGCGGTCTGCAGAGTTGCATGAAAACGACTTAGCTTTTGGTGTGCAACCCGCTTTAGTCCTGATTCTGGAGGACACAATAACGTTAGGTATATTTAAAGCAACCAGCTGTCACATGACCTGTTCGTTATCATGCACTGTGTGGTCAACAGATTGATATCAACATCATTAGATACTATATTCAATAATTAATTAATTTATCAATAACAACATATTATAATAAATTAATGATTACTTAACATTATTGCTACTATCAATCAATATGTATATAGATATATCGAGTATTTACATAGGTATATAGCAATGATGTTTAGGCAATGATATTTCCTGAAATGAATTTTAACTTCACCTTAACATAGATATTTTTTTTCTCTTTCGTTTATTTTATATTTGAGACGTAAGTCTTGGGATTTTTTGCATCTCGATTTTTCTATTGATTACTCAATATGTTAAAATTTCTTCTCTATACCTATTATTAATGTATTTATTTCTTCTCTTTCAAATAATTGTAAATTAATTCATTGTTATTGTTACTTCCTCTGTCATCACAATTCCATTTGTTTTATTTGTTAATACTTTTTTCTAGCAAGCATTTAAAATTGTAATATTTCACGAGTAAATTTTTTTTTTTATTATTTTTGAAACCAAACAAAATATAACAATATACAAACAATAAAAATATTAAAAAGAAAAAAGTACAATTTAAATAAGTTATATGAAACATTTTTTTTATAGGATTATTTGGTATATACCACCTCACTAGGCTGAGCCTGTACCGAGGTGGCAGAATTTTTTTTTTTTTGCGTTATATCTGACAGAAAAATATTAAACTTGTATTTAACTAAAACTTTATAAAATATACCTATTATAAAAATAAAATATAAACTATTGTAGCTTGTTTCATAATTGGAATGTATTTATATTTAAAATATTATGTAAATAATGTTATGTAATACATTCTGTGAATTTGCCAACAAATAATTTATTTATTTATTTTATTTCAAATCCTTACATAGTTAGGTACATAGCATATAAATATAACTTAAATATTTTAAAATATATGTAAGGATCCCACTAAGGCTAAGCCTGTAGGTATGTGGGAATTATATTCAAATAGTATAGGTACAGTAAAATGTATATAATATATTGGTAGGTATATGTAAGGATCCCACTAAGGCTAAGCCTGTAGGTATGTGGGAATTATATTCGAATAGTATAGGTACAGTAAAATGTATATAATATATTGGTAGGTATATGTAAGGATCCCACTAAGGCTAAGCCTGTAGGTATGTGGGAATTATATTCGAATAGTATAGGTACAGTAAAATGTATATAATATATTGGTAGGTATATGTAAGGATCCCACTAAGGCTAAGCCTGTAGGTATGTGGGAATTATATTCAAATAGTATAGGTACAGTAAAATGTATATAATATATTGGTAGGTATATGTAAGGATCCCACTAAGGCTAAGCCTGTAGGTATGTGGGAATTATATTCGAATAGTATAGGTACAGTAAAATGTATATAATATATTGGTAGGTATATGTAAGGATCCCACTAAGGCTAAGCCTGTAGGTATGTGGGAATTATATTCAAATAGTATAGGTACAGTAAAATGTATATAATATATTGGTAGGTATATGTAAGGATCCCACTAAGGCTAAGCCTGTAGGTATGTGGGAATTATATTCAAATAGTATAGGTACAGTAAAATGTATATAATATATTGGTAGGTATATGTAAGGATCCCACTAAGGCTAAGCCTGTAGGTATGTGGGAATTATATTCAAATAGTATAGGTACAGTAAAATGTATATAATATATTGGTAGGTATATGTAAGGATCCCACTAAGGCTAAGCCTGTAGGTATGTGGGAATTATATTCAAATAGTATAGGTACAGTAAAATGTATATAATATATTGGTAGGTATATGTAAGGATCCCACTAAGGCTAAGCCTGTAGGTATGTGGGAATTATATTCAAATAGTATAGGTACAGTAAAATGTATATAATATATTGGTAGGTATATGTAAGGATCCCACTAAGGCTAAGCCTGTAGGTATGTGGGAATTATATTCAAATAGTATAGGTACAGTAAAATGTATATAATATATTGGTAGGTATATGTAAGGATCCCACTAAGGCTAAGCCTGTAGGTATGTGGGAATTATATTCAAATAGAATAGGTACAGTAAAATGTATATAATATATTGGTAGGTATATGTAAGGATCCCACTAAGGCTAAGCCTGTAGGTATGTGGGAATTATATTCGAATAGTATAGGTACAGTAAAATGTATATAATATATTGGTAGGTATATGTAAGGATCCCACTAAGGCTAAGCCTGTAGGTATGTGGGAATTATATTCAAATAGTATAGGTACAGTAAAATGTATATAATATATTGGTAGGTATATGTAAGGATCCCACTAAGGCTAAGCCTGTAGGTATGTGGGAATTATATTCAAATAGTATAGGTACAGTAAAATGTATATAATATATTGGTAGGTATATGTAAGGATCCCACTAAGGCTAAGCCTGTAGGTATGTGGGAATTATATTCAAATAGTATAGGTACAGTAAAATGTATATAATATATTGGTAGGTATATGTAAGGATCCCACTAAGGCTAAGCCTGTAGGTATGTGGGAATTATATTCAAATAGTATAGGTACAGTAAAATGTATATAATATATTGGTAGGTATATGTAAGGATCCCACTAAGGCTAAGCCTGTAGGTATGTGGGAATTATATTCAAATAGTATAGGTACAGTAAAATGTATATAATATATTGGTAGGTATATGTAAGGATCCCACTAAGGCTAAGCCTGTAGGTATGTGGGAATTATATTCAAATAGTATAGGTACAGTAAAATGTATATAATATATTGGTAGGTATATGTAAGGATCCCACTAAGGCTAAGCCTGTAGGTATGTGGGAATTATATTCAAATAGTATAGGTACAGTAAAATGTATATAATATATTGGTAGGTATATGTAAGGATCCCACTAAGGCTAAGCCTGTAGGTATGTGGGAATTATATTCAAATAGTATAGGTACAGTAAAATGTATATAATATATTGGTAGGTATATGTAAGGATCCCACTAAGGCTAAGCCTGTAGGTATGTGGGAATTATATTCAAATAGTATAGGTACAGTAAAATGTATATAATATATTGGTAGGTATATGTAAGGATCCCACTAAGGCTAAGCCTGTAGGTATGTGGGAATTATATTCAAATAGTATAGGTACAGTAAAATGTATATAATATATTGGTAGGTATATGTAAGGATCCCACTAAGGCTAAGCCTGTAGTGTGGGAATTATATTCAAATAGTATAGGTACAGTAAAATGTATATAATATATTGGTAGGTATATGTAAGGATCCCACTAAGGCTAAGCCTGTAGGTATGTGGGAATTATATTCAAATAGTATAGGTACAGTAAAATGTATATAATATATTGGTAGGTATATGTAAGGATCCCACTAAGGCTAAGCCTGTAGGTATGTGGAAATTATATTCAAATAGTATAGGTACAGTAAAATGTATATAATATATTGGTAGGTATATGTAAGGATCCCACTAAGGCTAAGCCTGTAGGTATGTGGGAATTATATTCAAATAGTATAGGTACAGTAAAATGTATATAATATATTGGTAGGTATATGTAAGGATCCCACTAAGGCTAAGCCTGTAGGTATGTGGGAATTATATTCAAATAGTATAGGTACAGTAAAATGTATATAATATATTGGTAGGTATATGTAAGGATCCCACTAAGGCTAAGCCTGTAGGTATGTGGGAATTATATTCAAATAGTATAGGTACAGTAAAATGTATATAATATATTGGTAGGTATATGTAAGGATCCCACTAAGGCTAAGCCTGTAGGTATGTGGGAATTATATTCAAATAGTATAGGTACAGTAAAATGTATATAATATATTGGTAGGTATATGTAAGGATCCCACTAAGGCTAAGCCTGTAGGTATGTGGGAATTATATTCAAATAGTATAGGTACAGTAAAATGTATATAATATATTGGTAGGTATATGTAAGGATCCCACTAAGGCTAAGCCTGTAGGTATGTGGGAATTATATTCAAATAGTATAGGTACAGTAAAATGTATATAATATATTGGTAGGTATATGTAAGGATCCCACTAAGGCTAAGCCTGTAGGTATGTGGGAATTATATTCAAATAGTATAGGTACAGTAAAATGTATATAATATATTGGTAGGTATATGTAAGGATCCCACTAAGGCTAAGCCTGTAGGTATGTGGGAATTATATTCAAATAGTATAGGTACAGTAAAATGTATATAATATATTGGTAGGTATATGTAAGGATCCCACTAAGGCTAAGCCTGTAGGTATGTGGGAATTATATTCAAATAGTATAGGTACAGTAAAATGTATATAATATATTGGTAGGTATATGTAAGGATCCCACTAAGGCTAAGCCTGTATGTGGGAATTATATTCAAATAGTATAGGTACAGTAAAATGTATATAATATATTGGTAGGTATATGTAAGGATCCCACTAAGGCTAAGCCTGTAGGTATGTGGGAATTATATTCAAATAGTATAGGTACAGTAAAATGTATATAATATATTGGTAGGTATATGTAAGGATCCCACTAAGGCTAAGCCTGTAGGTATGTGGGAATTATATTCAAATAGTATAGGTACAGTAAAATGTATATAATATATTGGTAGGTATATGTAAGGATCCCACTAAGGCTAAGCCTGTAGGTATGTGGGAATTATATTCAAATAGTATAGGTACAGTAAAATGTATATAATATATTGGTAGGTATATGTAAGGATCCCACTAAGGCTAAGCCTGTAGGTATGTGGGAATTATATTCAAATAGTATAGGTACAGTAAAATGTATATAATATATTGGTAGGTATATGTAAGGATCCCACTAAGGCTAAGCCTGTATGTGGGAATTATATTCAAATAGTATAGGTACAGTAAAATGTATATAATATATTGGTAGGTATATGTAAGGATCCCACTAAGGCTAAGCCTGTATGTGGGAATTATATTCAAATAGTATAGGTACAGTAAAATGTATATAATATATTGGTAGGTATATGTAAGGATCCCACTAAGGCTAAGCCTGTATGTGGGAATTATATTCAAATAGTATAGGTACAGTAAAATGTATATAATATATTGGTAGGTATATGTAAGGATCCCACTAAGGCTAAGCCTGTAGGTATGTGGGAATTATATTCAAATAGTATAGGTACAGTAAAATGTATATAATATATTGGTAGGTATATGTAAGGATCCCACTAAGGCTAAGCCTGTAGGTATGTGGGAATTATATTCAAATAGTATAGGTACAGTAAAATGTATATAATATATTGGTAGGTATATGTAAGGATCCCACTAAGGCTAAGCCTGTAGGTATGTGGGAATTATATTCAAATAGTATAGGTACAGTAAAATGTATATAATATATTGGTAGGTATATGTAAGGATCCCACTAAGGCTAAGCCTGTAGGTATGTGGGAATTATATTCAAATAGTATAGGTACAGTAAAATGTATATAATATATTGGTAGGTATATGTAAGGATCCCACTAAGGCTAAGCCTGTAGGTATGTGGGAATTATATTCAAATAGTATAGGTACAGTAAAATGTATATAATATATTGGTAGGTATATGTAAGGATCCCACTAAGGCTAAGCCTGTATGTGGGAATTATATTCAAATAGTATAGGTACAGTAAAATGTATATAATATATTGGTAGGTATATGTAAGGATCCCACTAAGGCTAAGCCTGTATGTGGGAATTATATTCAAATAGTATAGGTACAGTAAAATGTATATAATATATTGGTAGGTATATGTAAGGATCCCACTAAGGCTAAGCCTGTATGTGGTAATTATATTCAAATAGTATAGGTACAGTAAAATGTATATAATATATTGGTAGGTATATGTAAGGATCCCACTAAGGCTAAGCCTGTATGTGGGAATTATATTCAAATAGGATAGGTACAGTAATATCTATATAATATATAGGTAGGTATATATACATATTTTTTTATTAATAATAATAAAATAAAATAAAATTATAGATACACTGGCTGGATTGGCCGTGTTCGACGTATGGTAGGCTTTCAACTATTCAACTATCTATATTATATTTTGTATGTACCTATAGGGAGTTGTTGTCTACCATCAAGGTCCGTACCCGGGTCATGTGCTGCGTGGAGATAAATACATATCGCCTTCTCCAGCTCATCTTGGAGGGCTAGATTGAGGGACGCCGAGGAAGAATACATACATATGTCCTGGCTGCGCAATGTAAGAGACTCTGATAGGCACAGGTCTCAAGCAGATCAGGGTGATGCATGTAAGTTGGGTACACTCCATACGTAGGTACGCATGTAATCAACTTTTTTAGATGTGGTCAGCGAAGGTCAACTTATGTAGCATCATACATCACCCCCAAGTCCTTAAATGTGACTTTTCGTGGTAGCGTGGTACCGTCCAGTCGAGCGACTGTAGCAGTTGACAACACATTTTTTTGATATTGAACAACAATTTTTTAGTGAGTATATTTCACTGTTTATAAAATTAAACGCCGTAGCTGCAACGCCATCTGGATCTTTCTCTTCGTCATCTGTCGCTTCATTAGCGGACTCCGTGCTAGACGAAGTATAGGTACAAACACTCCATGTCATCTTTTAGTGAATATATTTCACTGTTTATAAAATTAAACGCCGTAGCTGCAACGCCATCTGGATCTTTCTCTTCGTCATCTGTCGCTTCATTAGCGGACTCCGTGCTAGACGAAGTATAGGTACAAACACTCCATGTCATCTTTTAAAAATGAATTGAAACTGTCCTCCAGAGAAAAATATATTCAGGATCAGTTCAACAGACAATAACTAGAAACCATCCACACACAACTCTAATAGTATATAAATTTATTTGCTTACATGCATTTATTTGCTTATTTTAGGGAACGTAGGAAGATGTATATGTACTTGTTTAACAAGGACATATTCATTTTTTTATTAAAAAAAAAAAAATTGTCCTTATAACAAAATATTATATTGTTGAAAATATAATTAACCTAGGAAAGTTTAGGAAAGGTTTTGTTAAGTCATGTTAGGTCAGTTTTATTCTTATACGACATGTTGTAATTAATATGCTAATAAGTGTTGTTGGTGAGCGATTAGCATGACGAAAAAATTTAACTCATTAGGATAAAAAAAAATTCTTATTTAATTTACTCAGGGCCGGATAAACGTGTTTTTGCGCCCGTAGCAATATATTTGAAACCGCCCCCCCCCCTCCCCATTTTAAATTTAAAATTATATAAAATTACATCGGGTCTAAAATGACGAATCATTTTGTTAATATTACCTAAACCTACCTATATAGTTGTTCCAACTGTCGATTTGTTCAGGAGAACTTTGTTCTCTTAACATATCGACAATGTATCAAGCCAGAATACGCGAGAATTGTATGGAGAGGTCTACTTTTTTCACGGCTTTTCCAACTTTGAAGTCAAAAAACACCAACTTAGAGGCTTCGCAGCATATATGTTCCATACACGGATTTACTCAGAATTCGGAGTAGAACATTTCGTGTGTCTGTGTGTCTGTGTGTGTGTCCGCCCCCCCCTTATAACTTTTGATCCGCTCAATTTACAGAGCCCAAAATTTCAGAATATATAAACAGTTATAGGCCTACAAAACTTTTATACTCAGAATTTTGAATTTTTTGTTTCAGTCAGGGGTTATCAACTTTTGAATTTTTACTTTATTTTTCCATATATCTCAAAAACCATAAAAGCTAGAACGCTGAGAATTTGTACAAATATAGACAAATACAAAATCTCAAATTAATTTTTTCAAAAAAATTCCAGGGTTTCTCAAACATTTTTTATTAAGAAAAATATTTTTTTTATGATAAATTTATGAGTTTAACTGCCTATATTTCCGAATTTTTCAAAAATATCGAAAAAAGCCGAAACACCCCAACTAGATAATTTAATTTTCTATGAAAAATATAAACATTGTATTAGCACATCTCAAACTTTTTTTAATAATTTTTATAAAAATTGAATTTAGTGACGACATTGCTTCATACAATTTATATGTCAGTCACCTATACACAATATGTAAGAAGTTTTAATAGTTTGATAGGTACTTAATCTCCAAACATACATACAGAACCATCATGCTGTTTTCATATTCCGGGTAGGAAAACAGGACTGACCTCCATACTGTCCTATCTTGACATACATACCAACATGTGTTAAAATTTTCAATAATTTGGATTTATGGGTTAATAGTTTGATTCTTATTCTTTAACTTTACATACTATCGCTATCGACAGTTGGATCTCATGTGTTACATGCAACTAGTTTATAAAAATAGCCACAATTGGAGATTCATAATAATATTAGATATATATATCCAATGTTACATTATTTTGTTTTGTTTGACAACACCAGATATAATGCCCAAACAACATGTTAAAAGTAGGCGAGCAAGATATAAGCACTAAGCGAGATTTTTTACATATCATGCCAAGCCTCTATCCGAGGTACGCAAAGAGAACCAAGTGCCATACCTGCGGTTTTTTGATTTACATGATTATATTTATATGGTTGGATAATTTATATAGCGCCGTTTTCGTGAAAACTCACCTCAAGGGCGCTTTGTAGCTATTAGTTTTTCATGTTAGTAAAAGCTTAAAATCTAGGTTATTGATCTTAAATTAAATTAAAAATAAACATAAAAACGATGTATACAATGCTTAGTAAATTCTATTTAATTGAATCTAATGCCATGAAACGTTGAGAAGTGTCACGGAGCAGTTAATTACAGTGTTATTATATGGGTAATCACTGGGGTTTTGATTTCGCCGGTCGAACCAGACTTGCCCCCCTGATTTCTCGTTTCTGACATAAATTATGTTGCTAATCCGTGTTATGGCCCTTGGAGTTTGTCAAAGTAAAATCGGGATCTCATATTTCCGTATATCTTTTTTCCCTTATGTGTTTCCTTATGCTTATATTATTATTTCGTAACATGGATGTACGTTTCGTAGAGTTGTCAAATAAAAAACATTTATCAGTTTAAGATTTTTTTGTATACAGGTAACACTAACAAACCACGCTCCATCTGGTGATAGAAAAATGTATCAAAATCGGACACTTGGAAAAACAATAATTTTTCATCTGTCATTTCGTGTTGTTTTGGTTAGACTAATATTGTTAATGGCACATAATATATGTTTCACTTTTGCTTCCCTATCAAAATTTCCGCCGATCACGCGATAAACGTCATTTTGCACAGTTTGCGAAATGTAGCCCGACCCGAGCCGAAACAAATCGTCGCGAATTTAATTCGTTTATCGTCGTGTTACTGTCGGCAAATATGGATATAATTTACGGAGAGATGATTCTCGACCAAGAGAACGAAGCGCCAAAGAGCATCGGCAGCAAGGGGATGATAGAAATCAGCGATAGTTCGGTGTTTCGCATGGGGGAAGTGTTTGACAGCTACGAAGACCTATTGCGGAGGCTCGCCTCTCATTCGAAGCAGAGCATGGTCCATTACTGGCGCAGAGACAGTAGGACGGTGCAGGGAGCTTACATGAAGACCTCGAGGCCGATAGAACAGAAGCTCGTGTATTATTCGGTCAAGTATGCGTGCGTCTTTGGCGGACAGAAGTTTTTTCCTAGGGGAAAGGGGCAGCGCAATTCTATGTGAGTAGTCTTTTTATAAGATGATTTATTTGACAAGACACATATGCATATTAAGACTCGCAGAGAACAAAATGATACAGTCTCACAGATAGTTTATGATTTAACATCCTCACTAGTAAAAGATGTGTCTAAATGTCGGTGACCAGACAAATTAAAGTCTAATTAGAACACGACAATTGGTAACATGTCAAAACCGAATATCACAAAACAGAACGGTGACAAATCAGCACACAGACATAACTGAACATTTCTAATATGATTTCAAAGAGGTTATGACATTCGACAATGTAAGTACATAAAATCTAAACTTTTGGATAGAAGAAGTTTGGGTAATTGTTAACAAGTACTGTCCCTGGCCGATCGCAATAATTTTTATATCAATAGATAGATAAACGCATGTGTATATATTACGGGAAAATAAATTTCATTTGGCGGTCATGCTTTAAAATATTATAAAAAATAAAATAAAATTGCCAGAAATGTATGAAGTAATCCATAATAAAAATGGTTGGTTTCCTGACTCTACTCAAGTTTCCGAAATTCACCACCAGACTTGAACACTAACGCAATACAATTATATTGCAACATAATATTTTAATTATAGGTACTCACATTTTCATTTCTTGAAAAATTTATGACTCATTTTGTTAATTAATGTAACTCAAGTCGCAATGATAACTACATTTGTCGACCGCCGTGGCACAGTTGGTAAACCGTTTGGTTTGTGTGCGGGCGTCCTGGGTTCGATTCCCAGCAGAGGAGAAATTTATTTAAATTTATTTCTCACGCAAATGTTGCTTCTCTGGGCTGGAAACACTGGTTAGTTGGAAGAAATTGCCATACGGCAATAAACTCGCCCTTGCACAGGGTGCAAGAAAGTGTTTATTTTTTTTTTTTTTTTACATTATACAAACCTAACCAACCTATTCTTAACAAAAGTTTGGTTTGAATAGACCTGGTTGGAAGTTTTTGAGAACTGTAAATCAGGACTAAGTATAGTTAAAAGTTGGCTTAAATAATAACATCTTAACCTTGAACGCATCAAAAACTAAGTAAGTATGTTACATTTAGCATAATCATCAAGGGGTCAACCTTCAGTCACGCATAACTTGACCATACATAAATTGTCTGCATAATTGTAACTGCTGCCCCTTGGAACGAGTGGACTGTATAAGGTATTTGGGTGTAAATATTGACAAGTTTCTGAGGTGGAACGACCATATAAATGTGTTATCAAGGAATATCAGGAAGCTTACTTACATTTTTAAGGAACTTAGATATTTATTGGACAAAGATAAATTAAAAACTGTTTATTTTACTTTAGTGCCGTCTCTTTTATCTTATATGTAATATTGTATGTTGGGGGTCCTGTCTCTAAATATTGCTCAAAAATTGATTCTTAAAGTTATGTACAAAAAAAAAATTCGCTATCCATCTAACCTTCTCTTTGAGGAATGTAATATTATGAATATAAAACAGTTATATACCACACAAACACTTATTAAGTTCTTCATTAACTCAACAAAACTGAAGGAACTCAACAATTCCGACCAACTAGTACTGGCACTTCACTTAACTTCATAGAAATTTCTCCTTAAACTTCTTTTGGTCAAAGTAATTATAATTTTCAGGCTCATATTTTGTTTAATGTCCTTCCTGTCCATATTAAAACAGTAATTCCCTACACCAATTTAAAATGAACATTAAGGCATTTGTATGGACAGAGGATTGTAAAAGTGTGTTTTCTTTCTTGGCATTCTTTGATTGAACTGATATTTTTATTTTTAACTTTTATTATTTTTGTTATTTTATATTTTTCTTCATCTGTATTAATCATGGTCGCCCTATACACTTAATACATTTTGTTCTGTATCCATATATACCTATATATTATTGTTGTAAAATGTTAGACTAAGTAAACTCTGTATTTATGTCGCTCACAAAAATGTGATTATATTTAACCTCGATACAGGTTTTTTCCTAGTGACGTTGAATACATTTGTGTATTCATTTTCAAAATATTATTTGTGAGATGAAGTAAATAAATAAATAAAAAAATAAATAGGTTGGTTAGGTTAGTATGTAGTTAATATTGCAACACGTGTGAGCGAGTTGCATCATATACTGCTATGCAAGACAGTATACGAGGACACGTAATAGCAGTCATACATATTCGTGAAAAATATAAGGGATAAAAGAAATTGCCTTGCCTCGATATTTTTTGTAGAACTGGTTCTGTGTTGACTGTTTCACCACATTCAAAGCGTTTGAAAGTTTTAATTTTCACTTCACTGAAGTTAAAGTATGCGGAAATTGAGAAAATATAGATATTTTTTTACATACAACGGTGCGGTAAGTTTGTCGAGATGACAGTTTTTATTATAAGAGAAAAAATTTGAAAAATTATGTTCTTTATTTTATTTTAAAAATTGGAACAACTTTGTGTGTTGGATTGATTTGACAAAATTAGTAAATACTTATTCCAACGAAGTGGCTAAAATCATCCATATTTTACTGACAAACTTTTTAACATCTCAATAACGAAACTTTGATATTATAGAAGAACCAGAAACTCAAAACTCAAGGCACCTACAGGGCTTATGACCTGTCATCAGCTGGTTTACGTGATCACTTAAGCCTTCTTATTGAGTTCCCTTATCAATGTTATTTTTGGAAGTTCTATAAATTTGAATAATGTGTAACAATACACCTTGAAAATAATGCATTATTACTATTGCCATCTATGAAGTAACGAGGAAACCTTTTTAGGAACGCCATCTATTGAGAAATTGGTTTAATTTTAAACAATGAAATAATATTATGAAATAGTCCTTATAAATGAGGTGACGGTGTCTCACACATATGTCACCCCTGAACTGCGCCAGAAATATTATTTCTTTTTTGGCTTGTTTACCTTCATGTACCAATGTGTATGTACATCGAATATTTTTACTACTCACTAACCCAAGGGGATATAGTGGGGAGTTTTGATTTCGCAATTTTTAAGGCTATTTTTTTTATTGCAGATTATCAACTAGTATCATGCTGAGATTGTATTCTGAAAGTTTCGTCACAATGTATCTGTGTGTGTGTGCTATGTGCTGTGTGCTATGTACGGCGTGTTTATTTTACTTTATCGATTATAGACTAAAGTACTCATTCGGCATCGAACCCGTATAAACCCAATCCACGTTTAATGTTCTACTTAAATGCACTAATTCAGAATAGATATTATGTCAGGAGCTTATATATAAAATGAAAGAAATGAATAAACTTACAGTTTTATTTCCCAAAACAAATTATAAATTATATATTACTGTGAATCGATTATATACAGATCGACGATCGTCGGAGCGAAGTACTGCAGCGTGGTCCGTACAAAACGACTCGGCGTAGAGGAAGTTTCAACACGAATGTTTTCTGCCTGTTGGTACAGGTCGACAGCTCGCACGGGTGATCTGCGCCTGCGCAAAATGCGATGCGCACAACAGCTGCGCAGTCGCTGGCTGTGGTCCTTTTAGGCCCCACAGATTATTTTCAAATTTTGCAAATATGTGTATCTAATACTCGCTTAGACCCCATTAGATTTTGAAGGATATCTGAATAGTGCTTCTCAATTTTTTAACTGTCAAATATTTCAAAGTGACCCCAAGCTCAGGAAAATTCATGAAATTTTCAAATTAAATTTTGAAAATTTCATTTTCAAATTTGTAAATAGGCACATCACTTTCATAAAATGGCATTGAAGAATTATCAAGTTTTCGTAATAAAATATTTAAATAAAAAATAATTTTACAAACTCATTTCATGAAAATGTTGAATATTTTCCATACAAAATTTGAATACTTTATAGAATGACTTGTTAGTTAGTAGTTTAGAGTTGGCCACAACCTTCTCGTTTTAATTGCATATACACAAACATTGGAATTTTTTTCCTGTCGGGAGTCAAATGATAATTTTATTGACAAAATTTTTAACATCTCAATAGAGACGAAGTTGGGGTATTATAGAAGATATATGGGATATTATAGCTTCTATTATATCCCAACTTCGTCTCTATTGAGATGTTATTGTCAATAAAAACATCATTTGACTCCTGAAAGGGAAAAAACTCCAATGTTTGCGTATATGCAATTAAAAAATATAATATTCTATATATACTTTGTATGTCTACTATGTATGTATATGCTTATATTACCTACATTATTTTGTACCTTATATCTACTGTATGTTTTTGGATATGAATAAATAAAAATTATATTCCAGGACGATGCGCACCGACTGTCCATCTCACATAATGGTGAGGGCCAACAAGACTGGCCAACAGTTGGAGGTTATATCGGTGTGTAACTTTCACAATCATCCAGTGTCCAGGGATCTGTACCGTCGCCTTCCTCAGGACAGGAAACTACCACCAACCATCAAACAAGATGTAAGATATTTTATGACATTACACTACTTCTATTTTTACTACATATGTACATACCATCACGCCATGACTCTCACGAGGTAGGCAGAGAGAACCAAACACTACATCGTTCTATCTTGACACATATTCATCAAGTCAGAAGAGAATCATCAGAGCTTATATTTCTTTACAATATACTAAAAATAGTATGGTCGATACCATTGTTATAGAGATGATTAACATTCATGCTAATGTTACAACGAGAAACACGGAAGTATTTCGTTTAAGTAGATACTATAACAGTGTAGGACATTTCAGTCCACTGAGTAGAATAATAATAATAAACACTTCCATGCACCCTGAGCAAGTGGCGAATTTATTGCCAATTTCTTTCAACTAACCAGTATTTTCAGCCCAGGGTGCCTAGACAGCATGTCATTTAGCTCAAGTAAAGATAACTCAATGTATGGAAGTGACAGTTACCAGTCACGTGACAACTGTCACTTCCATACATTGAGTTATCTTTTCTTGTTTCTTTTCTTGAACTAAATGAATCATTGTCTAAGGGGGCAGAGAAGCAAGATTTGCGTGAGAAATTAATTTAAATAAATTTCTTCTCTGCTGGGGATCGAACCCAGGACACTCGCACAGAAACCAAAACGGCTTACCAACTGTTTATGATGTGCTCCTATAATTATTTACACACAAAAATTTAAAACCTCCACATATTCTCAAAAAGCCTCAGCACCTTTAAGCATTTGATACAAGAAAGTCAACAATCATTATGAGATGTTTTCCCTTCATCAGCCATCATGCTGGTGTCAATTTGATGCTTAGAGCACAAGATAGAGTGGCTTAGAAGGAGATGAAATATATAGGCCTTCGTCCTGGAGTGGATGGAATTATGCTAAGAAGAAGAAGAATGTTGAATTTGTTAAAAAAATTTGCAAATAAATAAAAAAATATATTACTGTTTGTGTTTCAGGTGTTGGACATGCTGAGCATCGGCGTTGAGCGCAAGTGTGTGCGTGACTACGTGCGCACCATGACTGGGAAAATTCTCACCAACAAGGATCTCCTGAACCTCGGGGCCGGTGACAGGAAACCACGCCAGCCCCCCAAACCGGAGAGGACCCTCGCACTCCTCAGGGCAATCAATAGTAATAAATATATATTTTTAAAGCGATTGGTCGTTACGATCGATTAATTCGGCTACAGAAAAAAAAACTAAAAAGAATATCATTTAAGATGGTGACTACTGCCAAGGTACCTATTATTTCAATTTGAATTTGCATCATTACAACAAAACTAATCATTTTGAAAAAATAACCTAGTTATTTTTTAACAGATTTTTTAATTATCTCAATAGAGACGAAGTTGGAATATTTATTGTAGGAGAACCGGGAAATCAAGGCACCTACAGGGCTTACGACCTGTCATCGGCTGGTTTACGCGATCACTCTATGCGCTTGCGCAACATTCACCAATTATGCCTTTTTAATGAGATCCCTATCAATTCAATTTTGAAACTTCTATATATTGTAATACTGAAATTCTTTTCGCTTGAAAATAAGGAATTTTTACTACAGCCATCTATGGGTGAAATTATGAACAACAATCTTATTATTTTTTATTTATTTTGTTGTAACGCCATCTATTGAGAGAATTGGTTTTTTGTAAATAATGAAAGCTACAATTCTTATATGTGAGGTGACAATGTATTTTTCTCATTAAAAAGGCATAATTTGTGAACGTTGCGCAAGCGCATAGAGTGATCGCGTAAACCAGCCGATGACAGGTCGTAAGCCCTGTAGGTGCCTTGATTTCCCGGTTCTCCTACAATAAATATTCCAACTTCGTCTCTATTGAGATAATTAAAAAATCTGTTAAAAAATATCTTTGACTCCCGACAGGGAAAAAAATCCAATGTTTGCGCATATGCAACGTTGCGCAAGCGCATAGAGTGATCGCGTAAACCAGCCGATGACAGGTCGTAAGCCCTGTAGGTGCCTTGATTTCCCGGTTCTCCTACAATAAATATTCCAACTTCGTCTCTATTGAGATAATTAAAAAATCTGTTAAAAAATATCTTTGACTCCAGACAGGGAAAAAAATCCAATGTTTGCGCATATGTAATAATAAAAATATATTCGATAACCTAGTTAGTTTGGATATTAATAAAGAAAAATATATCTTAATTTTTTAATTATGTTCTGTATATATTCTTGTAGGAAAATAATAAGCATACCCCGATTTTAGACATTTATCTTAAATTTCTAAAAAAACTATGAGATATAGAGCATTATATTTTTTTATAAATTAAAGAAGATCAAAATATCTGGAAAAATACGATGTAACGTTGCATTAATGCATCAGGTTAAGTTAATAAACCAAAAAAAACTTTAATTTGCAATGGCGCTGAATGGAAAATAAATATTTTTTAGGTTTATTTACTAAACCTGAAGCATTAATGCAACGTCACATCATATTTTTCTAGATATTTTTGTATTCTTTAATTTAAAAAAAAATATGTTGAACTACGCCTTATATTTTATTAAAAATATAAGAAAAACGTCGAAAATCGGGGTATGCCATTATTTTTCTGTAAGAATTTATATAGAACATTATCAAAAAGTAAAGATATATTAACTTTACTAATACCCAAACTATCTAAATTATTTTTTTCACAACGATAATAATATCGTGGATGATTACGAATGCTTTAGGATTTCGCAAGGTCTAACACAGTATAACAATGTAATGAACGTTAATGGTAGGACTCTTGACCTTGTTCTAACGAATGTTAAGGAGTGCATTGTAAATAATTCAACGTATAATCTGGTCAAACCAGACATGCACCATCCGACGTTAGATATACAAATGAAATTGTCCGGTACGGGGCGGGTGGGGGGACGGGGGAGAGGGCGACGGGCTCCGCGCCCCTCCACCTCCCCTGTTTCCCCGCGCTGTCCACCTTATAATTTTAATAAATTTAACTATATTCTGTTCACTGATATATTGTCAAATTTTAATTGGGATATTTTACTAACTATATATAATACAGACTATGCTGTTGACTACTTTTATAGTGTCATATATGGAATTCTGGACGTGTGCGCTCCCTTGAAACGACGTAACAGTCGAAAGGAATATCCACCGTGGTTTAATAAAACTATAATTGACGTTATAAAAGAAAAAGAAAAATACCGCATACTTTTTAAAAAACATTCCCGAAACGCGGATCGCGCAATGTTTGTTAGCAAACGCGCCGAGGTAAAAAAACTTATCGCATCTGCACATACTCAATATATCCACGAGATCGAATCTAGTGTAAAAACGGATATAGGTTCTCTCTGGAAATTTGTAAATAATCAAAAAATAGGTGAAAATAGTGACATTTGTTTGAGACAGGGTGACGAAATATTGAAAGATGAAGGGACAGTAGCAAATGCTTTTGCTCAGTACTTCAGCTCAGTGTATAACCAACATCCACCTGATCTCGACGTCAGGAATATCCAACAGCGTAATCCGCGAAATTCTGAAGGGGTCACCCTGGCCACACTTTCTATAGAATCTGTAGAACAGTGCATAAAGGAACTCGCCACTAAGAAATCGATTGGACCAGATGGTATTCCTGCAAATATTATAAAGTCAAATAGTAAGTATCTTAGTAAACCATTACACTATATATTTAATATCTGTTTAGCAAATGATACATTTCCCACACGATGGAAAACAACGAAAGTCACGCCTATACATAAATGTAATGACAAGATGGATGTGAATAATTATAGGCCAATATCCATCCTATCTGTCTTTCCAAAAGTGTTTGAAATGTGTCTCTATAAGAGTATCTTCCCTCAGATTCAACCATTTCTAAGAGGAGGTCAACATGGCTTCCTACCAAAGAGATCGACCATTTCAAATCTTTTAACGTTTTCCAGTTATATCTCAATGAATCTAGATTCCACAGTACAAACGGATGTCTTATACACCGACTTTGCTAAGGCCTTCGATCGTGTGGACCATGACATCCTTCTCCATAAATTACATGATTTTGGATTTAACTACAAACTTTTAAATTTCTTTGCCTCTTACCTTAAAAATAGAAAACAATATATAGCGGTGGGTCAATATTGTTCCGAAGAAATCCGAGCTTGCTCTGGAATTCCACAGGGATCTAATTTGGGGCCACTGTTGTTTTTGTTATTCATTGATGATATACAGGATGTTATCAAGTATTGTCTGTGTCTGTTGTATGCCGATGACTTGAAGCTTTATATTAGTATCAAAAGTATAGCAGACTGTCTTCTGTTGCAATCAGACATTGAAAACCTTTGGAAATGGTCTATTGAAAATAACCTTCACTTTAACATTAAAAAGTGTTCTGTTATGAGTTATGCACGTTCCAGAATTCCAATTATGTATAATTACAATATGAATGGGTCAATGCTAGCCCGGATATGTCAACTAAAAGACCTTGGAGTTATATTTGATGCGAAATTAACTTTTGCTCAACATATAACATCAGTAACTAACAAATGCGGTCAACTTCTGGGCTTTACAATGCGCCTTGGAAGATACTTTTCTAACCATGAAACATTGAAAAATATTTTCAACTGTATGGTGCGTACCAAATTGGAGTACGGAAGCGCAGTTTGGGCGCCCTACCAAAGAAAATATTCCGATATGTTGGAGCAAATTCAGAAGAAGTTCATGAGGTACCTGTATATGCGAATGCACGGAGTATATCCGACATACATGCACCACCCTGAACTTCTGACGTCCTGTTCTTATATGAGTCTTGAAAGCAGGCGTGATAACGCACTACTTTTGACCGGCTTCAAGATTTTCAACAATCTTATTGATTGTCCAGAACTGCTAGAAAGGCTAGGGCTTTTTGTGCCACCCAACTACATAAGGGGTAGAGGTCACAATCTTCTGAACGTCCCCCATTCCAGAACGGATGTAGTGGCCCGCAGCACTCTGGTGCGCATTATGGAAAAAATAAACTCACTCTCGGACGAGGTAGATATTTTCCATTGGAATATAAGGCGCTTTAAATCGTACCTTAAACAGAGGTAGCCGTCATCGAACCGCACATCACACCATAATTGGCAGCAGCTGTCGTGTGATAACGAAAAAAAAAAAAAAATAAATAAATAAATAATGATGGTATATCAAATTGAATAATAAGTACGTTGGCAGCAGTCCCCCCCTTAAATTAATAAATATAAAATTAAATTAATTAATATATATTTTAATAAATTTAAGCGCGTATAAGAGTACAGGATAGAGTGGCGTGGAAGGAGATGGAGGAGGCCTTCGTCCAGGAGTGGACGGAATTGGGCTGAGAAGAAGAAGAAGAAGAAGCTCGTATAATTTAAGTAGCCAGACTGAGACAAAAATCTAGACTAACGATCGCAAAGAGCCATACAATCAATAGTAATAAATATATATTTTTTTAAGAATGAATAAGAAATTCACCTACAGGGATTACGACCTGTCATCTGCTGGTTTATGTGATCACTTTATGCGCTTGCGCAACATTCATCGATTATGCCTTCTTATTGAGTTCCCTTATCAATGTAATTTTGAAAGTTCTATATATTTTACTATTTGTTACTTTATAGATGGCAATAGTAAAAAATATTAACAAACAATCTGTTATTATTAAAATGTATAGAACTTTCATTAATAAGGGAACTCAATAAGAAGGCATAATTGGTGAATGTTGCGCAAGCGCATAAAGTGATCATGTGAACCAGGCGATGACAGGTCGTAAGTCCCGTAGGTGCCATGACTTCCTGGTTCTACTATAATATTCCAACTTGGTCTCTATTGAGATGTTAAAAATTTGTCAAAAAATATCATTTGACTCATGACACACGAGGTATCCACATGCATAAATCAGATATCCACCTGGATGTGTAAGAACAAGCTAAAATTGAATCCAACAAAAACTGAGTTCCTTTGGCTTGCCTCGCCTCGCAGGCAACAATACATAAATAATGACCCCATTGTCATTCAAAATGTCGAAATTACTCCTTCTAACTGCGTAAAATTTCTTGGTATACATATCGACAATGCACTCTTTATGGATAAACACATTTCTTCCATAGTCAGACAAAGTTGTTACTTTCTCAGACAACTTAGACCTATTCGAAGGTGTCTCTCGACAAATGCTGCTAAGGTCCTTATAAATTCTTTAATAGTTTCCCGTGTAGATTATTGTAACGCCATATTAGCACACCTACCGCAATACCAAATCCATAGAATATAACTCATCCTCAATGCAGCAGCCCGTTATATTTACCAGATTGATCGTTTCTCGCATATCTCACCAACACTTCACAAACTTCATTGGGTGAAGAGTCCAGAACGTATAGAATTTAAAACATGTCTCCTTGTCTCAATAGCATGCACTCAATAGCATGGCCCCGGAATATATATCGGAACTTTGTGTTCCATTTTCACCTAACAATAAACAAACAAAGTACGCTAAGATCAATGTCTCCTTGTCTTTAAAGCACTCAATAGCATGGCCCCGGAATATATATCGGAACTTTGTGTTCCATTTTCACCTAACAATAAACAAACAAAGTACGCTAAGATCAATGTCTCCTTGTCTTTAAAGCACTCAATAGCATGGCCCCGGAATATATATCGGAACTTTGTGTTCCATTTTCACCTAACAATAAACAAACAAAGTACGCTAAGATCAATGTCTCCTTGTCTTTAAAGCACTCAATAGCATGGCCCCGGAATATATATCGGAACTTTGTGTTCCATTTTCACCTAACAATAAACAAACAAAGTACGCTAAGATCAATGTCTCCTTGTCTCAATAGCATGCACTCAATAGCATGGCCCCGGAATATATATCGGAACTTTGTGTTACATTTTCACCTAACAATAAACAAACAAAGTACGCTAAGATCAATGACCCAATCCAATAAAAAACTAGTAGAAACCAATCTCACAAATAAGCCAAAATACCTACATCGATCTTTTGGCGTTTCTGGACCAAAGTCATGGAACAATCTTCCAATGGATATAAGATGTGCCGAAAATATCAATGAATTCAAGAAGAAATTAAAAACTCATCTTTTCCGCAAGTCGTATCCAGATTGTCCTTCATCCGTTCAATAATATTATGTGTAGATACTAAATATTATGCCAGTTTACTTTGAATCGACTATTTTTTATAATTAATTTCATCTGGATTATGTAACAAGATTAATTTGTGATTTCTAGGTATCTTTTAAGTTTTATATTTCACCATTTTCAATGTGTTAGCTATAGGACTAATTTTAACTTAATTTTAACTTATTGAATTTTTTAAAGTTTAATGTTTCACCATTTTCAATGTGTTAGCTATAGGACTAATTTTAAATTATTTTTTTGCAAACTGAAAGCGCCCTTGAGGTGACCACGGTTGTCACTAAACGGCGCTTTATAAATTGTCATTATTATTATTATTATTATGACAGGGAAAAAAATCCAATGTTTGCGTATATGCAATTATAAAACATTCGGTATCTATTTTATTACAAAAGTCACTAAATTGGTTGTATTATCTCAATAAAGATAAGGTGAATGTTGCGCAAGTGCTCACGTGATCACGTAATCCAACATATGATAGGTCGTAAGCCCTATAGAGTTCCTGGTTCTTTTATAATCTTCCAACTTGGTCTGCGTTCTTCTTTTCCATAGCATTGCCCACCTCACTGGCTATTGGGGTCTTCGGGTTGTACACTCTGCATTTCTGGGTATCACGTTTCTTTGTACCATCTTGGAGCAATTGTTTTTCTAGGTGTTCTTCTGGATGATAATAAAAGAGGAATATCAATATTTATTGTCACATTTACGGTATGGTCTTGTGGTCTCCTTTTTACGTTCCCATACCATCTCAATAACTGACGATTCTAACTTCGTCTCTGTTGTGATATTAATTGGTCAAAATGTAATATTACGTTGTCAAGATAATCAATAGGAAAACACTTTTTAAGAAGCATGTGTAAATTTGGCTCTACGACATTGGTCGGGAAAGGACGGAGAGCATTCTTTATAACAAATATTTGCCACATATATGATGTAAAGAACTCAGGGATTGTATGGCGTTGGCGGACTAACGGGTTTTCTTTTGTGGTTATTTTTTCATACCCTTATTGTTCTAAACTGTCTTTTATAATAATGAACACTTCCTTGCACCCTGTGCAAGTGATGAGTTTATAGTCTTTAAGTTTGATTTTTGTTTTTTTTTAATTTGTAGGTAATGCACTTTTTTATGTATTTATTTTTAATGTTATTTCTAATTTTGTTATTGTATGCTATTTATATTTGCAATGCTATTTTTGTGTATGTTTTGTTAGTTGGCATTCACTGTTACAAGTATCATTATTTCAAAATGCTTTAGCCCCGGCACAGGTTTTTTACCTAGTGGGGCATTGCAGTTAAGAATATTATTTGTCAATTATGTATATGTATGAATAAATGAATAAATAAAATAATATTACGTTGTGTTGTGTAGAAATGGACCCCATTTCGGAAGATCTGGACCCCGTGAGTCTGGCGGATTCAACCGACAGCCAGGAGTCGGCCGAGGACCAACATTCTTCTGCGATGGACGGGATCAGCAAGGACGACTCTCTGGATCTAGCCACGTCTCCGAGGGTGGAAGACCCTCACCATAATCTACTGCAACAGGACGGTAAGGAAACAAAAAATTTGCATATTATCATGCCAAACTTATTATGTTAACAATCAGTTATGTAAATAAGTATAATTAAAAAAAAATTGTTAGTTGGAAGAAATTTCCAAACGACAATAAACTCGCCACTTGCGAACGGTGCAAGAAAGTATTCATTATTATTATTATAAATGGTACTTAAGTAATAACACTAAGGTCCGAATGCAGAGTCCTATCTAAATACTAAATTCTAAATACTAACCATGGTGGCAAGTCTGGTTCGATCGGTGAAATCGAAACCCCTGTGATTACCCATATCATGGATATAATTATCGTATGGAGTTCTATGACATCTAAAGATATTGTAGAACTCCATATAATAATTATATCCATAATATGGGTAATCACGAGGGTTTCAATTTCGCCAATTGAACCAGACTTGCCCCCCATGTTGTCATTGCACAGTCGCTCACTTAAGTTAGGAGATCACGTGGCTTCCTAACTGGAGGATGCTACCAAGTTCACGTATGAGACACATTGCATTGCAGAGACATATCTAAATACTAACCATGTTTTCATTGCACAGTCGCTCACTTAAGTTAGGAGATCACGTGGCTTCCTAACTGGAGGATGCTACCAAGTTCACGTATGAGACACATTGCATTGCAGAGACATATCTAAATACTAACCATGTTTTCATTGCACAGTCGCTCACTTAAGTTAGGAGATCACGTGGCTTCCTAACTGGAGGATGCTACCAAGTTCACGTATGAGACACATTGCATTGCAGAGACATATCTAAATACTAACCATGTTTTCATTGCACAGTCGCTCACTTAAGTTAGGAGATCACGTGGCTTCCTAACTGGAGGATGCTACCAAGTTCACGTATGAGACACATTGCATTGCAGAGACATATCTAAATACTAACCATGTTTTCATTGCACAGTCGCTCACTTAAGTTAGGAGATCACGTGGCTTCCTAACTGGAGGATGCTACCAAGTTCACGTATGAGACACATTGCATTGCAGAGACATATCTAAATACTAACCATGTTTTCATTGCACAGTCGCTCACTTAAGTTAGGAGATCACGTGGCTTCCTAACTGGAGGATGCTACCAAGTTCACGTATGAGACACATTGCATTGCAGAGACATATCTAAATACTAACCATGTTTTCATTGCACAGTCGCTCACTTAAGTTAGGAGATCACGTGGCTTCCTAACTGGAGGATGCTACCAAGTTCACGTATGAGACACATTGCATTGCAGAGACATATCTAAATACTAACCATGTTTTCATTGCACAGTCGCTCACTTAAGTTAGGAGATCACGTGGCTTCCTAACTGGAGGATGCTACCAAGTTCACGTATGAGACACATTGCATTGCAGAGACATATCTAAATACTAACCATGTTTTCATTGCACAGTCGCTCACTTAAGTTAGGATACCACGTGGCTTCCTAACTGGAGGATGATACCAAGTTCACGTATGAGACACATTGCATTGCAGAGACATATCTAAATACTTAGCATCGGCGTAAACTAACATTTGCCAACTATCAAAAAGTAAGGTTGATAGCGTGGAACCTTACGAGTGGTTTAATACTAAAATACGAGGTTTTTTTGATGGATGATGATTTTAGTGACTTCGTCAAATATGTGTTTGGTAATTTTGTCAAATCATATACCAAACAAAGTATTCAGTGATCTATACGAGATGCCGAAAATTCGCTCTAATTTCAGAAGAATCGTGACATGGAACTGTCAGTGTGATCTTGGTTACATGTGTTGGTGTTGTTATTACAAAAGAACATTTTAAAAGTCAGTATAAACCTATACAAAACTATCTATCTCTTTTCTTCATACACAAAAATGTGAAATGCGACGCCATCGTCCTTAAGTTTAGCGTAGTATTAAGTATTTTGTTAGTGATGTCTCTGCAATACAATTGCTAATTTAAGAATACTAAATACTCCAGTGAGGTTAGGAGTTAGTATTTGGTTACTTAGGACTGTGCATTCGTGTTTTAATTTATATGAAATACATAATTGTTCAATTTTATCAAAATATTAAATTAATCAAGCTGTAAACAGTTTTAACATGCACTGTCATCGGTAATACACAAATTGTGAAGGTTTAAGAGCTTTACTGGTCGGGAAGTAAGTTAGAAATTAATTGTAAAATTACAGTACAGACGTAATTACATTTTTGAAGTGAAATTAAATAAAAGTGTGTAAAAATGAACTTATAATTGAAGCAGTCAAAACAAAATTAAACAAACCCACAATAATATCCAATATTTAGTCAACTATAGGAGAGTGTGTTTCTACAAGTCAAAAATGGACTAATAATATAATATTCTTGAAATCAAGTTTCGTCCTTTTTGAATCGAAGAAATACTAACAAGTTTTTAGAAACACTCTCATAGTTTATTCAATGTGGGTTAGTCCACTTTTGTTTTGACTACTTCAATTCTGGCACAGTTACATCATGTATAAGGGCCGTGGTTTTCACTGTTTATCAATCAATTTATCAATAGATGGCGTTAGTAAAAAGTTTGATTTTCATTCCATAGATGGGGTCGGTTCATTTTATACAATGTTCTTACTCTTTTTTTGTGAGATCAAATAAAAATATGATTTTACGTAACGCTCGATTCAAATAAACTAATTCGGGCCCACACGATTGTAATATTTAAGTACATACATTCTCATACAATAGTCTCAAAGTTTGCATTATTCTCCTTATGGATGTTCAATAGTTTTGCCTTTGTCCACTTCTAGATGACAAATATTAAGATGGCCAGCCAAGCAGATCTTAGCAGAGTATTGAATGAATATTGCTAAGATAAGTATATTGTTTAAATGAATGTTTCAGATGGCGTAGAAGACTCCCTAGAATGTCCCCTGTATGATACAACACCTGATCCTGTCGTAGCAGAAGTTGAAGTATTTTACAAGCCCAACAATCACAAGTAAATACACATTTATTATATTTAACATTCATTTGTAAGCCACAGAATAGTGCTTACACTACAGAGTTCTTACTTACATATACAGTGTTCAAGTAAGCTAATAATAATCCTTTTCTACAACAAAAACACCCCTTTAAATAATGCAAATAATAACACTACTGCTGTACAAATATAACACCCCTTTAAATAATGCAAATAATAACACTACTGCTGTACAAATATAACACCCCTTTAAATAATGCAAATAATAACACTACTGCTGTACAAATATAACACCCCTTTAAATAATGCAAATAATAACACTACTGCTGTACAAATATAACACCCCTTTAAATAATGCAAATAATAACACTACTGCTGTACAAATATAACACCCCTTTAAATAATGCAAATAATAACACTACTGCTGTACAAATATAACACCCCTTTAAATAATGCAAATAATAACACTACTGCTGTACAAATATAACACCCCTTTAAATAATGCAAATAATAACACTACTGCTGTACAAATATAAAAATATAACACCCCTTTAAATAATGCAAATAATAACACTACTGCTGTACAAATATAACACCCCTTTAAATAATGCAAATAATAACACTACTGCTGTACAAATATAACACCCCTTTAAATAATACAAATAATAACACTACTGCTGTACAAATATAACACCCCTTGCCAATAAATTGATGCAAATAATAACACTACTGCTGTACAAATATAACACCCCTTTAAATAATGCAAATAATAACACTACTGCTGTACAAATATAACACCCCTTTAAATAATGCAAATAATAACACTACTGCTGTACAAATATAACACCCCTTTAAATAATGCAAATAATAACACTACTGCTGTACAAATATAACACCCCTTTAAATAATGCAAATAATAACACTACTGCTGTACAAATATAACACCCCTTTAAATAATGCAAATAATAACACTACTGCTGTACAAATATAACACCCCTTTAAATAATGCAAATAATAACACTACTGCTGTACAAATATAACACCCCTTTAAATAATGCAAATAATAACACTACTGCTGTACAAATATAACACCCCTTTAAATAATGCAAATAATAACACTACTGCTGTACAAATATAACACCCCTTTAAATAATGCAAATAATAACACTACTGCTTTACAAATATAACACCCCTTTAAATAATGCAAATAATAACACTACTGCTGTACAAATATAACACCCCTTTAAATAATGCAAATAATAACACTACTGCTGTACAAATATAACACCCCTTTAAATAATGCAAATAATAACACTACTGCTGTACAAATATAACACCCCTTTAAATAATGCAAATAATAACACTACTGCTGTACAAATATAACACCCCTTTAAATAATGCAAATAATAACACTACTGCTGTACAAATATAACACCCCTTTAAATAATGCAAATAATAACACTACTGCTGTACAAATATAACACCCCTTTAAATAATACAAATAATAACACTACTGCTGTACAAATATAACACCCCTTGCCAATAAATTGATGCAAATAATAACACCAATGTTATACAAAAATAACACACCTTTTCCAATAAAATAACGCCAATAATAAGACCCCTTTACCAATAAAATAACACTCCATTTCCAATAAAATAATAACACCAATGTTATACAAAAATAACACACCTTTTCCAATAAAATAACGCCAATAATAAGACCCCTTTACCAATAAAATAACACTCCATTTCCAATAAAATAATAACACCAATGTTATACAAAAATAACACACCTTTTCCAATAAAATAACGCCAATAATAAGACCCCTTTACCAATAAAATAACACTCCATTTCCAATAAAATAATAACACCAATGTTATACAAAAATAACACACCTTTTCCAATAAAATAACGCCAATAATAAGACCCCTTTACCAATAAAATAACACTCCATTTCCAATAAAATAATAACACCAATGTTATACAAAAATAACACACCTTTTCCAATAAAATAATGCCAATAATAAGACCCCTTTACCAATAAAATAACACTCCATTTCCAATAAAATAATAACACCAATGTTATACAAAAATAACACACCTTTTCCAATAAAATAACGCCAATAATAAGACCCCTTTACCAATAAAATAACACTCCATTTCCAATAAAATAATAACACCAATGTTATACAAAAATAACACACCTTTTCCAATAAAATAACGCCAATAATAAGACCCCTTTACCAATAAAATAACACTCCATTTCCAATAAAATAATAACACCAATATTATACAAAAATAACACACCTTTTCCAATAAAATAACGCCAATAATAAGACCCCTTTACCAATAAAATAACACTCCATTTCCAATAAAATAATAACACCAATGTTATACAATAATAACACCCCTTTTCCAATAACATAACGCAAATAATGAACCCACTTTACTACGAAAATAACACCCTTTTTCCAATAAAATAATGCAAATAATAACACCAATGTTATACAAATATAACACCCCTTACCCAATAAAATAATGCGAAAATTCACACTGATGTTCTACAAAAATAACACCCCATTTCCAATAAAATAATAACACCAATGTTATACAAAAATAACACACCTTTTCCAATAAAATAACGCCAATAATAAGACCCCTTTACCAATAAAATAACACTCCATTTCCAATAAAATAATAACACCAATGTTATACAATAATAACACCCCTTTTCCAATAACATAACGCAAATAATAAACCCACTTTACTACGAAAATAACACCCTTTTTCCAATAAAATAATGCAAATAATAACACCAATGTTATACAAATATAACACCCCTTACCCAATAAAATAATGCGAAAATTCACACTGATGTTCTACAAAAATAACACCCCATTTCCAATAAAATAATAACACCAATGTTATACAAAAATAACACACCTTTTCCAATAAAATAACGCCAATAATAAGACCCCTTTACCAATAAAATAACACTCCATTTCCAATAAAATAATAACACCAATGTTATACAATAATAACACCCCTTTTCCAATAACATAACGCAAATAATAAACCCACTTTACTACGAAAATAACACCCTTTTTCCAATAAAATAATGCAAATAATAACACCAATGTTATACAAATATAACACCCCTTACCCAATAAAATAATGCGAAAATTCACACTGATGTTCTACAAAAATAACACCCCATTTCCAATAAACTAATGAAAATATTAACACCGATATTCTACAAAAATAACACCCCTTTTCTAATAAAATAATGCAAATATTCACACCGATGTTCTACAAAAATAACACCCCATTTACAATAAACTATTGAAAATAATAACACCGATGTTGTACAAGTATAACACCCCTTACCCAATAAAATAATGCAAAAATTCCAGAGATGTGCTTTATTTCAAATAAATCCATTTCAAATGGAAATGCAAAATGCAAAATAGGTATTTTCCATTTTGCATTTTAAATGCTTTTTTATTTCACCCATTTCCATTTCCATTTCCATTTTAAATGCTTTTCTCAATGCATTTTGCATTTCAAATGCATTTTTGCAACATTACTCTTCTTTGGTACCAAACCTAATTTTTTCATCGATTCATTTTATCTTGTGACCACATTAATCTTGTAATCTCCTTTTGAACTAATTAAATTCATGTATTTGATTTTACTTATATGGTTAACTGGTTATAGAAGAAATTGTAAAATTGATCCCATATATGACGCGGGTGTGGAGGAAAATGTAAAATAAGTAACTGGTCATTCTTACTGCTTTACCCCCCCCCCCCCTCTATTCGCAACTATTACCAAAAAAAGTATACCCGTATTTTTTTATTATCATTTAAAATATTTTTTGTAGGTCGCTAACGAGCTTCAAAATTTTGAAAAATACATGAAATTTTGTACCTATAGCTATCGTCTATGCAACAAGTCTAAATATTTAATTTTGACCCCAAAATGTGTTCAAATTATTATAAGGACCTATTGTATTGATATCAACATTGAAAAGTGTAGGATCTGATCCTTATGAATTTAAAATAATTTTTCAAACATTCGTCGTCAACTCGTGAAGCAAAGAAAAAATGTAGTAAAGTCACTGAAAAACGAATTCTATTAAAATATACCTCTCACTGTTCATTGAGATAGAAATCTAATAGAAAAATCACAAAACATGAATCAGTGTATGTACCGATTACCCATTTTAGAAAGAAACAATTTATAGCTCTTAAAAAAAACTCAAGAATTATGGAAACAAAGGAATTGAAAAATATCCTTGATCATTTGTGGTACCTATCAATCCAAAGAGCTTATCGCACTTGCATTTTTTGACGAAATTTTTTTCCAGAAATGGAATCGTATCTGACTTTTGAAATAAGATGAAGACTACAGTGTTGGTAAAAATACATAGGTACATTGCGAGCCGTGAATGATATTGTAGAACAAGGAGTGGCATAATTTGAAGAATACAATATGTTGATCATCACTAAAGAACAATATCTTCTTCTATTCTTTAAACAATATAAGAAGTACCCTGATACCAAAAATTCTACCTTTCTACCTTAAATGGCTGGACAGAGCCAACAAAGCGGCTTACTGTGTTCGATGCTTTGGTGTAAATGGTCCTACAGAGTTGAATGGATTGCCAAATTGTCACCAAATGTCCACAGTGGTCAAAGCATGAGAACTTTTTCTCAAGGACTGAAAAAGAATTGTTTCATAGAGCAATATAACACTGAAATATTAGTATAAGTACTTGGAGTGCTTCTGATTCATTAATCGGCGTTATACGATTTTTTAAAATAATAATAATTATCATTATATCTACTCAAAAAATAATTTTAGCAATATTTTTCATGTTCTAAATTGATTTTGTAAGTTTTCAGGCAATATAAGCAATTTTTTTTTTCATAAATTGCTGAATTTTGATTACTGGTAGCGACCCCTAAACATGACATGAAAAAATAAAACAAATATATATAAATATTTTTTTGTGTCTTAGAATCGAATTAAGGGGTGGACGCATAGAAATTTAAAAAAAAAATTACATAAATTTTTGACCAAATAAGAAGCATATGTAAGTAACTATTATTTGTTTGGAGAATTAAAATTAGTCTGAACTTAAGAAATTTATTCAAAAAGCTGTTCTACTTTATTTTTCATTATTAAATTAAAAAACTGTTTTTTTTTTCAACTTTTTCTTTTAACCTGAGAAACCATTTAGCATTTTGAAAATAGGTATTTTGCATTTGAAATGCTTTTTTAAAAACCATTTTGCATTTTGCATTTTCAAATGGAAAAGTTTCAACCCATTTCCATTTTGCATTTCAAATTGTTTTGGGTACCCATTTTGCACATCTCTGATTAAAATTCACACTGATGTTCTACAAAAATAACACCCCATTTCCAATAAACTAATGAAAATATTAACACCGATATTCTACAAAAATAACACCCCTCGGTGTTATGGGTGTTAACACCGATGTTGTAAAAATTTAACACCCCTTTTTCCAATAAAATTATGTAAATATTAACACCGATGATCTACAAAAATAACATCCCATTTCCAATAAACTAATGAAGATAATAACGCCGATGTTGTACAAATATAACACCCCTTTTTCTGCAAATATCAACAAAATTCACACTGATGTTCTACAAAAATAACACCCCATTTCCAATAAACTAATGAAAATATTAACACCGATATTCTACAAAAATAACACCCCTCGGTGTTATGGGTGTTAACACCGATGTTGTAAAAATTTAACACCCCTTTTTCCAATAAAATTATGTAAATATTAACACCGATGATCTACAAAAATAACAGCCCATTTCCAATAAACTAATGAAGATAATAATGAAGATAATAACGCCGATGTTGTACAAATATAACACCCTTTTTTCTGCAAATATCAACACCGATTTTCTACAAAAATAACACCCCATTTCCAGTATATTAATGAAATTTAATAACACCGATGTTGTACAAATATAAAACCCTTATCCAAAAAAATAATGCAAATATTAACACCGATGTTCTACAAAAATAACACCCCATTTCCAATAAACTAATGAAGATAACACCGATGTTGTAAATATATAACACCCCTTTTCCAATAAAATAATGCAAATATTAACACCAATGTTGTGCAAAAATAACACCCCATTTCCGATAAACTAATGAAGATAACACCGATGTTGTAAATATATAACACCCCTTTTCCAATAAAATAATGCAAATATTAACACCAATGTTGTGCAAAAATAACACCCCATTTCCAATAAACTAATGAAGATAACACCGATGTTGTAAATATATAACACCCCTTTTCCAATAAAATAATGCAAATATTAACACCAATGTTGTGCAAAAATAACACCCCATTTACAATAAACTAATGAAGATAATAACGCCGATGTTGTACAAATATAACACCCCTTTTTCTGCAAATATCAACATAACACCACTTTTCCAATAAAATAATGCAATAAGTAACACCGATTTTGTACAAAAATAACACCTCATTTTTAATAAAATAAAGCAAATAATAACACTGATGTCCTACAAAAGTATGGCCCATTTCCAATAAAATATTGCATTAATTAACACCGATGTTCTTCAAAAATAACACCACTTTTGCAATAAACTAATATATATAATAACACCTTCTTCTTCTTCTTCTTCTTTTGAATAGACCTTCAGGTCTGTTTTTTAAGAGGCCTGCTCTTCCTGCGAAGTGGACCCCCAGCTATCCCTCCATCTTTTTGGCGGTCTACCGCGAGGGCGGGTTCCGTGAGGCTGATTGTGAAGCACGATATGAGGAAGTCTGGTGCTGTCCATCCTTTGGACATGACCATACCAGTCCCTCCTCCGCTGCCTGCTCCATCTGATGATATCGTCAACCTCACATAGTTCCCTTATTCTGGAGTTCCTCACTCGGTCTCTCAGGGTTTTGCCTGCAATTGCTCTCAATGTCCTCATTTCTGAAGTCCTCAACATTTGTTTGCTTCTGACTGTGTCTGCTCGTGCCTCTATTCCGTATGTCATCACTGGTCTTACGCATGCTTTGTAGATTCTTACTTTGCTTTTAATGGCCATATCCTCATTTTTCCAAATAATGGATTTTAGGGCGCCCGAGACTGCAGCTGCCTTATTGACTTGGCTCTGAATTTCTTCACAGAGGTCAGCATCTTCTGTTATGTCAATTCCTAGGTATCTAAAGGTATTAACCTGTTCAATTGGGTTGTTGTCTATAGTCAGATTGCATGCTATGTGTGTTTTTGAGAATGTCATACATTTAGTCTTATTAATTGAAATTGCCATGTTGTATTGTTTGCAGGTGCTATGTAACCTGTTCAGCATTATCTGTAGGTCATTGTTAGTTTCGGCTACTATAATAGCGTCGTCGGCATAGCAAATTACATTAACAATTTCCTTCCCCATTCTGTACCCAAGCTGGGGCGATTTAATTTCCTTGATTAGTTCATCCATTATTAGATTAAACAGGAATGGGCTTAGACTATCTCCTTGTCGGACACCTGTCATTATAGGGATTGAATTGCTTAATTCATTGTCGTTTCTTATCTTTGTACTTGTATAATAACACCTGTTCGGGCGTTTAGGTTCCTACCTACCCATATCCTATCCTTTTTAAGGTATTGTCACCACGCTGAGACGACCGCTAGTCGGCTCGCCGCGCCGCCCGGAGAAGCCATTATTCAGTTACATACGACATATCGCGCGGTACAGAAACCTTCTACAGAAAACTTCAATAACGCGCGGTATCATTCAACTTCCTTCATCTTGATTATACCTATATCTATTTGTGCTGTGTTTTGTGTATGTACATTTTCTCTAGTGCTCTGGTCAGTGCAAATCTGAGGGCGGAAGGCAACCACCAGTGAATCGCCGGAACGGGGTAAGTCGCTCTCAGTTCTGGTGATAATATTCCCTTGTCTTCTCCTTTCCCGACCAAGTTCATCCCCAAATTACAGTCCACTCAAACGGTTCGGGCATCGTGCCGGCCAGAGCCAGAATTACCAATTCACTGAACCAGCGCCGAAACAGTTGGTCCTACGACCGGATATTTCCTCATAGTTTATTTCATAGTCATTTCGTAGTTTATTTCATATTTGTAGATATAGGTATATAACATTCAGTGCAAGTTAAATTTTCATATGAAAATAGGTCCATAATATTTATCAAAAGATAAAATATTTCGTTTCATTTCATGTTTGTAGGTATTATAACATTTAGTAGATACATAGGTACATACTATGTAGTTTCATTTTCATTCAAAAACAAATACGTGATATTTGACATAAGGTTGAATATTTATACATAGTTGTAGGTAGATTTCATTACAGATAAGATTCTTATTAAATATAGTTGACATTTCATATCGTTTTATAGGCACCTACGAACATATTTATTGTTTCATTTAACTGCATATAATAATTTAAACACTATCGTGTGTTATCATAAAACATCGTTGTTTTAAAATTTTGGTTTAATTCGTTTCGTAATTCGCAATATTTATGTACCTACTTTCAGTTGGTTGTCGATAGTAAATATCATTTGTGACTCGTTCATTTGGTTCGAGTCAATGATTCTTATATTTGAACGAATCATACTTACAAAAATATATAGAAAATAATTCGTTCAGATCCAACTCGGTGATTCGTCCGTTATCGTATGAACGAATCATACAAATTTGTTTACAGTACTTGTCTTGTTATAATATCAGGTTTCATTGTACTTCGTTGTTGGTTGTTTAAGGCAAGATAGATAAACAACTGAAAATACAGTTTTGATGTTCATTTTTTTTCAATTTATATCGTTTCAGTATATTGATAGTAGATATTTAGTTGCATTATATTATATATTTACATAATAATTTAAATATGGACAAAATAAATCACAAAATTAATTCATTAAAATTAAAACGACAACGATTGTTCGCTCGACTTAAAATTGCTTATGATCTAATAAATCAATTAAATGATGTCGCAAAATTGTCTCAATTCAAGGTTAGAGCCGAGAGAATTTACGAAACATTTCAACAATTCGAAAACTTACAAACCGAGCTGTCAGAGCTGGTTTCACTTCCTGAATGTGAGACACAAAATGATATATTAAATGTTTCAAATGCCTTTGATGAGCTGTATTATGCAATTATTTCGGCTCAGAAATCCATTATAGAGCCACAAAATTCAGATAACGCAGGGCCGTCTTCAGGTCGAATGCGTAACTTAATGACTCCGAAAATAAAGTTACCTTCATTCAGCGGCTCGATTAAAGATTGGGCACATTTTCACGCAATTTTTAAAAGCTTGGTACACGATAATACACAATTATCAAACATAGAAAAATTTCATTATTTATTAGGCAGTGTACAAGGCTCAACTCTCGCATTATTGAAATCTATACCTATTATAGATTCCAATTACACAGTGGCATGGGATACATTATTGAAAAATTATCAAAGCTCGCGTATTTTATTTATGCATTATGTAAATTCGATTCTCGATTATCAACCATCACATAATAATCAAAATTTCGTAAATGTTCTAAGAGAAAATCTAGCAGGTTTATATGATCTAAAGCGGGAAAGTTTATTTGAAGAATTTTTATGTCATTTGGCATTACGAAAATTGAACCCAAATGTACGCAGAGTTTTCGAAACTCGTGTGGAAATGAATAAAATACCTAAAATCGAAGATTTAATTGAATTTTTATTTTGTCAAAATCGTATTAACCAAATGTCAGAAATGAAAATCGAAAAATCACCAAATTCAAAACGTGTGATGTTTAATTCAACCATAAATAATAAGTCTGATAATAAAATTTCAGCATGTCATAAATGTAAACAGGGTCATCGGTTATATGCGTGTAACGAATTTATTAAAATGAATTCTTTGGATAGAAGAGAATTTGTAAAAGGGGAGAAACTTTGTTTCAATTGTTTAAATCCACATTATATAAAAAAGTGTAATTCAAAATTCCGTTGTAAGATTTGTCGACAATCACATCATACACTTTTACATATTAATAAAAATTCTTTGTCTGACCAAAATAATTCGTCAACATCAAATGACGGCGCTATAAATTCTTCCTTTTCTAATGACAATACGCAAATTTCATTACAATGCCATTCTGTAAGTACAAGTACAGTACTACCCACCGCTCTCGTCCATTTTGTAGACGTTTCAGGTCAAATGCACCAGGTTCGAATTCTAGTCGATACCGGAAGTGAGGTATCATTTATTTCAAAACGATTATGTAATATTTTAGGGCTGTCATTAAATACCTACGACGGTATTATCAGAGGAGCAAATGGCACATTAATTCAAAATATACACGGGCAAACAACATGTAAATTACATTCTAGAATTGATGAATCAATAGTGATCTCCGCTCGGTGTATAGTTTTACCTAAGATTACTAACAAAATTCCATCGGTGTGTCTACCTCAGAATATAATTCGTGAGTTTTGTCATCTGCCATTAGCCGACCCTAATTTTGATATCCCTGGTGAAATAAATTTCTTAGCGGGAGCTGATATTATTTCGAAAATCTGGAAAAATAATTCGATTAAGAGTAAACAAAGCGATCTCATCGCGGTAGATAGCGTATTCGGTTTCATAATTATGGGATCTTTTATGAGACCTATATCCATTGACAATGAAAGATCAACCTTTTGCAATAGTGTTGATTTAAATAATGCAGTTAGGCGCTTCTGGGAGATAGAAGAGATTCCGCACATTCCGATATCGAACCCCGATGACGTGAAGTGCGAAGAAATTTATAAAAATACATGTAGTAGAGATCATAATGGAAGGTATATCGTCGCACTTCCATTTAAAACTCATTCACAGAATAATATAAGGTTGGGTGATTCATTTCATACGGCATTGAAACGGTTTCATAACTTAGAAAAACGTCTTTCACACGACGCTCAATTATCCCAACATTACAATCGATATATGAAAGAATTTCTAGAATCAGGATTTATGCGTCGGACTACAATAGACACTTCGTCACAAATAACAAATTCTTACTTTATACCTCACCATGCAGTGGTACAAAACCTCGCAAATAAAATTAAAATACGTGTTGTTTTCGACGCCTCTTGCAAAACTAGTACAAATGTTTCATTAAACGATTTATTACTTTCGGGGCCCAAATTACAGCGGGAAATTTCACAAATTTTACTTAATTTTCGTTTATATCCAATTGTTTTTACTACTGACATTCAAAAAATGTTCTTGCAAGTTCTTGTTAGAGAGGAAGACCTTGACTTCCAAAGAATATTGTGGCGTTTCTCGTCTTCGGAGCCTGTAGAACAATACAATTTGACGACAGTCACTTTCGGAATAAGTTCATCACCATTTTTAGCAATCCGTACCATACATCAATTGGTGAAAGACGAAGGTTCACAATTTCCCATTGCTTCACGAGTACTTTTGTCCGACACATATGTAGATGATATTGCCACTGGAGAGTGGGATATAATTAACGCGTTGGAACTTCAGTCTCAATTGATTCAACTTTTGGGAAAGGGAGGCTTTCAACTCAGAAAATGGATGAGCAATTCATCCAAACTTCTGGAAAATATTCCCCCTGACCATAGAGTCAGTTCTAATTCAAAGGTTTCGTTCCAAGATGAAACACCGGGTACCCTTAAAATTTTAGGTTTGACGTGGGATCCACATATGGATACCTTTTCTTACTCAGTCGAGCCCAACATAAATGTATATACAAAACGAGCAATTTTAAGCTGTGTTGCTCGCATTTTTGATCCAATAGGTTTGATCACACCAGTGGTTTTTAAAATCAAATGTTTACTACAAGAAATATGGAAACGTAAAATAGATTGGGACCAAAATTTACCTCCGCAAATAATAGAAATATGGCGACGTTTCTTAGAAGAGCTTCCATACCTATCACGCCTACAATTGCCTAGGCATTGCCATACTTATAAAAATTCTCAATGCGTTTTAGTAGGGTTTTCTGATGCAAGTGAATTAGGTTATGGGGCATCCATTTATCTGGTTTCAAACTTAGAAAATCCGAAGATAACATTGGTTATTGGTAAATCAAAGGTAGCCCCGCTGAAAACATTATCTGTCCCTAGGCTAGAACTAATGGCCGCGTATCTCCTTTCAAATTTAATGAAAAATGTTGTTTCAGCAATTAATACGCAAATACCTATTACAAAAATATATTTGTTCTCAGATTCAAAAATTGTTTTATCGTGGCTTTTGATGCCACCACACACATTAAAAACTTTCGTTGCGAACCGCGTTATTAAAATTTTGGACAATTCTGACGGCCTACACTGGTACCATGTGAGTTCGAAAGAAAACCCAGCAGATATTGCTTCTCGTGGTTTATACCCAGCTGATATAATGGATAACAAACTATGGTTCGAGGGCCCTCCTTGGTTGAGCAGGCCATTACCTGAATGGCCATTAACCTTATCCATGACACCCCATATCGAAAATATACCTGAAGTAAAATCTTTCGTTACCGCGACCCAACCCTTAGACACCCCTGAAGATACTTTCAATGTATTCCGATTCTCTTCTTGGACTCGTTTTCAACGTGTAGTTGCTTGGTGTCTTAGATTTATTAAAAATTGTCGCAAAGGGAAACAATCTGTTCATTCCAATTTTTTGACGTTTTCAGAAATCGATCATGCTAACATTGTCATTTTTAAATGTACTCAGGATCACTTCTTTTCATCTGAAATTCATTCTCTAGAAGGTGGTTTAATCAAAACTACGCGTTTTCAAAAACTTAATGTTTTTCTCGATGACGATAAATTATTGCGTGTTGGCGGGCGGTTGAAGTACTCTAACCTCAATTACAATCAAAAATTCCCTATTATTCTTCCAAAAAACAGCAAGGTGACGGAATTAATTATAGAATATTTTCATAAAGTTTATTTACACGCCGGCTCACGTTCTTTGCAATTTTTAATTCAACAAAATTACTGGATAATGTCGGCGCGAAATAAAATAAGGAAAATTGTCTCAAAATGCGTCAGATGCGCTAGGCTGAAAGCTTCCGTTTCACCGCCTATCATGAGTAACTTGCCACAATCTCGAGTCACACCCAATAGAGTTTTCAGTAACACGGGCGTTGATTTAGCGGGACCATACGTCTTAAAGGAAAGCAAACGTAGAGGTTCCAAAACATATAAGAGTTACTTCGCAATATTTATTTGCATGTCAACAAAGGCGATTCACTTGGAAGTCCTTACTGACTTATCTACCGAAACATTCATTGCAACATTAGATAGATTTGCTTCAAGACGAGGTATACCTAATACCTTATATTCAGATGGTGGGACAAATTTTGTAGGATCTAAACGGTATTTAATTGGCGTTCAAAATTTTCTAAACAGTTGCAAGGAAAGTGAAATTCTAGCTCATTATTGTTCAGAAAAAGGGATTGAATGGAGATTCAACCCCCCTTCTAGCCCTCACTTCGGAGGCATTTGGGAAGGGAACATTCGAGTAATAAAAATTCATTTAAAACGAGTAATAGGTGAAAATATCCTAACATATGAAGAATTTTCCACAATTTTGATTAAGATAGAAGCCATATTAAACTCTCGTCCCTTATGTCCTTTGACGTCAGATCCTGAAGATATTCAGGCCTTAACTCCCGGCCATTTTCTTGTAGGTGTTCCACTGATTTCGTTGCCAGAAAAGGATTTTACAGAAACTCCACAAAACCGATTAAGTCGGTGGGAACTAGTGCAAAAAATGACACAACATTTGTGGCAGCGTTGGAGTTCAGAATACTTGCAATCGTTGCAAAACCGTGTCAAATGGTATAAAGAGAATAGAAATTTTCAAGAGGGTGATCTGGTTGTCATTAAGGATTCACGAATACCACCCTTAAAGTGGCCACTCGCTCGTATAAGGGAAGTGAAACCAGGTTCTGACGGAGTCGTTCGAGTAGTATCCGTCCAAACAAAGGACGGTATTTACTTGCGCCCTGCCGCAAAACTTTGTCTATTACCCATAAATTAATAAGAAACATTTTATATGTTATAATTTCGTTAACTTAGGTATAGTTCCTTTCATGACAAACAGTCTATTACTTTCTTATAGATAATTTTCATTACTTTTCGTTTTATTTCATGTCAATTTATTTGAGTCTTTTATTATGATTGACCTCGTAAATCATAGTTATTTACACGTTTATTTCTTTACTTGTAAATATTCTTTGTTTCATTACTTTTATTCCTTTAAAGGTAGGCTTATTTAGATTCGTTACAATAGGTGTCTTATCCTATGTATATGTTATTTAGTTTCATAGCATAAGGGCGATTATCTTCATATTCTTAAGTTACATTTTCGTTATTTTTTCTTTTCTTCTTCTTTTTCGCCTATTTTAAAATTGGTAATTTTGGCGGGCGGTATATGTTCGGGCGTTTAGGTTCCTACCTACCCATATCCTATCCTTTTTAAGGTATTGTCACCACGCTGAGACGACCGCTAGTCGGCTCGCCGCGCCGCCCGGAGAAGCCATTATTCAGTTACATACGACATATCGCGCGGTACAGAAACCTTCTACAGAAAACTTCAATAACGCGCGGTATCATTCAACTTCCTTCATCTTGATTATACCTATATCTATTTGTGCTGTGTTTTGTGTATGTACATTTTCTCTAGTGCTCTGGTCAGTGCAAATCTGAGGGCGGAAGGCAACCACCAGTGAATCGCCGGAACGGGGTAAGTCGCTCTCAGTTCTGGTGATAATATTCCCTTGTCTTCTCCTTTCCCGACCAAGTTCATCCCCAAATTACAGTCCACTCAAACGGTTCGGGCATCGTGCCGGCCAGAGCCAGAATTACCAATTCACTGAACCAGCGCCGAAACAACACCTATGTTGTAAAAATATAACACCCCTTTTCCAATATAATAATGCATATTTTAACCCTGATGTTCTACAAAAATAACTCCCCATTTCCAATCAACTACTGAAGCTAATAACACCTATGTTGTAAAAGTATAACAGCCCTTTTCCAATAAAATAATGCAAATATTAACACCGATGTTCTACAAAAATAACAGCCCATTTCCAATAAACTAATGAAGATAATAATATAGATGTTGTTCAAATATAACACCCCTTTTTCTGCAAATATCAACACCGATGTTCTACAAAAATAACACCCCATTTCCAGTATTCTAATGAAAATAATAACACCGATGTTGTACAAATATAACACCCCTTATCCAATAAAATAATGCAAATATTCACACTGATGTTCTACAAAAATAACACCACTTTTCCAATAAAATAATGCAATAAGTAACACCGATTTTGTACAAAAATAACACCTCATTTTTAATAAAATAAAGCAAATAATAACACTGATGTCCTACAAAAGTATGGCCCATTTCCAATAATATATTGCATTAATTAACACCGATGTTCTTCAAAAATAACACCACTTTTGCAATAAACTAATATATATAATAACACCTATGTTGTAAAAATATAACACCCCTTTTCCAATATAATAATGCATATTTTAACCCTGATGTTCTACAAAAATAACTCCCCATTTCCTACTGAAGCTAATAACACCTATGTTGTAAAAATATAACAGCCCTTTTCCAATAAAATAATGCAAATATTAACACCGATGTTCTACAAAAATAACAGCCCATTTCCAATAAACTAATGAAGATAATAATATAGATGTTGTTCAAATATAACACCCCTTTTTCTGCAAATATCAACACCGATGTTCTACAAAAATAACACCCCATTTCCAGTATTCTAATGAAAATAATAACACCGATGTTGTACAAATATAACACCCCTTATCCAATAAAATAATGCAAATATTCACACTGATGTTCTACAAAAATAACACACCATTTCCAATAAAATAATGCAATAAGTAACACCGATTTTGTACAAAAATAACACCTCATTTTTAATAAAATAAAGCAAATAATAACACTGATGTCCTACAAAAGTATGGCCCATTTCCAATAAAATATTGCATTAATTAACACCGATGTTCTTCAAAAATAACACCACTTTTGCAATAAACTAATATATATAATAACACCTATGTTGTAAAAATATAACACCCCTTTTCCAATATAATAATGCATATTTTAACCCTGATGTTCTACAAAAATAACTCCCCATTTCCAATCAACTACTGAAGCTAATAACACCTATGTTGTAAAAATACTAGTTGCATGTAACACATGAGATCCAACTGTCGATAGCGATAGTATGTATAGTTGAAGAATATGTACCAAACTATAAACCCATAGATACAAATTATTGAATATTTTCAGATATTTTGTTTTCTATACAACATATGTAGGTATGTATGTCAAGATAGGATAGTATGGAGGAAGATCCTTTTTCCTACCCAGAATATGCAAATAGCATGATGGTATGTATGTATGTTTGGAGATGAAATATCAAACTATTAAGTCTTCTTACATATTGTGTATAGGCGACTGCCATACAAAATGTATGAAGCGATGTCGTCACTAAATTCAATTTTTAAAAAAATTGTTAAAAAAAAATTGAGATCTTCTGCTACAATGTTAATATTTATTATAGAAAATTAAATTATCTAGTTGGGGTGTTTCGGCTTTTTTCGATAATTGTAAAAGTTTTGGAAACAGGCAGTTAAACTCATAAATTTATCATAAAAAAAATATTTTTCTTAATAAAAAATGTTTGAGAAACCCTGGAATTTTTTTGAAAAAACCTATTTGAGATTTTGTATTTGTCTATGTTTGTACCAATTTTCAGCGTTCTAGCGTTTATGGTTTCTGAGATATATGGAAAAATAAAATAAAAATTCAAAAGTTGATAACCCCTGACTGAAACAAAAATTTAAAATTCCGAGTATAAAAGTTTTGTAGGCCTGTAACTGTTTATATATTCTGAAATTTTAGGCTCTGTAAATTGAGCGGATCAAAAGTTATAAGGGGGGGACGGACACACAGACACACAGACACACACACACACACAGACACACGAAATGTTTTACTCCGAATTCTGAGTAAATCCGTGTATGGAACATATATGCTGCGAAGCCTCTAAGTTGGTGTTTTTTGACTTCAAAGTTGGAAAAGCCGTGAAAAAAGTAGACCTCTCCATACAATTCTCGCGTATTCTGGCTTGATACATTGTCGATATGTTAAGAGAACAAAGTTCTCCTGAACAAATCAACAGTTGGATAACAGCCCTTTTCCAATAAAATAATGCAAATATTAACACCGATGTTCTACAAAAATAACAGCCCATTTCCAATAAACTAATGAAGATAATAATATAGATGTTGTTCAAATATAACACCCCTTTTTCTGCAAATATCAACACCGATGTTCTACAAAAATAACACCCCATTTCCAGTATTCTAATGAAAATAATAACACCGATGTTGTACAAATATAACACCCCTTATCCAATAAAATAATGCAAATATTCACACTGATGTTCTACAAAAATAACACCACTTTTCCAATAAAATAATGCAATAAGTAACACCGATTTTGTACAAAAATAACACCTCATTTTTAATAAAATAAAGCAAATAATAACACTGATGTCCTACAAAAGTATGGCCCATTTCCAATAAAATATTGCATTAATTAACACCGATGTTCTTCAAAAATAACACCACTTTTGCAATAAACTAATATATATAATAACACCTATGTTGTAAAAATATAACACCCCTTTTCCAATATAATAATGCATATTTTAACCCTGATGTTCTACAAAAATAACTCCCCATTTCCTACTGAAGCTAATAACACCTATGTTGTAAAAATATAACACCCCTTTTCCAATATAATAATGCATATTTTAACCCTGATGTTCTACAAAAATAACTCCCCATTTCCTACTGAAGCTAATAACACCTATGTTGTAAAAATATAACAGCCCTTTTCCAATAAAATAATGCAAATATTAACACCGATGTTCTACAAAAATAACAGCCCATTTCCAATAAACTAATGAAGATAATAATATAGATGTTGTTCAAATATAACACCCCTTTTTCTGCAAATATCAACACCGATGTTCTACAAAAATAACACCCCATTTCCAGTATTCTAATGAAAATAATAACACCGATGTTGTACAAATATAACACCCCTTATCCAATAAAATAATGCAAATATTCACACTGATGTTCTACAAAAATAACACACCATTTCCAATAAAATAATGCAATAAGTAACACCGATTTTGTACAAAAATAACACCTCATTTTTAATAAAATAAAGCAAATAATAACACTGATGTCCTACAAAAGTATGGCCCATTTCCAATAAAATATTGCATTAATTAACACCGATGTTCTTCAAAAATAACACCACTTTTGCAATAAACTAATATATATAATAACACCTATGTTGTAAAAATATAACACCCCTTTTCCAATATAATAATGCATATTTTAACCCTGATGTTCTACAAAAATAACTCCCCATTTCCAATCAACTACTGAAGCTAATAACACCTATGTTGTAAAAATATAACAGCCCTTTTCCAATAAAATAATGCAAATATTAACACCGATGTTCTACAAAAATAACATCCCATTTCCAATAAACTAATGAAGATAATAATATAGATGTTGTTCAAATATAACACCCCTTTTTCTGCAAATATCAACACCGATGTTCTACAAAAATAACACCCCATTTCCAGTATTCTAATGAAAATAATAACACCGATGTTGTACAAATATAACACCCCTTATCCAATAAAATAATGCAAATATTCACACTGATGTTCTACAAAAATAACACACCATTTCCAATAAAATAATGCAATAAGTAACACCGATTTTGTACAAAAATAACACCTCATTTTTAATAAAATAAAGCAAATAATAACACTGATGTCCTACAAAAGTATGGCCCATTTCCAATAAAATATTGCATTAATTAAACACCGATGTTCTTCAAAAATAACACCACTTTTGCAATAAACTAATATATATAATAACACCTATGTTGTAAAAATATAACACCCCCTTTTCCAATATAATAATGCATATTTTAACCCTGATGTTCTACAAAAATAACTCCCCATTTCCAATCAACTACTGAAGCTAATAACACCTATGTTGTAAAAATATAACAGCCCTTTTCCAATAAAATAATGCAAATATTAACACCGATGTTCTACAAAAATAACAGCCCATTTCCAATAAACTAATGAAGATAATAATATAGATGTTGTTCAAATATAACACCCCTTTTTCTGCAAATATCAACACCGATGTTCTACAAAAATAACACCCCATTTCCAGTATTCTAATGAAAATAATAACACCGATGTTGTACAAATATAACACCCCTTATCCAATAAAATAATGCAAATATTCACACTGATGTTCTACAAAAATAACACACCATTTCCAATAAAATAATGCAATAAGTAAACACCGATTTTGTACAAAAATAACACCTCATTTTTAATAAAATAAAGCAAATAATAACACTGATGTCCTACAAAAGTATGGCCCCATTTCCAATAAAATATTGCATTAATTAACACCGATGTTCTTCAAAAATAACACCACTTTTGCAATAAACTAATATATATAATAACACCTATGTTGTAAAAATATAACACCCCTTTTCCAATATAATAATGCATATTTTAACCCTGATGTTCTACAAAAATAACTCCCCATTTCCTACTGAAGCTAATAACACCTATGTTGTAAAAATATAACAGCCCTTTTCCAATAAAATAATGCAAATATTAACACCGATGTTCTACAAAAATAACATCCCATTTCCCATTTCCAATAAACTAATGAAGATAATAATATAGATGTTGTTCAAATATAACACCCCTTTTTCTGCAAATATCAACACCGATGTTCTACAAAAATAACACCCCATTTCCAGTATTCTAATGAAAATAATAACACCGATGTTGTACAAATATAACACCCCTTATCCAATAAAATAATGCAAATATTCACACTGATGTTCTACAAAAATAACACACCATTTCCAATAAAATAATGCAATAAGTAACACCGATTTTGTACAAAAATAACACCTCATTTTTAATAAAATAAAGCAAATAATAACACTGATGTCCTACAAAAGTATGGCCCATTTCCAATAAAATATTGCATTAATTAACACCGATGTTCTTCAAAAATAACACCACTTTTGCAATAAACTAATATATATAATAACACCTATGTTGTAAAAATATAACACCCCTTTTCCAATATAATAATGCATATTTTAACCCTGATGTTCTACAAAAATAACTCCCCATTTCCTACTGAAGCTAATAACACCTATGTTGTAAAAATATAACAGCCCTTTTCCAATAAAATAATGCAAATATTAACACCGATGTTCTACAAAAATAACAGCCCATTTCCAATAAACTAATGAAGATAATAATATAGATGTTGTTCAAATATAACACCCCTTTTTCTGCAAATATCAACACCGATGTTCTACAAAAATAACACCCCATTTCCAGTATTCTAATGAAAATAATAACACCGATGTTGTACAAATATAACACCCCTTATCCAATAAAATAATGCAAATATTCACACTGATGTTCTACAAAAATAACACACCATTTCCAATAAAATAATGCAATAAGTAACACCGATTTTGTACAAAAATAACACCTCATTTTTAATAAAATAAAGCAAATAATAACACTGATGTCCTACAAAAGTATGGCCCATTTCCAATAAAATATTGCATTAATTAACACCGATGTTCTTCAAAAATAACACCACTTTTGCAATAAACTAATATATATAATAACACCTATGTTGTAAAAATATAACACCCCTTTTCCAATATAATAATGCATATTTTAACCCTGATGTTCTACAAAAATAACTCCCCATTTCCTACTGAAGCTAATAACACCTATGTTGTAAAAATATAACAGCCCTTTTCCAATAAAATAATGCAAATATTAACACCGATGTTCTACAAAAATAACATCCCATTTCCAATAAACTAATGAAGATAATAATATAGATGTTGTTCAAATATAACACCCCTTTTTCTGCAAATATCAACACCGATGTTCTACAAAAATAACACCCCATTTCCAGTATTCTAATGAAAATAATAACACCGATGTTGTACAAATATAACACCCCTTATCCAATAAAATAATGCAAATATTCACACTGATGTTCTACAAAAATAACACACCATTTCCAATAAAATAATGCAATAAGTAACACCGATTTTGTACAAAAATAACACCTCATTTTTAATAAAATAAAGCAAATAATAACACTGATGTCCTACAAAAGTATGGCCCATTTCCAATAAAATATTGCATTAATTAACACCGATGTTCTTCAAAAATAACACCACTTTTGCAATAAACTAATATATATAATAACACCTATGTTGTAAAAATATAACACCCCTTTTCCAATATAATAATGCATATTTTAACCCTGATGTTCTACAAAAATAACTCCCCATTTCCAATCAACTACTGAAGCTAATAACACCTATGTTGTAAAAATATAACAGCCCTTTTCCAATAAAATAATGCAAATATTAACACCGATGTTCTACAAAAATAACAGCCCATTTCCAATAAACTAATGAAGATAATAATATAGATGTTGTTCAAATATAACACCCCTTTTTCTGCAAATATCAACACCGATGTTCTACAAAAATAACACCCCATTTCCAGTATTCTAATGAAAATAATAACACCGATGTTGTACAAATATAACACCCCTTATCCAATAAAATAATGCAAATATTCACACTGATGTTCTACAAAAATAACACACCATTTCCAATAAAATAATGCAATAAGTAACACCGATTTTGTACAAAAATAACACCTCATTTTTAATAAAATAAAGCAAATAATAACACTGATGTCCTACAAAAGTATGGCCCATTTCCAATAAAATATTGCATTAATTAACACCGATGTTCTTCAAAAATAACACCACTTTTGCAATAAACTAATATATATAATAACACCTATGTTGTAAAAATATAACACCCCTTTTCCAATATAATAATGCATATTTTAACCCTGATGTTCTACAAAAATAACTCCCCATTTCCTACTGAAGCTAATAACACCTATGTTGTAAAAATATAACAGCCCTTTTCCAATAAAATAATGCAAATATTAACACCGATGTTCTACAAAAATAACATCCCATTTCCAATAAACTAATGAAGATAATAATATAGATGTTGTTCAAATATAACACCCCTTTTTCTGCAAATATCAACACCGATGTTCTACAAAAATAACACCCCATTTCCAGTATTCTAATGAAAATAATAACACCGATGTTGTACAAATATAACACCCCTTATCCAATAAAATAATGCAAATATTCACACTGATGTTCTACAAAAATAACACACCATTTCCAATAAAATAATGCAATAAGTAACACCGATTTTGTACAAAAATAACACCTCATTTTTAATAAAATAAAGCAAATAATAACACTGATGTCCTACAAAAGTATGGCCCATTTCCAATAAAATATTGCATTAATTAACACCGATGTTCTTCAAAAATAACACCATTTTTGCAATAAACTAATATATATAATAACACCTATGTTGTAAAAATATAACACCCCTTTTCCAATATAATAATGCATATTTTAACCCTGATGTTCTACAAAAATAACTCCCCATTTCCAATCAACTACTGAAGCTAATAACACCTATGTTGTAAAAATATAACAGCCCTTTTCCAATAAAATAATGCAAATATTAACACCGATGTTCTACAAAAATAACAGCCCATTTCCAATAAACTAATGAAGATAATAATATAGATGTTGTTCAAATATAACACCCCTTTTTCTGCAAATATCAACACCGATGTTCTACAAAAATAACACCCCATTTCCAGTATTCTAATGAAAATAATAACACCGATGTTGTACAAATATAACACCCCTTATCCAATAAAATAATGCAAATATTCACACTGATGTTCTACAAAAATAACACACCATTTCCAATAAAATAATGCAATAAGTAACACCGATTTTGTACAAAAATAACACCTCATTTTTAATAAAATAAAGCAAATAATAACACTGATGTCCTACAAAAGTATGGCCCATTTCCAATAAAATATTGCATTAATTAACACCGATGTTCTTCAAAAATAACACCACTTTTGCAATAAACTAATATATATAATAACACCTATGTTGTAAAAATATAACACCCCTTTTCCAATATAATAATGCATATTTTAACCCTGATGTTCTACAAAAATAACTCCCCATTTCCAATCAACTACTGAAGCTAATAACACCTATGTTGTAAAAATATAACAGCCCTTTTCCAATAAAATAATGCAAATATTAACACCGATGTTCTACAAAAATAACAGCCCATTTCCAATAAACTAATGAAGATAATAATATAGATGTTGTTCAAATATAACACCCCTTTTTCTGCAAATATCAACACCGATGTTCTACAAAAATAACACCCCATTTCCAGTATTCTAATGAAAATAATAACACCGATGTTGTACAAATATAACACCCCTTATCCAATAAAATAATGCAAATATTCACACTGATGTTCTACAAAAATAACACACCATTTCCAATAAAATAATGCAAATAATAACACTGACGTTCTATAAAAATAATACCCCATTACCAATAAACTAATGAAGATAATAACACAGATGTTGTACATATATAATACCCCTTTTCCAATAAAATAATGCAAATATTAACACCGATGTTCTACAAAAATAACACTCCATTTCCAATAAACTAATGAACATAATAACACAGATGTTGTACAAATATAATACCCCTTTTCCAATAAAATAATGCAAATATTAACACCCATGTTGTACAAATATAACAACCCTTTTCCAATAAAATAATGCAAATATTAACACCGATGTTCTACAAAAATAACACTCCATTTCCAATAAACTAATGAACATAATAACACAGATGTTGTACAAATATAATACCCCTTTTCCAATAAAATAATGCAAATATTAACACCCATGTTGTACAAATATAACAACCCTTTTCCAATAAAATAATGCAAATATTAACACCCATGTTGTACAAATATAACAACCCTTTTCCAATAAAATAATGCAAATATTAACACCGATGTTCTACAAAAATAACACTCCATTTCCAATAAACTAATGAACATAATAACACAGATGTTGTACAAATATAATACCCCTTTTCCAATAAAATAATGCAAATATTAACACCCATGTTGTACAAATATAATACCCCTTTTCCAATAAAATAATGCAAATATTAACACCCATGTTGTACAAATATAACAACCCTTTTCCAATAAAATAATGCAAATATTAACACCGTTGTTCTACAAAAATAACACTCCATTTCCAATAAACTAATGCAAATATTACACCAATGTTCTACAAAAATAACACCCCTTTTCCAAAACTAACCTGAATAATAACACTCCTTTTCCAATAAAATAAAATAATACAAACAACAACAGCGCTTCTCTACAAAAAAGAACAACCCTTTTTCAATAAAATTATGCAAATAATAGCACCGCTTTACTACAAAAATAACACCCCTTTTCCATTGAAATAACGCAAATAATAACACTTCTTTTCCAATAAAAAATATTCCAATATCCAAAGGAAGCTTAGAATATAACTTTTCCTTTATGTATTCAACACCTTAGGTGATGAGAAGCGGCAAGACCAGATGCTTTCTTCACACGGACAGTAAACAATATACATTCTGGCAAATCATTATCTAATTGAAAACCTTATTGGACGTATACAAAATAATGTATAATACACATTATTTTGTGTACCTCCCAAGTTAGTCTGAGGCAGTCTTAAGTAGGGTAGGTGTGAATTTCAAAATTATACAGAACTTTTTTATGCATGTATTACATTTTTAGTCTATTTTATCAAATCATATTTAAAAATTAACGACTTCAACTGCTCAAGCATATATTTAATTCAGGTAAATGTGTTGTATTTTAAAATTGTCCACATTGTTCTGATTGTTTACTTCGTAACTTCTTATTCTCCATTGTATTGCTCATAAATCGTACACTTGAGCAGTTGTTTATATGAGGAATAACAATACTATTGTATACTAATTTAGCTGTCTTCAAATCTAGTTTGTTTCTTATTCTGCTCAAAAAACCAACCTTCTTGGCAATTTTATAATCATTATACATAATATGTGCTTGTCAAACCTTAATCTATTGTCAATCAATTCTCATGTCATCAATTTCCTAATTATGAATATTTAGTGTGTACTCAGTATCTCTGTGACTGCTTATATTTGATCATCTTATATTTGATGTTTTCACGGGTGAAATATGTTATAATATTTTTATCTCGGTTTTCCCGTGTCAGTAGGTCTTGACCAAGACCATTTGTCTCCCGATATATATATATATATATATATATATATATATATATATATATATATATATATATATATATATATATATATATATATATATATATATATATATATATATATATATATATATATATATATATATATATATATATATATATATATATATATATATATATATATATATATATATATATATATATATATATATATATATATATATATATATATATATATATATATATATATATATATATATATATATATATATATATATATATATATATATATATATATATATATATATATATATATATATATATATATATATATATATATATATATATATATATATATATATATATATATATATATATATATATATATATATATATATATATATATATGTTATTATTAAGTATTTTGGGGATAACCCGCGTCAAATTCTGATTCCCGAGAGAATCAGTCGTCTGCCGACGTTTCGTCTGAATCACATCAGACATTTTCAATAGGCGCCTTGTTAATAAATTTCCGTTATCCCCAAAATACTTAATAATAACATATTTTGTACTCGCGAAAACCTTAGATTTAACATATATATATATATATATATATATATATATATATATATATATATATATATATATATATATATATATATATATATATATATATATATATATATATATATATATATATATATATATATATATATATATATATATATATATATATATATATATATATATATATATATATATATATATATATATATATATATATATATATATATATATATATATATATATATATATATATATATATATATATATATATATATATATGTATATATATATATATATATATATATATATATATATATATATATATATATATATATATATATATATATATATATATATAATGAATAAAATTGGACCGAGAACTGAACCTTGAGGTACTCCTTTAACTGTTAATTGTGCTTTGTAAGAAAATTCTCCGTATTAAGTTATTTGTTTTCTGTTAGAAAAATAGTCACCAAACCATTTATTTTCTGTTCTGGTAATTCCAATAAGATGTAGTTTTCTGATTAGTTTTTCTATGTCTATTGTATCAAATGCTAGTTTTAAGTCTAGAAACACCGCTACAATTTTACTTTTCTTATCTTTCTGCGTCTTCCATTCATTGATTAAATAATTAATGGTTGTTTCACATGAATGTTTATCTCTCAACCCTGATTGTTGATTAGTGATTATATTTTTTGACTCCAGATATTCAACTAATTGTATTTTTACTGTAAGTTCCAAGATTTGTTCATATTTAGGTAAACAGTTAATTGGCCTATAATCATCAAACTTCTCAGGATTATCAATTTTAGGAATGGGCATAATCGTTAAGGTTTTCCGTGCCTGGGAATATCCCATTTTTAAGAGTTGTTATTAATTTCTAGAAATGATTCGCCCATTATTTGAATGTTGTCATTGAGTATTTTTACACTTATACCGTCTTGTGAATCTTTTGATTTCATTTTCCCAGTCAAATTTTTTAATTATTCCATATTCAGTTCTTTGATATGTTCACTCTGCACATTTTCTTCAAATACTAGAATACCTTTGTTTATATTATCAATGCTGGCTATGAAATTCACAATCATCCTCCATTCCATCTGGGAAAATGATTAAATTACTTTCGATAAAACAATTTCCTTTTACTCCTTCAATGTATCCCACATTTTAAAGGGGTTATTTTTTTGTTGTTATGTATCCCATCTTCGTATCCATTAAGGTATTGTCAAAAAATATAAATATATGGATGTGATGTTGTTTACAGGAACATAATAGAATATCTGCAGCCAAACTTTGTGAACTCTTTTCACATGATGAAGGAGGAGTTGTCTCTCAACAGCGACATAATAATAGAGAACATCGGAGTTGCGTCAGTTGATACAGACACTGACACCAACATTGTCAGCGGACAGGACGTCATACTGTCAAAGACGGTGACGCCAGTCAATGTTGACCATCTCATTCAGGACCAGGAGGATACGCAAATATTAGACAAGGTGATTTCTTCTTACACATACAGACATATCTGTTATTAAACCCAATTAAAACAATTAGGAAAAAATACTTGTATTACCTACAGACAGACAGTATTTCGCCATTTGCACAATATTTTTTTAATCTCGTTTTAATTGAATACAATCACGGTGAGAAAAATCTAACGATGTATCAATGTAATTTTTGAAAGTTTTATATATTTGAATAGTGTGTAACGATTCACCTGAAACTATACTATTGCCATCTATGAAGTAACGGAAAAACCTTTTTGTAACGCCATCTATTGAGAAATTAGTTCATTTGTTAACAATGAAAGCAACAGTCATTATAAATGGGGTGACGGTGTCTCGCACAGATGTCACCCCTGAACAGTTAAATTACACATCACAATAAAATAGTTTGGAAATTTTATAAAATGACTTTTGTTTATTTATTTATTTATGTGCGATATCGGCAAAATAAACAGATTGGACAAGATGGAATATCATCTAGTTTGAATGCAGCTGTCTTCTTACTTCTCTCAGTCGTGTAGTTCTTCCCTCTTCTCATCACTGGTTCAACATATCGCTCATGATAAAGCAATACATCTTAACCCACTCACCAAAGATTTTACAGGAGAGTCAAAAACCTTTCTAAAATATACATTTTTATGTTATATTTTGTTTAATTATGTTTTTTATATACTTGAAATAAATGTTTTAATCATAGGATATCTAAATTTATACAAAATATAATTATTATTTTTTTATGTGGGATACATAGAATAATAATAAGAGTATAGAATACTCATATTCCCATACAATACCTCGCTGAAAATGTGAAGTGCCGTTCTATTGATTACATGAAAATTCTTCGAAACACAATTGTTCGAATGCGCAATTGTACGAATAACAATTTTTCGAAAACCAGTTATCAGAATGACAATTGTCCGAAAGCAAATTATTCGAACTAACATTTGTTGGAAAACCAATTAACCGAATTTAATATATTTTTGTGTCATTATGTTGCCTCCTTCGACATATTTGTTGCCAGTAAAATATATTCGATGAAGACTATTATTACTTGTTGTATTATTGTTGGGTACGTATGTTTGCACATTTTTAATAACTGATGTTTGACAGCGCGGGATAGCCTAGTTTGTACACCTGTTTATGTTTATCTAGTATTCACACCAATTAGTTATTTTATTTTAATATTATAGTTACTTTTTAAATATGTAATGCAACTGGCTCACGCCAGTCGCAATTATAACTACATACAAACCTAACCAACCTATTTTTACCAAAGTTTTGTAGGTTTAGGTTTAAAAAATAGGTGTACATCCTAGGATATCTGACAGCGCGGTGCGTCGCCATGTTGTTTATTCCATAGATTTTTACTAAACATAATATACTATGTACATAGATGTAGTACTCCGTGCAAAAAGTGAGTCATTTGTTTTCGATTCATACAAAATTTGCTAACTACGACATCTAGTATATTATAATAAAAATCTATGGTTTATTCCTTTCACAATACTACCAACATGTCGTCATAAAAATTCGATTCTATCTATTATTCTCTATTTATTCTCAGTCAATATTGTCATTCATTTAATGAAATCTTTTTTTTTTGTCTGTACAGTTTAAAGTGAAAGTGGTCAACGTGGATTCGTTGTTTCAAACAGACACCGGCGCCAAATTGATGGTTCACCAGGGTCCACCCGTTGGCGGTCTCCTCCACAGCATCCAGCCCGGAGAGACGGAAGTCGTCTCCGAGATGGACGTCTCCAGGGACGTCTTCCTCATCCGCACCTCGGAAATGGGCGGCGATGGCGAGGTGTGCGGCGTCCCCATAAAGATGCGCTGCGACGGCACCTTCGAGATCAGCGAAGCGTCCAATGGCAGGATGAACGAGTTTGTCTCATTGTCTCGCATGGACCAGGGGATGTTCACGTTCAGCGAGGAGAATGTCATCGTAGACAGTATGGACGAGCGCTGCGTTATTACGAAGGTCGACTGCCAGGGTGGACCCGATATGGCCTTTGTCAGCGACGCGGCGCCAGGCTGTGACGCGTGCGGAAGGAATGCTCAGGCCATCGAGGAGAGCATCTCGCGGTTGCAGAAGGAAAAGGAGAAGATGGAGAAGGAAGTCAATGTGCTGAGGACAAAGAGGGAGAAACTCAGGAGTGATATTAAGAAGGAGAGGTCGTCCCTGAGGAAGTTGGTGAAGGTCGCAGCCGCCAGGAACAATCAGATCGAGATATGGGAGACGTTTGAGCAAGAGATGCAGTCCGACAAGATCGAATATGTGTATGTGGCGTAGTGAAGTTCCTCCAGTGTCCTCCGATGGTTCTATTTTGATTAAACTAAGCCAAAATTAATGATAATTTATAGTGACTTTGTACATTGTCAATCGGTTTGTAAATTATTTATTTATTTTTCTTGTTAGTACATATTATCTTAATGGTAATAACAAAAACTGTAAAAGGTTATAACAATACTGCAAAAGGTTATTACAAAAATGTAAATGGTTATAACAACACTGAAGGTTAAAACAAAACTGTAAACGGTTATAATAAAAACTGTAAAAAGTTATAAAAAAAACTGTAATAGGTTATAACAAAAACTGTTAAAGGTTATAACAAAACTGTAAAAGGTTATAATAAAAACTGCAAATGGTTATAACAAAACTGTAAAAGGTTATAACAAAAATTTAATTGGTTATAACACTGAAGGTTATAGCAAAACTGTTAATGGTTATTACGAAACTGAATAAGGTTATAGGGTCATTGCGCATGAAATCAACCAATGCTCCGAATCTCACCATCTCGGATATTATTCGTGTTTTTATTTTTTTTATTTTTGATAGGATTCTTCCTGTCAAAAATAATGAAAGTACAAAATAAAACTGTGAAAATACAAAATAAACAGTTCAATGTCAAAATGGAGCCATTCAAAGATTACAAGATGAGGCCAAATTTGTGCAATTTTCGAATTATTGGAAATTCATAACAAAAATAATTGGATGACAAAAAATCTGAAAAATTTCATTTTTTTTTAGTTTTGATAGGAAAAACAAATATACATGAAAATATCAAACAAATATCTGAGATGGTGACAAAATTGAAGAAGTTGTAATGAGACTGTAAAAAGTTATTACCTGTAGCTGAAGTATGGAGACAGAATGACGATGTGATACATATTCAGATGTTCATAAGATAAAATGTGTAGTTTATATGACATTGTGTCAAGAACCAAGTCGTTTTCCCACCAGATTTCAATGATTTAGAATATGACATAGAATATTGCGTCGTATATAACCATCTTTATAATATTTTTCATGTATATTCTAAAGGTTTAAAACTCTGTTTATATTCTCTTTATAATTTCCCAGTTTCTCATTCATTCAAACTTTGTTTCTGTTGATATATATACATATCATCATACCGAATGCAGAGAGATCCGAACGTCAGACTCTTATATCTTGACATACATATTTTGCCTCATTTTCATACATAAATTGCGTCATACAACACTATCCTGTTCTGACTTTGTATATTACCGTCTTTCAAAATCTCATTTATATGATAATGCCAACTCTATTCAGCTTTTTTAGACTTTTCAAAAATATAAACCTCTCTATAGTGTGTAGGCTGTGTAATAGAACCCACATTGGGAAATAAAGGTCACAGGTGCATATTTACCTTTCCGTGTTGATTAGGAAGCAAGTACTGCCTCGAATCAGGCGCTATTTTGTTGCGCTAATGCACTTAAAAACTCGTGTTGAATTCAAGGCACGTGTCCTCCAAATGCACACAGTTTAACAACGCAAACCTTTTCCTGTTAATACGTGTTCAATTCAAGGCACGCGTCTTTCAATCGTACACAGGTTTATATATTTTACCATGCGTATTGATTGAGCGTTACAAGACTGTGTTAGAGGGATTTTTTGTGTATGGTTGTTTTTGTTTTAATATATTCATCATCATCATCAGCCATTATTCGTCCAGTGCTGGACATAGGCCTCCCCTTTCAACCTCCATGCTTCCCTATCCCTCGCCACCCTGTGCCATTGACCTCCTGCCACTCGTTTGATGTCGTCAGACCATCTCGTTTGCGGTCTGCCCGGGTTTCTGCGTCCAGTTCTCGGTCGCCACTCCAGGGTGCGTTTGGTCCATCGATCATCTGCTGTCCTTACTACATGGCCAGCCCAATTCCATTTTAAGGAAGCTACCTTGTATGCAACATCGGTAACTTTTGTCCTTTCTCTGATCCATTCGTTGTGTTTTCGATCACGAAGACTAATGTTTAGCATCCTCCTCTCCATTGCTCGTTGCGTTACTCGAAGTTTCTGTACTGTACGTTTTGTAAAAATAACAGTTTCAAAACCATATGTCAGTACTGGGAGGATGCACATATCAAATACTTTTTTCTTCAAGTGGTTTGCAAATCGTTTGGATCTGAGAATATACGACAGTTTACCGAATGCAGCCCATGCAAGGCCCCGCCTGCGTTCGATCTCTGCTTCCTGATTGTCTCCACCTAGCTTTACCTTATGTCCGAGGTAAATGTATGAATCTACTCTTTCGATGTTCCTTCCCTCTATCATCACTGATCGAGGTTGTTCTGCAGTGCACATAATTTTTGTTTTAGAGTAATTCATTTTTAGGCCCACATGACGCGAAAGATTATTGACATCGTTGAGCATCAATTCAAGTTCTTCTTCATTGTTTGCAAAGAGAACGATATCATCTGCAAATCTCAAGTTGGTCAAGGATTCGCCGTCTATATTTATTCCTCGGTTCTCCCATTTAAGCTTTTTAAAGACATCTTCAAGTGCGGCAGTGAATAGTTTGGGGGAAATTGTGTCTCCTTGTCTGACTCCCCTTTTAATGGCAATCTTTCGGGTTGTTTCATGCAGATTTATTGTAGAGGTCGCGTTGGAATATATATTTTTGAGAAGCTGTGAATATCGGTGGTCTATCCTGCAGTTATTTAGACATTCTATTACCGCCCATATCTCTACTGAATCAAAAGCCTTTTCGAAATCAATAAAGGCTAGGGCCAATGGCAAGTTGTATTCACTGTGCTTCTGTATAATATTTTTCAGCGTTTGCAGATGATCGTTGGTTCCATATCCTGTACGGAATCCTGCCTGTTCTCTAGGTTGGTATCTATCTAATTTAGTGGTTAAGCGGTTACAGATAATTCTTGTGAGTAGTTTATATAGATGTGAGAGGAGGCTTATTGGTCTGTAGTTTTCTAATTTTTTATCATCTCCCTTTTTATGCAATAATACAATGTTTGCATTGTTCCACTCTGGTGGAATGTTTTCATCTTCTAAACATTTATTAAGCAAGATGACAATTCTATGTAACAGGTTGTCGCCTCCTAGTTTTAGAGCTTCTATTATTATTCCGTCTTCACCTGGTGCTTTACCATTCTTCATGTTGTCCATTGCATGTAAAACTTCGTCTTTGGTAACATCTGGGATTTCCTCTGATCCTACGTTGACAATTTTAGTTTTTGGGATGTTCGTTTCAACTTGTGGCTGTTGTGATGCATATAGCTTTTGGTAGAAATCTGCCGTTATTTGTAGTAGTTCTGATCTATCTTGTGAGGTGAGACACTACCATCTTCTCTACACAGAGCAGTAATTTGTTTGTTTCTTGCCACTGTTGAGTCGTTTCTGCAAGATCTTTGTCCCTTTGTTTTCTGATATGACCTGTTCAATAATATTTTCATTATGTACAGCAATGTCTTTTCTTATTTCTCGTCTAATAGTTTTGTTCAAATTTTTGTACTCATCTGTATCATCCAATCCACCTTTATGGTTTCGTCGTTTTTCGATCAGTACCTGTGTTTTTTGTGAGATTTTATTTTGTTTCGGCACTTTTTGTATTGCAAGTTGTTTTAGTGTCCTGTTGATTACGGTATTTATATTTGTATTCATGTCATTCAATGAGCCATTCATTGGAAAAGGTTCTTTCAATAGTTCTTCCTCTATAATCGTTTTATAAACACTAGGATTAGAGGCTATCGTTTGGTTCATATTAGTTTTGTTACTTTTCAGTAGTTTTCGTCTTTCCAGTTTAGTGTTGATGAATACTTTGGCTCTTACAAATCTGTGGTCACTTCCTGTATTGAATGAGTTTAATACAGAGATATCTTGTACAATATTTTTATGACTTGAGAATATAAAATCTATTTCATTCTTTGTGGATCCATCTGAGCTCTTCCATGTCCATTTGTTCTGGGGTTTTTTTCTGAAGAAAGAATTCATCGCATAAAAGTCATGTTCTTGAGCAAAGTCTAAGAGAAGTCTACCCCTTTCGTTTCTGGTACCATATCCGTAGTCTCCTACATGGTGTTCCGAGTCATCCTGTTTTTGACCTATTTTTGCGTTGAAATCTCCCATCAAAAGTGTGAACTGTGCTTTAGGTTCTTCGACGGCTCTGTTCATATCTTCATAGAATTGTTCTATATCTTCGTCGCTACTTGCTGCAGTTGGCGCATACACTTGTATAAATTTAATAGAGTATCGTTGGTTCAATCTTATTACTATAAGCATCACTCTATCGGATATAGCCTTTATTTTGTTAACATATTTTGTCATATCTTTGTGTATGATAAATCCAACACCTCCATAGAAAGCGTCTTCTCTTCCTTTGTAGCAAAAAAGGTGTCCTGAATTTAGTTGCAGACATTCCTCTCCCTTTCTTCTCACTTCTGACAGTCCTACCACATTCCATTTGACTCTATTCAATTCCGCCTCTAGTTCCTCTAATCTGTCTTCCGTTCTCAAGGTCCTAGTATTAAACGTTGCAAGGTTCATTTTAAGGCGGCAGCCTGATTTAACCCAGGGATTCTTAGCACCCTCTGTCCGCGCCTTGACCCGACCGCTGCCATGGTCGGAGGTTTGCGAACTGCTGGGGACTGAGGGCCATTTCTTGGTTTTTTCTCTCATTTTAGTCTTGGGGGGTTGTTTGGACGGCTACAATAAAGACATTGTAGCTCCATACCACGCTGTCCAGACGGGTTGGTATGGGGGTTCTTCCAGGAACTCCTTCCTTATGTATGCATCAGGGATTTAATCCTGTGCAGATGCTACGGTTATACCGCCGATTTTCGGTCGTCAGAGCCTTGTTAGTTATCTAGCAGGGAGGACCACGAGCAGGTAAGGTTGACATTTGGGTCGGCTAGGTGTTTTTACGCCATCACCCCTTCCCCCCCTTTTAATATATTAATCTACACAACATCACCCCTTTTAATATATTAATCTACACAAATCTACATTATATCATAAAAATTCATTAATACAATTGTTTTTGTATGAGATTGGTACTCATGAATTTTTCAATGAAATAATTACACTTTGCGTCGTAATTACCTTTATTATCCTTGTCTCCTTCGTATTTTACAATTTTAAAATTGTCCAAAATACCATCAAGTATGTTCTTTAACAGTTCCATAATACTTGAAGACTAACAAAATTACCGATTACTACCATAATATAATCTTTGAATAAAATACAAATGTGACTGACAGACGAAATGCAAACGGAATGAAATAGCTCATGAACTTCATGGCTATATATGTTCTATATTCAATAATTAATTGCCTTGAATTCAACACGAGTTAGTGTACAAACTAGTGCCTAATGCGAGGCAGTACTTGCCTCCTAATCAACACGAAACTGTAAATACGCGACCAGGATTGAGATGGCAAGATCCACCTTTTACGAAACGCAAAAACTGCCGTATAACCGAGATCTAAAGAGTCTCACATGAAAAGTTCTAAATATGATGGAATAAGAGAGACCATTGCTGGCCACTGGATCTTTGAATGTGTGAGATCTATTCGATGGATCGATAATAATAATTAAAATTTATTCATTCATTCATACCATCACGGCATATCCCACAATGTGGGGTAACCAGCGAAAGGTGTGCGGGTGTGCATTGCCTTATAAAAGGGAGAACAACACATCTATGTATACCCACACACCAGTCTTGTTTCACCAAAAAAGGCACTACATTTAGAATGTGTGATGGTGAACCTCATTGCTGAACTATGTGAGATGTTATTGTTGCCTGTTGTATTTTCTATTACCCGGCTCTTACGGGACACTCGAAAACAATGATTTAAAAGAATGGAAGCACTATTCTAAGCCGGTGCCTCACAGCACAAATTAAAATTTATAAAGTGCCGTTTAGTGATACAAGATCACTCCAAGAGCGCTGTAGGTTATTTGTTGGCTCTACGAAACAAGGCAGTCTTAAGAAGTTTACCGAAGGTGTCAATGCTCTGAGCTACACGTATGTCAAGAGGCAATTTATTCCATTTTAAAGGCCCGTTCACACTGAAACCGCGATCATAGTAAGCCGCCTTATTGACTCTGTCCAATTCTTTTAAAGAGATAGTACTCTGTGATTCAGACGATCTCAGTTTAAGCTGCCCCCCTGGTGGAACATTCCTTTGGCACATATCCTGAATGTAGCGTGGCGCCAAGTCGTTTAGAGCTTTAAACACCATCAGGCATACCTTATAGTCCACTCGCTCTGGACATCTCAACCAGTGTAGTGCGATCCATTGGATAAACAATTTTTTTGGTCAATAAAGTCACTTCTTGGATTGATCGATCTCAGATCGCCAACCTTAGTAGAAATTCAGTTTTTCTTTTCTTTTGATAGACCTATTGGTCTGTGTATCTACAGCTAAGTTCAAGATGGAGAGCTGTTAAAGCTTACGTGTTGCCAGTACTGTTGTACGGAGTGGAAGGTTGGACACTCAAAATCTCAACAGCAAATAAAATTGAAGCATTCAAGATGTGGCTATACAGAAGGTTGATGCGCACCTCATGTATCGATTGAGTCTCCAATGAAAAATAGTTCTAAATATGATGGAGAAAGACGGACAGTTGCTGGCCACTGTCAAGAGACGCAAAGCCGCATATTTTGGCCACATATTCTGTGGTGATAGATATGTCCTTCTACTAGTTGGCGCAGAATCGAGATGAGTTTAGTATGATGATCGCCAACCTCTGTTAGGAGCGGCACAAGAAGAAAAAGAAGAAGATACTTTCTTTGTTGTCAGGCGTTCATCGGTCATTCTCTCTACATGTCCGAACCACGGAATAGCATTTATCTTCATTTCCACTCACAATATTTCTTTCAAACTTACATTCTTGTCTGATATCCTCATTCCTTATCTTATCATGAAATGTTTTGTCGATTTGTAGTTAATTATGGGCCGGTATTACAGTATCAGTTGAAGAGCTAAACTCAAGTTTTACAAAAATATAGCGTATTACAGTGTCCGTTTAGGCCTAATCTTCCCTCAAATACAAGGCACTAAAACTATTATATTTAACTCAATGGTTCTGGCGGATTAAGTACTTAACGGTGAGTCAACTGTCATTTGCTAGGCAACGCGTGTAGTTTCAGTGTTCTATCACTAGAGGCGTTAGTTGTATCGACAGTGGCGCCACACAACAAAACAAACTGACAGCCATATTGAAACCAACATGGGCATTTAAAAGCATTATTTTGGTGAAAAAAATAAAATTGACCATGTTGGATAATAAAACAATAGTATTTCAAGTGGTAGCGTCCCGTTTTGTAGTTGGTATTATTTGAGGTTATTTAAAATTTTACAGATAATAACCACAGAAAAAGTGCTATATGTCTATAATTGAAGATTTAGTAACTGACATGTCATATTGCACTGTAATACGGAAATGTATTCAATCTCCCCTTAACATTAATCTTGAGTTTAACAAACTCAATGAGTTGAGGGCCGTCTGTAATACCGGACCTATATATTTTTATTTATGTTTTTAATTGTTGATTCATGTACTTAGTACTGTATTGGTCTCAACTGTTAGATTTTTATATATATTTATAATGTTATTTTACTCTCGTTCATAAGAGACTCCCTCGCTAGAGTCATATTCGTATTAACGGCTCATAGGAAAGCATGCCAGAAGGCTAGGGCTGGAGGCATACCATTACTGCAGAGTATGCCAGGACGAGGAGGAGGAGGAGACGGTGGTCCACTTCCTCTGTCACTGTCCTGCTCTCTCTAGAATTAGGAGAAGCTCCTTGGGAAGTTTCTTCTATGATGATTTAATAGACATAGCGTTAGCCGATATCGGAGACGTTATGACACTCAGGCTGGCTATGAATGTCATAACATGTGAGCAGGCATAACAAGCTATGTATGTTTGTTATCTCCTTAACAACTGAAGTTATTTAAAATCATAACATACTAATTTTTTACACCTATAGATTTTTTACTCTCCACACTATGAAATAGTAGAGAGTAATGATTTCACAATTTTTAAGAGTATTTTTTTACATCAATTTCTCAACGGGTATCATGTAGAGAGTGCATACTTTGAGTTTCGTTGTGATGTTTTTATGTGTATGCCGTACACAAATATGAAAATTTGTGTCCTCTGTGCAGATCAAACTAAAGGGCCGGTGAACTCAATATTAATACCATATGTGTGAAGTACATAAACTTAGAGCTGATTTGTTTTCCATAGACAACGCTTGGTTAATTTTTTCTCAATGTTTCTCTATGATGTCATCTGTTAAAAATGAAAAAATGCTCTCACAACCTGGAAATTTAAGATATTTTAATTTTGTTTGAACTATTTATACAATACCAATAATCTTCAAAAAACTGCATTCAGAGTTGGTCAACGTTAAAAGAAAAACCTACAACCGTTTTATAATAGATTAAAAATTATGTTCATAATAATATATTTTTGTATGAAAAATAGGTATATACAACAAAAGAAATTTTTTATGTTTGACAATGTTAAGTTATTTGATTTTATATTGATATTAGAGTGTAATATTAGCAGGGAAGCTGAGGAGAGTTTAGTGTTGGCCAAAACCCACTCGTTTTTTAATAGAATATATCCTTGTAACAAGTACATATACATCCTCATACATTCCCTAAATTAAGCATGTGCTTGTGGTATAGGTGAACGGTCATGGCAGGATTCCAACTAGTGTCCGACCAGAAGGTCAGATTTTGGCCAAAGCCGAAAGCGATTGTTCGTCCTTAGCCGTAATCTTCGGCCGAAGCCGAAGCCGAAGGTTTGATTTTACTAAAACAATTGATTAAAATAGTAAATAATCTGCTTTCGTGACTTAGTTGGTTAGATATCTAACTACTGAGCCAAGGGTCCTGGGTCGTTTGATTTTACTAAAAAAATTTGATTAAAATAATAAATAATCGGCTTTCGTGACTCAGTTGGTATGATATCTGACTACTGAGCCAAGGGTTCTGGGTTCGATTCCCAGTGGAGACACAGTTTTTATTTGTGTTTTCATTCTGGATCTATGAGATGTTAAATATCACAATCCTGTAGAATGTGGCAACTTGTTATTGGGTGCGTGTTAAATTAATATTTGACATAGTACCTACCTGTTAGCTGCTCGAGAAGCAATATAAAATAATAGCTAGTATAAAATAAAATAACCATATACAACGTTTTTTCTATCAGATGTTCGCGCATGTTTTCACAAATTCCAACTCGCGACAGCTGCATTACTAACCCTGTGCTCTGCCACCAACCATCACATAATGTCCTAATAAGACGAAATATCCTTTGGCGAAACAAATATTTATTCTTATATTTATTCAGTGTGGTTGACTGGTAGAAATTACCTACGGGCAATATGAATAATTACAAACAAAAAGAAACAAATTTGCTCTCTGTCTTCTTCTTGTCGTGTCGGTCAACATATTATATGAGACTAAATGCCCATCCGGGCCCAAAAAGCCACAAACTCTTGCGTTGTCCTCTAGATGGGCTCGTTCATTGTGTCCCAATCACACTGACCAGGAGCCATTGGACATACCAGTAGATGCTCGCTGTCCTGCGTTTGTCCACAGTCGTACATCGCGTCTTCAGGCATTCCCCATCTCTGGAGGTTTTTCTTTGTATGACCGACCCCAGTCCTGTGACCAACCGACTCTCTGTGTACCCATGTGACACATAGGTGTATAATATTAGTTATAATAAATGCATTTTAATATTATAGGTATTGTATTACTCTTGTTATTTGAAAATATATTATTATTGTATATTTTTTTGCCACTTCTAAAATTCTTCGATTTTCGGGGTAGTTATGAATTAGCAATTTTCTCTGTTATTATTTTAATTGCAGATTATCAATTAGTATCGTGCTGAGATTGTACTCTGAAAGTTTCATCACAATGTATCATTTGGGTGTGTGTGTGCTATGTACAACATGTTAATTCTACTTTATTTAATTTATTGATAATAGACTAAAATATTCATTCGATTCTTTTCGATTAATACTCACTTAGACCCCATTACATTTGCAGGATACCTGGGGGGGGACAAGTCTGGTCAAACAGTGAAATCAAAATCCTTTTGATTACTGTAATATCTATCTCTTTAGTTCTATAATATCTTATGATATGACTATTTATAATGATAATAATCCTACTGTCGATTTGTTTAAGAGAATTTAATTCTCTTAATGTATCGACATTTCTAAGCCAAGACGCGTGTATGAAGGAACATTTTTTATGGTGTAGTGGACTTTTTGCATGCCAAAACCACCAACTTTGTAGCATATATATGCTATGTATCGCGGGCGTACAAACGAAATGACTACTTTACAGGTGAGACAAAAAACTATTTCTTTCTGTAACGGTTCAATTTATCCATGTAGAGTTTTTTTGGAAAATTTAGCAAAAATGAAGCCTCATCGAGGAGTATTACTTAAATTTCTTATATATTTTGCACATACGCCCTTTTGGCTCGCTAATGTTCATAATTTTTGTGGGGCGTAAAAACAAATTTTATAAAATGCTATGAATCATAGCTTTTTTAGAGAAAAAACATTTTGGTAGCGAGATTGAGACAATGAGTCTAAAGCTTCTGCTATTTTTAATGTTTGTAGGTACGCACTTCTGGCTTGGCAGGTTTCTATGGCATCATCAAATTTTTTTAAAGGTCTTATCATATTATTTATTTCACAAAGATATCGGTTTAGTCTTCGAAGTATGTTTTCAAAATAATTTTTTTACAGATGGTGGAGGTCTAAATAAAGTATCGTTTGGCATAAAAAACGAAAAATCGCATTTTTGCAGATACGCCCTTCTGGCTTGACGCCCGCGATATATAGATGAATTCGGAATTTAAAGTAGAACATTTTGTGTGTGTCTATGCTCCTCCCCCCCTTATAACTTTTGATTCGCTCAATTCACAGAGCCCAAAATTTCAGAATATATAGATAATTATAAGCCTGCAAAACTTTTATGCTCAGAATTTTGAATTATTGTTTCAGTCAGGGGTTATCAACTTTTGAATTTTTACTTTATTCTTTTAGGGTTGAAATTGCGACATTGTCAGATTAATTTATGTTGTAAGTCTGTTGCAACTACCCAGTCATTATACAGCTGCACGGGCTTTACACGGTGTGTAACTAAAACATTGGTTGTACAGTCGAATTATCTAAAAAAACGTCTAATGCTTTTGAAAAGATGTACAGTAATTATTTTTGCAAAGTTTCATGTTTATTTATTTTATTTTTGTTACAATTTCTTTACAATAGATTGCACACTAAAATCCCACAAGGTATGTGGGTATAACAATTACTTTTTAAAATATTTTAAGTTTGATACATATATGTTGTGTGGCATTATTTAAACACTTAAAAATAAGGTTAAAACACCATTTTGCCATCTATGGAATGACGACAAAACTTTTTCTAACGCCATCTATCTAGTAATTTCGATCTTTACACATTAGGTGACAATGCTGTCGCATAGATGTCTCACCTTGGTTTAATGTTTCATATTTCATTTTCACAAATTCAAACCAAATGACTTCGAGCGACAAAATAATATATAATGAATGAATTTAAGTATTTTATATATTACTAAAACATGTATGTAAATAAATATTCTATACTAAAGAAAATGATGTGTTTATATATGTAACTGGGGTATACTTATTTATTATGTTATTTACATTTTATAATATATAAATGTATTTTGATTATATGTCTGTGTGACTCTATTGCAGTTAAGGAAATATGTGTATATTTTTGTCTATTCTCGTTAGATGTAAATTTTAAATCATTTTTATTGTTTATTTTGTTAAATAAAAAAAATCAAATATTAAATTCTTTTATTTAATATAAACCAAAGAACAACTAGGAAATCAAAATAATAGACCATAAGTGGTAGATCTCGCCCAGCGAAAGAATGCGGCTGACACAACCTGTGCACAAACCAATTTTAGTGCAAAAAAATACTCTAATTTGTATTAAGCAATAAAATTAGTTGGCTTTCGACGTTGTGCAGCGAATTACGTGTCACTTTTTCCCTGACCTTTGCATCCATAGACTTTCAACAAAGCTTTATAAAACTGTCACCCGCATTCTCTTGTTTGTCGAGCCCTAGGCCAGGCCAATTTTTTTTATATCATCGATTAGTGCCGAAATACGTTTAAATTCCGTATACAAAATATATTTCAATCTGAAGGTCGTCTTCTTACTCTGAATTGACTTCAAAGATTCCGTTAAAGCCTTTTTTATCTTCTTCTTCTTCATCTTGGTGTAGACCGAGGGTCTATTGGTACAGGATGGACCTCCTGAGACGCTGAGTTTTGAGGGTCTTCCTTTTATTTTTTTATATATGCCTTTTTTATCCTTTTTTCAAAATTGTCTGAAAGGGATAATTGGCGGTGTTACGTATATATCGTATATCTACCTAAATATGCAAGACTGACGTGATATCCCGCCCCCCTCCTCTCCTACCCCAGTCCCACTTACTCATCGACACCGCTAAACGTGTGTGACAATTACGCTTCGATAAATAATCAATCAATTCATCAATATCACGGCCGTTATATACGGAATATCAATTTCTGAACGATACCATGCCTACTGTGTTTATGTGTAAATGTTTTTAAATTAAGTTAACTAAACCTATGTGAAATAGTGGGATGACAACAAGCGGATTTGTGGACATTCAAACGGTGAGTTCCCATAATTTTTCCTAACTATCCTTAGTCGACTCAATTATCGAAATTCAATATATTTCCAATTGATCGACGAAACATTGGTCCTTCGAACAGTATACTTCCTTGAACCTGTACCTATATATCAGTCTTGCATATTCTTAATAATAAATCGGAAATATTCATCAACTTTATTGAAAAAATCATATAACAATATCATAGTAGGTACATACCTACAACATTATATATTTCAAGCCAGTGAATGACTACACAGTGTAGAAATCTACAGTGTCGGTAAATTCACCAAACGGTCAACGTATCAGCTGATTGAAAACATTGACGCCATTTTGTTATTATCTATTTATCTAATAATATTATACATTACAACTATACGGCGTACGTTATATACTAACTTCAAAACGTATTATGTAGGTATATTATTTAATGTCAAAACAAACAGGTACATAATATTCATGTTACAATAAATTAATATTGGACAAATTATGAATTGAATAAGGTTATATTGTATCGTCGATACATACATAGGTATTTACTGACGATATAATATTATCTTCTGTTATACATGTCATCTTATTATCGTAATAAAATTTATATTTACTATACATAAGTACATTATATTAGAACCTATCTCCTGTTATAGTACATATGTAAATTTAAGAAGCGAACCGCTCGGTTCTTACCTACCTATTTCTTATTCTTTATTTATTTATTTTGTGCTTAATACCAGTACTAATTTATCTTAACATAATTATTAACATAAAAATACACGTCATATTTAAATTAAAATGTCATCTGAAATCAGATACCGATTGGCACAACTGTCAATAAAAAATCTATTATCCATTGCTAATAAGGCCCAAGAAGATTCTTCCTTCGTCAACTCTTTCAAGCTTCAATATGACGATATAGAAAAATTCCGGACAGACTTTGTTGAAGCGCACATATCTATCGAAGCTGCAAAGCGCGCTGGATTTAACGTCGTCCAGCACGAAGATAATTATAATATGTTTATGAATGAATTTTATACCATAAAGGGTATTTATACTCTATTAATTCCCAATGCTACAATATCAAATTCAACTTCATCTCGTGAACAGCAAAATAGTCATGTCTCATTGCCTCATATTAGCCTACCTCGCTTTAGTGGCACTGCCACAAAGTGGATTAGTTTCATATCCATTTTTAAGAGTCTCGTACATAATAACAATTCGATTACTAACGTGCAAAAATTCCACTATTTATTGAGCTGTCTTGAGGACAGTGCTTTAGATACAATTAGACAATTACCTATAACCGATATAAATTATATCGTAGCATTAGATTTGTTACAAAACCGCTTTGAAAATAAGCGACTCATAGCTAACATTCATATTGAAAATATCCTATCTCTACCAAATTTATCATCAAAGGGTAATATATCATTAAGACAATTTCTCAATACTGTTTACGAAAACCTAGAAGCCTTAAGAGCACTTAATTTTCCTGTAACAGAATGGTCCTTTTTGTTATTAAATATTTTATCCAAAAAATTGCCTATATCTATCATGTCATCATTTGAAATGTCACATCATATCGCAATACCTACTTGCGATAATCTATTAACTTTTCTAGCACATCATTGCAACGCCATCGAAATGAGCTCATCTTCTTTTCATGACTATGCCCAACATCAATCTTACCGCCCATCTGATAATAATAAGAATATTCATAATGAACCGTTAAAAAATTCATTCACCACCAGGGTGTTAAATTCCTGTCTCTATTGTAAGAAAAATCATTTCTTACATGCTTGCTCTAATTATAATTTATTGCCATTAGACGATAGAATAACTTTTGCAATTAAAAATAATCTATGCTTCAACTGCTTAAGATCCTCACATATCTTAAAAAATTGTTATATAAAAACAAACTGTAAAATTTGTTCAAAACGTCACCATACTCTTTTACATCCCCATGCACCAAATGAGGAAATCTCTTCGTCTTCGGAAGATAACGCTGATCTCTCTACCTCACATCCCCAATTAAATCACTTCAATTCAATTATGTCTCATAATGCTACTGCTCGTCAGACTGTTTTATTAGCAACTGCTCTTGTCCATATTTGCGATGAAGATGGGAATCATCATGAAGTGCGGGTTTTAATAGATAATGGCTCTCAATGTTCTTTTATAACAGAATCCTGTGTACAAAAATTACGGTTAAAACGTTCTCGTAACCAAATCTCTGTATCTGGCGTCGGTGAAAATCCACCCATTACATCAAATGGCATTGTTTATTGTACATTAAAATCGCGATTATCTCCATTTCCCATTATAAAAGTAAATGCACTTATTTTAAAAAAAATCACCAACGACATACCTATATACACAATCTCACCCAATCTAAAAAATAAATTTTCTCATCTAAAATTAGCGGATGATACGTGCCTTAAACCAAATCAAATCGATATTCTATTAGGAGCAGATGTCTATCAAGACATCATGCTAGATGGAAAATTCAAAATATCTCACGATCTACCAGTTGCATATGCTTCTATATTCGGATGGGTACTTATTGGACGAGTCACCACATCAGAACCAAACAAAAGCATTATACAATCTCACGCCGTCACCTTAGATAATATTGTACCAAGGTTTTGGAAAACAGAAGACATACCTCAACAAATCATACAACCAAACAGCATTTTGTGTAAAAGCATCTTTGTGACAACACATACGCGCGACATATCATCTGGTCGATTTACTGTATGTCTTCCATTTAAAAAACCTCCTCCACCAAACTTTGTTATTCCTCAAGGGCCTCCACATAGACCTCCGCCAAATTTCCCATCTCAGGGTCCCCCTAATGTACGTCAACCACCGCCTTTCTCACAAAGATCAGAATTCTCTTCTAGTGAACCAAATTCTCACAGAAGCTCGTTCCCACTAGAACCACAAAGGCCTTTCCATCAGGGTCCTCCGACAAAGGTGTTTAACGAACCAGAATATCTTCAACAAAACTATCACACAATTACCACCGAACAACTAGATCAATCTCAACAAAACATTTTCAGAGAACAACAACTTCCAAACAAACCACCTCAAAACTTCAGAGAAACTCCTAAAAAACCGATTCACGCTCCAATTCCTTTATCTCAAGAAGAATACAATCAAAGATATTACGAACAAGTTCGCATTCTTCAACAGCAAGATAGAATTCGTCAAAGACCGTTACAAAATCAAATACCTCAGTCACAGCCAGTTCCTAAATTCCCTCATCAACAACCTATATCCCAATCTTTAAAACCAAACACAGTGCTGATTAATCACAGTCAACCTCAGATACATTCCCATCCACCGATAGATCACAATCAGATTAATGTTTCTAAACAATTTCAACAACCACAACACCTTAGGTTTCAACCACCCTTGCCACAACAACCACCTCAATTCCAACAGGAGCATCCAGGGTCTCAATTTATTCCACTAGGAGGAGAATTAATTGCTTCTATTCCTAAATATGAACAACATTTACTTATTCAGCCTGAACCCCAACCTCAGCAACAAGTGCGACAACCCCAATTGAGTCATCAGAACTTCGCGCAAGCGAGTCCATTAATACAAGAAAGACCTCAACAACCCCAAAAACAATTAACAACATGAAAAAAACAATTGTCGCAACACTTCCGGCAACGCTGTTATGTCCTTAACCCAATTTATCTTAGTTAATAAGTTATATTTCTACATACTTATATTATAATTCTTTTTGTTTTCTTTACGGAAAAATATTCTAATGATTATTTTTGTTCATTTTAGGAGACAGTCTCCAATCGTTTATTTTGTTTTATTTTATGGAGTATCTAGTCTCCAATCTTGCATTGTTTTATTTATTACCTATTACTTTATCTGAAATGTTGTTAATGTACTTATATTGTTATAAGAATTTTAATTTTTGTTCTTGTTATAATAAACCCATTGGTTTATTCGTGGGGGGTGTATGTTACGTATATATCGTATATCTACCTAAATATGCAAGACTGACGTGATATCCCGCCCCCCTCCTCTCCTACCCCAGTCCCACTTACTCATCGACACCGCTAAACGTGTGTGACAATTACGCTTCGATAAATAATCAATCAATTCATCAATATCACGGCCGTTATATACGGAATATCAATTTCTGAACGATACCATGCCTACTGTGTTTATGTGTAAATGTTTTTAAATTAAGTTAACTAAACCTATGTGAAATAGTGGGATGACAACAAGCGGATTTGTGGACATTCAAACGGTGAGTTCCCATAATTTTTCCTAACTATCCTTAGTCGACTCAATTATCGAAATTCAATATATTTCCAATTGATCGACGAAACAGGCGGACTAAAGTTCATCTGTCAATCAAAAACACTCGATTATGAAGCAAAATCAATAAATACATGGAATTCTTCAATATCTTCAGCTTCTAGTTCACCTTTATTTGGCGTCACAAACTGCTTCAACTTCTCGCAAGGAGACTTCTGCAACCATTCAATTTTCCATATCGACCAAAACTAGTGACAGGTAAAAGAAAACAAATAAATCCATAACAATCCTTGCCATTTCTGCATCCCTGTTATCCTTGATAAAAAAATGCAGCTAAACTTTCAAACCAATGCCAAACGAAGAACATAAAAAGACAACTCTTTATATTTTAAATATTTGTCTAATTTAAAAACAACTTCTGTAAAATACATAATATAAGATAAAACGAAAAATCCTTGCCATTTTATACGACCCTGATATCCTCGATACAAAAATGCAACTTCGATTTTCAACCCCAAAGGGCGCACAAAAAAAAACACTTCATGATCTACCTATTTGTTTTAAATATTTGATTAATTAAAAACAAAAACTGAAATACCCATTGCCTATGCATAACCATGAAAATGTTTCGGATATTGAAATACAATGTATTTGCGCTAATATCAAATAACTTAACAAAAACAATACCACAACGCTTTTTTATTGATTAATATTAACTAACTATTTTATTTTTTCAATACACCGCTACAAGCTATTGTACAAATCCACTTAAAAATTAAGTATAAAACGATTTTATTCATAATAATTATAGTAAACACTTCCTTGCACCCTGCACAAGTGGCGAGTTTATTGTCGTATGGCGATTTCTTCCAACTAACTAGTATTTCCAGCCCAGAGAAGCAATATTTGCATGAGAAATGAATTTAAATAAATTTCTTCTGTGCTGGGATTCGAACCCAGGACGCCCGCACAGAAGCCGAAAGGCTTGCCAACTGCGCCACGGCGGTCGATTCGTACTTACTGTGATTTTGATAACTGCACAATGAGACAAAAATTACCAATAACTGATTTAATATGCAAAAATTACAGTACAAACGCGAAATCATTCGGCTTAAACGTCGGCCATATTGGAAATTATACCTCTGACATTGCGGCATGATATAACAGAAAATCCAGAGGGCGCAGAGACATGGGTGTGTGTCTATGATTTTTAATTTTCGACCTAGCACCACTGATTGAAATAACATTGTCTATGAACTGTTGTGTTGTCAAGTGAATCAATATTGTAATACTTTCGCTATGACAAAAATAATTTCGTGACACAATTGTGTTTTTATATCTCTACAGAGACGAAGAAGAACAATAAGAAAGACTATTTAAAACAATTTTAAATAGTTCCGAATTTTAATTATAATATGTCGACAGTTTGTTAAAACCATTGTTTTACACTGTCAGTTAACTATTTGTAAGTGAAGCACCCAAAATCAACTGTCTAAAATATTAGTTTAATTGTGTTAGATGGATTCTTCATAAATTATAGTTGGGAGCTAAAGTATTGTCGGAAATAAAATTCAAAGTCGCCTGAATTTATGCAATAGGTAAGACGCCATTTTCTTTCATCTGTCACATTTGACGTTTCTGATATCGATGATTCTCATCAAGTTTATTGGAATTGGTGAATTATAATTCAGGATTTTGAAATGGTCTGTTCAATTTGGAATAGAATGTGTAAAAAATATTATTTTCCTTTGTAATGTGTTATTTGATGTGTGAAGTAATGTTTAAAACAATTATGACGACTGACAATGTGAAGCGAAATTTGAAAATACAATTTTAAATGTATATTATATACAAAGCATTAGCCGTGAGGCACCATTTTGGAATAGTGCTTTCACTCTCTTTTCAATTATCATCGTTTTCGAGTGTCACGTAAGAGTGGGGTAATCGAAAATACAACAGGCAACAATAACATTTCACATAGTTCAGCAATGAGGTTTGCAATCCATATTTTTCGAGATAACATTTATATTGATGTGTATTTTAGTGATGCCCTATGATAGGAATCTACGTGCCGTTTGTTTTTAAATAATGCCATGATGTGTCATCAAACATTTGGTGATTAATGGAAAAAAAAAACTTTTAACTGAAAACTCTTCCTTCGTTCATTCACCTATAGCACAAGCATAAATCGCACCTTTATTTTCATGACACTATACAAAATTGTAAAATTAAAAAAATTGTAAGTTTAATTTTTATAACCAGCTATGTATTTTAGATGAGCGCTATCTATTGAATACAGAAACACCAGATCACTAGTTCAAATATTGGCCACCAATTGGCATTATTGCAATTTGTATTTTTTCAAATTAAATAAAAAAATCCAAAACTTTAATCCGTGATGGTGAAAATTTTTTTTGTTTAGAATCACTATGAAAATAAAGGTGCGAAATGTGCTATGGGTGAACGAAATTGGTCGTGGCAGGATTCAACCTCTGGATTACAAACCCAGCGCGCTAACTGCTCTGCCACCCATCTAAAACTCTATTTGGTACTGCCATTTTTATTCATATTGCCTGAAAGTCTTTCTATTTCGTTTAATTCCAACTCTTGTTTCAGTAAAATTTTGAATCAATATTGAACTAGTCTGAAAATCATCAGCTGCATTTAAATTTATAACCAATCACAAGTTCATTTCACCAAGTGATATCACATCAAACTTGATTGTTTCGATTGGGTACCTAAATCATTTTGTCGCATGTCAATGGTTCTCTATCCCTGTCTTAAGATATTATTGTTAACCAGTATTGTATTTTATTGCAGAATATGGATACAAATGTTGTTGTGAAACAGGAGAAGTTAAGTGAATCAAATGATGAAGATGATTCATCAAGAGATAACAATTATTCAGGATCAGTAAATCTATTGAATGATGAAGCAAATATACATAAAAATGTAACTATATAGTTGTGTGATAAATATTGCCTTACATATAATCCGCTTATTTTTCATTTTTTCAATAAACAAATATAGTCTTATAAAGTATACAAAGAAATTCATTATGAAATAAGCACAGTGTTATAAATTAAGCATATGCTTAATTTATACTATATATAAGTTTGTCCAGGGCTGAATGTATGTCAAGATAGAACGCCACTTCTATCTTGACACACATTCATCACCTCGTCAACATTCATACATCCTCTTATACATGTTTGTCTGTTGTTCACGCTTCTAACATTTCCTACTTTCAAAATATCGTTCACATGAACGTGCCATCCCTTCCTTGGGCGGCCCCGACTTCTCATTCCATTCCTGTCGGCAATATATATTTTCTTCATCAGGCATTCCTCAATCATTCTCCCCATGTGACCAAACCATCTCAATGTGTTCACTTTCATTCTATTAATGACATCTTTCTTTATCCTACATTCTTACCTTATGTCCTCATTTCTGACCCTGTCATACATCGTTCTATTACAGATTTTTCTTAGCGATCTCAAAATGCGTGGTTAATACAAAGTTGCACAAAAATTGATTCTTAAAGTTATGTACAAAAAAAAAATTTGCTATCCATCCAACCTTCTCTTTGAGGAATGTAATATTATGAATATAAAACAGTAAGGTATATACCACACAAACACTTATTAAGTTCTTCATTAACATTAACTCGAACTGGCACTTCACTTCACTTAACTTCATAGAAATTTCTCCTAAACTTCTTTTGGTCAAAGTAATTATAATTTTCAGGCTCATCTTTTGTTTAATGTCCTTCCTGTCCATATTAAAACATGTAATTCCCTACACCAATTTAAAAGAATATTAAGGCATTTGTATGGATGGAGGATTATAAAAGTGTGTTTTCTTCCTTGACATTCTTTGATTGAACTGATATTTTTATTTTTAACTTTTATTATTTTATAATTTTAATTTCTTTTATCATGGTCACCCTATACACTTAATATATTTTGTTTTGTATCGATATATACCTATATAATATGTACATACTGTTGATATAATATGTTCACACACCCTCACACACACCCACACATACCCACACACACACACACACACACACACACACACTCCCCACTCACATGTCTGACTTTTACTGTTTTATTTTTTCTCCTACACTACATAAATATATAAAATAGTAATAATGTATACATGTAAGTGATGCTGGGCATGATTATTTTTTATTTAATTTTGTATCACCTGTATATTTTGTCCAGTTATTGTTCTTACTTTGAATAAAATAAAATAAAAATAAAATATCTATTATTGTTGTAAAATGTTAGACTCAGTAAAGTCTGTATTTATGTCGCTCACAAAAATGTGATTATATTTAACCTCAATACAGGTTTTTTCCTAGTGAGGTTGAATACATTTGTGTATTCATTTTCAAAATATTAGGAGATGATATAAATAAATAAATATAAACGAAAAATATTATTAACCCTCCGAATGGCACTATGAACCCGAAGACTTTAAAAATTTACAATTGATTTATAAAAACAAAAAATATTAATTTAAATACACGGATCGCATCATTAGGTTGTTTTTCAAGAAATAAAAACATATTTTTTATTGTTTTATTTTTTATTTATTTATTTGAACATAACAGAAAGAAAGCAATAATAAAATTATAAAAAAAACATTTCATATTAACGTTGGCCTCTCCCACTAGGAATGTCCTGTGTCGGGAGAAGCAAACTTACATATTTAAATTATACAAACATAAAATCACAAAACAAAAACATACAACAAAACATACATATATAACACAAATCATCACACACAGGCTGGTGGCAAACAACCCATTAACTAACCCAACACAGCAGCAACAGACCTATTGCTATGTAGGGTGACCACATAAAAAGTACAGGCAGTGTTGCTTAAATTTTGCAGGGTTTTTTACTGATTTCGTCTTCTCTGGCATTCCACCGTACAATATAGGTGCCAAATAATTATATGTCTTCCTAGCAAAAATGGTGTTGGTGTGTGGTGGCTGAAAATTTTGGGAGGTAGATGTGCGAGTGACCCTTGATTGCTGAGTTCGCTATGCATCCAGTTTATTTATATGGAATTTGTAAAGAGCTGTTTTTTTAAATAATTGGTCAACAGTCAACATTCTTGTCTGGGTGAAAAGCTGCTCAGTAGAAAATCTATAATTCTTTTTGAACATAACCTTCAGTAGTATTCTCTGTGACACATTTAATATTTCCAGTACAGACTTAGAGCATGCTCCCCAGCACAAAATACCATACGATAAGCTTGACTGTACTAGAGCATGATACACATCCCTAAGCGTATTAATATCCAAAATATTCCTTAATTCTCTAAATATGTATATAAATTTGCGAATCCTACTGGCTAAATCACATATGTGCACATCCCACCTCAGGTATCGATCAATATACTTAATGCTGTGAACATTTTCTAGCTTTTCACATGAGCACTTCTGTACATTTGCACATTCATGTATTACAAGATTATGTAATTTGTCTGGTTGACCAGATCTAGTTATACTAAAAGTGACATATTTTGATTTGTCAATGTTCAAAGTGAGCATATTAAGATCAAGCCATTTATTGTTATATTTATCGGTGCCACTATTTCTACAACCGGAATTGGCGGGAAAAGCGTTTTCTCGCCAAAAAGTGTCTATTTACACAACAAATTTTCTGACGTCGTCTATGTTTTTAGGTCATTTATAACCATAGAAAGCGCAGATAAATCAAGATACAAAAATATTTACCTTTGTCATTTTTTTCAATGGTCATAAATGCATCACGGAAACCAACTTGAAGAAAAAATAAATAATATTGGCATCTTATTACATTTACTTAATTTTATAAATCATTTTTTCATCGAAATCTACAATTTATTATAACAAAGTATAAACAAAGGTAAATATTTTTATAACTTGATTTATCTGCGCTTTCTATGGGTATGGAAAGAATGAGAAGAATTTATCTATGGTTGAGTCGTAAGAGTATCCCTTGCCTATATTTAATAGGCAATAAAATGAAATGAAAATTAACACGAAACATAAAAAAATTAAAAGTTAAGAATGTCTTTTATGGATCACTGTATTACTAACCCAGCACGCTAATTGCTCTGCCACCACCCATCTATGAACTGGTGTTGCTTTGAAGAACTTAGAATAATTATATAAAATTACTTAAAAGTAAGTAAAACACATATAGCATCTCCATTCAGTAGATGCTCTTTGAGTGAAACGCGTCAGTGGTCAATATTTTTTAAATCAATGGAAAAAGTTAAAAATTTGTGTTTTTACTTACTTTTAAGTCATTTTATATAATAGATAATGGAATTCCATCAAGAATTAGAAATAACTTAGAACAAGTTTTTTAATGTGTCATTTCTTCTTCCTTGTATTAATATGATGTATATTTTGTTGCAGAATATGGACACAAATATAGTTGTCAAGACGGAAAAGTTGAGTGATGACAGCGACGAAGAATACGATAATTATTATTGTTCTCAGAACAGTTTTGCTGCGATAAAGACTGAAAAAATAAATGATCTTTCAACAGGCAATAAATATTTAGATACATCATATAGTGACTGTGGAGATTCATATAAAAAGGTACTTTTTATATGAATCTTCTTAATATTCAACTTAATTCTTTTTATATTTACCAAAATATCTATCGCTTGTTTTTAAGTATTAATTTTTTTTTCTCTTAAGGCTTTTCACCCAACTGTTGCTTTGTTCAAATGTTCTCTTAACGTATCGACAAAGTATCAACCCAAGATATGCCAGATTTGTGTGGACGGTCTATATTTTTCACGGTTTTTGCAACTTTGGAGTCAAAAAACACCAACCTAGAGGTTTCACAGCATATATGTTCTATATATATATATATATATATATATATATATATATATATATGTAGAGCTCTCGTTGTCTCGTCACTTAGCGTAGAGCTCTCGTTGCGAGCGGTCGTGTTTCGTGTTCGTTCTTTTCGAGTAGGTAACGTTAAGGCGGCTTTCGAAAATGCCCGGTGTTATTCGGGCGAAACGTCAGGCGACAAACAGTCCTTCTCAGGACTATCCTACACGGGTTTACCCAAAAAGTTGTTTTGCATATATATATATATATATATATATATATATATATATATATATATATATATATATATATATATATATATATATATATATATATATATATATATATATATATATATATATATATATATGGATTTAGTCAGAATTCAGAGTAGAACATTTAGTGTGTCTGTGTGTGTCCGTCCCCCCTTATAACTTTTGATCCGCTCAATTTACAGAGCCCAAAATTTCAGAATATATAAATAGTTATTGACCTACAAAACTTTTATACTCAGAATTTTAAATTTTCATTTCAGTCAGGGATTATCAACTTTTGAATTTTTACTTTATTTTTCCATATATCTCAAAAAACATATAAGCTAGAACCCTGAAAATTGGTATAAATATAGACAGATACAAAATCTCAAATTTAATTTTTCAAAAAATTACAGAGTTTCTCAAACATTTTTTATTGAGAAAAACATTTTTTTTTATGATAGATTTGTGATTAACTGCCTATTTCCAAATTTTTTAATAATATAAAAAAAACGAAACACCCCAACTAGATAATTTAATTTGCTTTAAAAAATATTAGCACTGTAGTTGTACATCTCATACTCTTTTTAACAATTTTTATAAAAATTGAATTTATTGACAACATCGCCTGATACAATTTGTATGGCAGTCGCCTATACCTACACAATATGTAAGAAGACTTAATAGTTTGATACTTAATCTCCAAACATACATACAAAACATCATGCTGTTTTCATGTTCTGGGTAGGAAAAAAGGTCTGACCTCCATACTATCCTATCTTGACATACATACCTACATATGTTGTATCTTTCTTTTCTTTTCTTTCTTTCTCAGCCATCTCTCCACTGCTGGATGTAGGCCTCTTCTAATAGCTTCCACTCGTCTTTTTTTCTGGGCTTTTCGAACCCATCCGCTTCCAGCGACAGGGACAATATCATCGGCCCACCTTTTCTGGGGCCGGCCTATTCCCCTTTTCATATCCCATGGTCTCCAATTTATAATTCTGGGTGCCCATCTGTCCGTACCCTGTCTGGCAACATGACCTGCCCATTGCCATTTAAGTTTTGCAACTCGATTCATGACATCAACAACTTTTGTCTGGCGTCTGATTTCTTCATTTCTAATTTCGTCTCTTAGACTTACGCCTATCATTTGCCTTTCCATGGATCTCTGAGTGCATTTTAGCTTATGTATGGTCCTCGCAGTTAGCGTGATAGTTTCCAGACCATACGTAAGCACAGGCAGGATACATGTTTCAAAAACTTTTCTTTTCAGACATGTGGGAATATCTCTGTTTTTTAGGACATGTTTAAGTTTTCCAAAGGCTGCCCAACCTAGTCCGATCCTTCTGGGTATTTCTGCTGTCTGGTTTTCCTTTCCTAATTTTATCTTGTGTCCAAGGTATATATATTCTTCAACAGCTTCAATTATTTTACTATCAATTGTGATAGTGCTGTTAGATGATGGACTCATGATTTTCGTTTTGTTGATATTTATTTCCAGGCCGACCATTAGGGAAGCATCGTGGAGTTCTTTTATCATAACATGAAGTTCTTCCAGATCATCACTTATAAGCACTATGTCATCTGCAAAACGGAGGTGGTTTAAGTTTGTTCCATTTATTTTTATTCCCTTGTCTTCCCAGTTCAAAGTTTTAAATATGCCCTCCAAAACCAATGTAAACAGTTTAGGTGATATGGTATCTCCTTGTCTGACACCTCTTTTTATATTGATTTTTTCTGTTTTTGTATTTTCATCGATTCTTACATCCATGGTGGCGTGTTCATATATAAATTTGAAAAGCCTTGAATATCTGGAGTCAATTCTCGCATCATTTAATGCGTTTATTATTTCACATTGTTCTACAGAGTCAAATGCTTTTTTATAGTCGATGAATGCAAGATCAATTGTTATATTATATTCAGTAGTTTTCTCAATTAGTAGGCGCAGAGTTTGGATATGGTCTGTAGTTCCAAAATATTTTCTAAAGCCAGCTTGTTCAATTGGTTGGTAGAAATCCAGTTTAGGTGTTAAACGGTTTGTGACAATTTTAGTGAGAAGTTTATAAGTATGGGATAACAGGCTTATTGGTCGATAATTCTCTAAGTTCTCAGGATCCCCTTTTTTATACAATAGTATAACTTCAGAATTTTGCCACTTTTCAGGTATGACCTCCAGTTCTACGCACTTGTTTAGGAGTATTTTTATTGCTTCAATGATTTCTTTCCCACCCAACTTTATCATGTCGCTTGTCACTTGATCTTCACCTGGACTTTTATTATTTTTCATGTATTTGAGTGCATTTTTAATTTCATTATAATCTATCTCTGGTATCTCTTCGGAGCCAACATTTAACACAGTTACATTTGTTTCTCTATTTTGTGTCATTAGTTTATAAAGTTCCGTGTAAAACTCTTGCACTGTATTTATTATCATATTTTTATCATTTTCTGTACTTCCGTTTCTATTTTTTAATTTAATTATGTTTGATTTACCAGAATTGTTGTTTGATCTAAGCACTTTCATATTCTTATTTGATTCTATTGTGTTCATAATGAGATTTGTGTTGTATTTTCTAATATCTTTCCTTATCTCTTTCCTTATAATTTTATTAAGAGTTTTATATTCGTTTGAATCTCTGTTAATTTGTCTTTTCTCTTCTATAAGTTTTATTGTGTTTGGAGATAATTTTTGGTTCTTTCTTTTCTGTCTGAATGATATTGTTTTTACAGCTGTTTGAACACTCGTTGTAATTTTATCTGTGAGGTCGTTTATTTCCATAATCTGAAGATCTGTTTTGGCTCCCAGCTTTTGTTTTAGAATATTTTGGAATTCTTCTTGATGTGCGGCAATTATTTCAGTTGTAGGTACTTTTTTGGGTTTTTTATGGATCATGTTGTATCTTTCAGCCTTTGTGTTTATTTTGAAAGAAAAGCTCTCACCAGTCTATGATCGCTTCCCGTGTCAAATTGATTTAGAACTGTTACATCTTTACAATATTTCAGGTTGTTTGTAATTATATAGTCTATCTCATTTTTTGTTTTGCCGTCGGGACTCTTCCATGTCCTTTGTTTTTTCTTTTTGAAGAATGTGTTTGTGCAATACAGTTGTTCATATTGTAAGTAATCTAATAGTGTTTCTCCTCTTTCATTTCTATTACCCAAACCAAACTTCCCAATGTATTCTGGATCTCCCCATTTTTTCTCTCCTATTTTGGCATTAAAGTCCCCAGTCAAGATAGTCAGTTGTGTTCTTTCTAATCTTTTTGCCTTTGAAATATCTTCATAGAATTTTTCAATTTCTTCGTCTTCCGCTGTACTTGTTGGAGCATATACTTGTATAATCTGTATTGTGAATCTCTTATTTAGTCTTAATATTATGTATATAACTCTATCCGATACGCTGTTCATTTTTGTTACTCTAGTTTTAAGATTTTTATGTACCATTATAGCTGTACCTCCCGTTGATGACTGTTTATTGTTTCGGTATAACAAGTGACCTGATGGAAGAGTAGTAGCTTCTTCTCCTTTAAGTCTAGTTTCGCAGATTCCCAGAATGTCCCAGATTATATTTTCTAGTTCTTTTTCCAGTCTAAGTCTATCTTCTTCTTGTCTCATGGTTCTGATATTATAAGTCGCTATTTTAATTTCTGTATTTTTTCCGTGTTTCGAGTTTTTGCCTCCCCCAGAATCCTTGAGGCTGACCGCTTTAATGTCGGTGTGAGATTTTGAACTATACGTTCTACTCACCTGGGGTATTTTTGTTTTAAAAGTCGAGTTCATGGTTTATTTTGAAGGTTTTTGGCATTTAAACACCACGCTTGCCATACGTGTTGGTGAGTTTGGGTTCAGCCGCCCTTGACATAGGGAACAGACGCTGTTTGTAGCCGCCCATTCTGGGTCAGACGCTACGTACCTGTTGGTCCGCGGGAGGTATTTTATTTCCCTCCTACCCTGCATATCTGCCGAGCATTCCCCTATCCGCCACCTGGGGACACGTCCTATAGCGGTTACAGGTTCCGCCAAGGACATATGGACAATGTTGTATAGAAAACAAAATTTCTTAAAATATTCAATAATTTGGATTTATGGGTTTATAGTTTGGTTCTTATTCTTCAACCTACATACTATCGCTATCGACAGTTGGATCTCATGTGTTACATGTAACTAGTAAAATATTCAATCCCCAACAGTATATTTTGCATTCACTTTTTGTTAACTACGGATCAAATTTATTAACATAAATTATTTAAACCTTATTTCATTTGTTACAGAATACAGATCTAAAAATAGTTGTAAAAAAGGAAAAATTAAGTGATTCATGCGATCTGGATAATATACCAACAGGCAATGAACATCCAGAATCACTCAATCAATGTAAAGATGAACGCAATTATGAGATTTTTCTCGAAAATCCGACAGGTCCAAAAGAAGAAACTAAGTCTCATATTACAGAGATACCTATACAAAATGATTGCACTAAAAGTAGTCGAATTTCATTAAAATCAGAATTGAAATTCGATTGTTTACATTGTGGGAAGACTTTCAAAACACGTCGTAACTTTCGAAACCACAAACTCATCCATACTGGGGAGAAACCGTTCAAATGTGATATATGCGAAAAGACCTTTGCTTCGAAAGTATTATTAAAGAAACACATAATTATAATTCATACAAAAACTTACGAATGCAACGTCTGCGGGAAGGCTTTCTACGAGAGTTCAAACTTAAAAAACCACCTACTCATTCACTCAGGGAAAAAATCTTTTGAATGTGTAACTTGCGGTAAAAGTTTCTTGAGTATTTATAAATTAAAGGACCACCATCGTGTTCATACTGGGGACAAGCCGTTTGGATGTGACACGTGCGGAAGATCTTTTTCTCGGAACAGTACTTTAAAAAATCACGTAAGACTGCACACTGGCGAGAAACCATTTGTTTGTAACACGTGCGGGAAATCATTTTCTCAGAGCGCTTACTTGAGGAATCACGCGATGGTTCACAAGGGAGAGAATCCATTTGAATGTAACCTATGTGGAAAAGCTTTTCCTCGGAGGAGTGATTTGTATGATCATTCTATATTTCATACTGGAGCAAAACCGTTTGAATGTGATATCTGTGGAAAGACTTACTCAACAAATTGCAAATTGAAAAGCCATAAACGAATACATGTTCAGGCATTCAATTGCAACACTTGTGGGAAAAGCTTCTCTATAAAACAGAATTTGCAAATTCACGAACGTATTCACACAGGCGAAAAGCCATTTAAATGTAGCACTTGTGATAAAACTTTTCTTGCAAGGACAGCTCTGAAAATACATGAACGTATTCACACAGGAGAGAAGCCCTTTGAATGCGTGTCTTGTGGAAAAACTTTTTCATATATATCAAATTTTAAAAGACATAAACTTATTCACACGTAGATGTATATTTTATTTATTTTTATTGGTCGTTTGTATCATAAACTGATATAAAAAAAAACACCAAAACTTGATTGAAACGACTTGAACTTTCTTGGTAACATTATTACAAGAGTTTACGGGAGAATCCAGAAGCCAGAAAGTAAAATAATTCCATAGCAATTGTAGAAAGATAATTTTGTATATTTGAGTTCTGTGGAGATTATAATATATATTCATTATAATTTATAAAATATTACTAGTTAATATTTTGCTAATAAACTATGATTTTACACTACCTATAATTTGTGAATCTCATATATATCAACCAGTCACAATTTGTTGTCCCAACTCTGACATATGCAAGTGAGATCTGGACATGGCAGAAGACACATGAAAGCAGAATAAATGCAGTTGAAATGAGATTGCTAACAAGAATATGGAAAGGTGGTATCAGACGGTTCATGTTTTGATCATTTCCGTCTTTCATTTTGCATTCTCCTCTCAAAGTGACACATCTAACAACACAATATAACTAAGTACCGAATAAATTTGTCATCTGTCACTCTCACAATAAACAGTCTGAACATGGAAGAACTTTCATTCGGGCTTGGCCATTTTATCTAGTCCTGTAGCAGATATTTTGATCTGTATTGTATCATAGAAGTTCTTCAAATTATCTTTCATCCATTTGAAGATGATTGAAATAATTTGATTCACGATCATCATTGGATAGTTCACTCAACAAAGTATTTGAAGGTCCTTATATAAATTTCTTCTTGAAATCCATAACTTTTTCTTTGCTTCTTTTTTGTTAACTATGTTTTATTGGATACAACAGTTAAACCTAATTTTAAAAGAACTTTTCAATATTTACATCACCAATATCCATAATTTAACAATAAGTAGGTACAAGTTAATTTTTTATGAGTAAAGGATAGGTAGTGTGAGGAAGGAAAAAATTTAGCCGACAAATAAAATTTGATATTGGAAAAAAGACTTTTTTAGTCATTCCATCTTAAAACGTGTGAACATGGAATGAAAGAAAAATGTCATTCACTAGAGTGATCCGTCTGATAGTACCTAAACAAAAGAATGTATGACAGGGTAAGAAATGAGAAAATTAGGAAATAATGTGAAGTATAGAAAGATATTATCAAAAATTATCACTTTCAAATGTTTTAGCCACATGGTGAGAATAAATGAGGAATGCCTGATAATTTTTTAAAGAGTGAATATGTCCTTGTATCGATTACATATACATCTTCGTGCATTTCCAAAATTAAGCATAATGTGCTATAGGTGAACGAAATCGGTGATGGCAGGATTTGAACTCGCGACCAATGGATTATTAACCTGGCATGCTAACCACTCTGCCACCACCCATCAGATTATATAAAGAGTAAAGGCATTACAGATAAGCCACTAAGTGGATTCCACATATCATAGAAAAATGAATGTTAAAACAATAAGCTAATTTTATTTTTTATTAAATAAAAATCAATAGTATACATTAATAATAATAAAAAATTGCATTACATAATAAGCATCTTAAAACTACATTACAAATAAAGATCTATTGGATCTTGTGTTGGAAGGAGGAGCAAAGTCATTGTCTTAATTTATTTCTGTCTAGCATAATCTCAGTTTCATTTGTAAAATAATATTAAGGGTTCAACATAAATTCTTAAAATTAGTAAATTGTAAACCTATTTATTCCTTTAGAAAAATTAAATTATGATTTCCTTATGAGTGTATTAAATTTTTCGATGCTGTCATGCAGAAGAACGATTTGTAATTTAACTTGTTTATTTCAAATAATTAACAGTATATCAGACTCCCCTGAGCTAATTTAAATGATAATATTCAGAGTATCCACAAGGTATGCTTCGCATCAAAATACATCATTTCATATTGAGAATCTACTTATTATAACAACTTTATTATGAATTCACCAATACATGGATTGCACTGCCTTGTTATTGCTTTGCTTTGTTATTTTTTTGTGTACATAGAATAATTCAGGTATTTTTTCTCTTCTTCTTTTTTTATGTCAATTTATTTGCATGTTTCTACTCAATTCAATCTTTTTTTAAATTAATATTGTATTTTTTTTCTTCTTTTATATTTACTTTTAGTATTTGTTTGTGTAATTAATGTGTGTACAATTACCTATTGTTGTTCTTGTTGTGCCAACACTTCATACCTATCAATTATTATATAATTGCCCCATTAAGGGAGTGCATGTGTATAAAATAAAAATAAATAATATCTAATATTCTGTAAAAAATATAGTTTGATAAGTACAAATAGGTGTTAGAATTTGCAACAAAAAGCCATTGCTCATCAGTGAAGCACATGTTTGCTCACAAACAAACCGACGAAATGCCGGCCGTCTCCCACAAGACTGCACTCACCGTCCAATAATTAGACATTATACATAAATTAAAGGATATTAATATCGTAGGTGCATATAAAGGCAGTAGTATCAAGGAAGAAACAGGAAACAGGAAAGGAAATCCAAGCCACCAACATGACTCACAATTGCACCATACATCATGGGAGGTTGCTGAATGTTTTGTAATGTTATCACCAAACAAATTCATTATTATATTACATATGTGATGCACATTCTATTCAAGCCGACATTTGAATGACAATGTTTAACACCAAATAAGTGCTGCAATCTAAGAGTTATCAATCCTAGCAGCTCAAGGGAGTCAATCTTATTACATATAATACTAGTTACATGTAACACATGAGATCCAACTGTCTATAGCAATAGTATGTATAGATTGTATAGTTCAAGAATAAGTACCAAACTATAAACCCATTAATCAAATTATTGAATATTTTAAGATATTTTGTTTTCTATACAAAACATGTAGGTATGTATGTCAAGATAGGACAGTATGGTGGTCAGTCCTTTTTTCCTACCCGGAGCATGATGGTATGTATGTATTTTTGGAGATGAAGTATCAAATTATTAAGTCTTCTTCGATATTGTGTATAGGCGACTGCAATACAAATTGTATGAAGCGATGTAGTCACTAAATTCAATTTTTATAAAAATTGTTCAAAAAATTTTAAGATGTACTTCTACAATGTTCAATTTTTTAAAGAAAAATTAAATTATCTAGTTGGGGTGTTTCGGCTTTTTTCGATATTATCAAAAACTTTGGAAATATAGGCAGTTAAACACATAAATTTATCATAAAAAAAAAAAATTCTTAATAAATAATGTTTGAGAATCTCTGGAATTTTTTTGAAAAAATAAATCTGAGATTTTGTATTTGTCTATATTCATACCATTTTTCAGCGTTCTAGCTTTTATGGTTTCTGAGATATATGAAAAAAATAAAGTAACAAAAATTGACTGAAACAAAAATTCAAAATTCTGAGTATTAAATTTTGTAGGGCTATGAATGTTTATATATTCTGAAATTTTGGGCTCTGTAAATTGAGCGGATCAAAATTTATAAGGGGGGGGGGGGACACACACAGACACACGAAATGTTCTACTCCGAATTCTGAGTAAATCCATATATATATATATAACATATATGCTGCGAAGCCTCTTAGTTGGTGTTTTTTGACTTCAAAGTTGGAAAAACCGTGAAAAATATTGACCCTTCATACAATTCTCGCGTACCCTGGCTTGAAACATTGTCGATATGTTAAGAGAACAAAGTTCTCTTGAACAAATCGACAGTTGGATAACATCTATTAGGCATAAAGTGTGTCAATCATAATGTGTTTGATAGCATCACATACTTTGTACTATATATAAAATTATGTTTGAACAATCACTTTAGACATGCTTAAGTAAGTCATTTGCAATAATAGTTATTGAGTACTATTAAACCAACCTCAACACAGATAAACCCCAAGGGATTCGATGGCTGACAATATGTTATGTTAAAAATGTCATTATATTATATAAAAAAACACACAGGCTCCATTGTTTTCTTAAAGAGACGCCACAGCACGAATTAGTTTACTCTTATTTATTTATTTAAAGCTTTTTGAGCACAATGTTTGGCTCAGCAGGGTGTAAGGTCAATTGGTGCTTGAGCTCGCTGTGGCTCACACCCTGCCATTTTTCTTTCATTGTAAAAAACCTTTAAATGATGAATTTAGTGTGTATGTACATATGTAAATGTGTATGAATGTGTGTATGTATCATGCATGTACAAGTATATTGGTGTGTACATACATGTGTGTGTGTGTATATGTACCTATGTATATTCTTACAATTTCTTTTTTTTTTCATATTTATAGTTCAAAACATGTTTATACATTTATTTCCTCTCCTTCCCCCTTCACATTCCTTCCTTCTTATATATTATAAGGCAACATTATGTTACTTAAGGTTATGTTATCTAGTTACTTTATATCAAGTAGTTGTACCTGTTTGTTATCAAATAAATAAAATAAAAAATGTGCACTATGGCGGGCTCTTCACTTCATATATTACTAGAATATCCCATAACTTTTCTCTATCCACTTCCACTATATCATGTGTCTTTTCTAAGTCTATGAATGTACAGAAAAGTTTTTGTTTTTTACACATAATATTGCCATGCGTAAAGAGAAAATTTTATTGATTCATCCTCTACCCCTACAAATGCACCTTGAACATTCCATATCTTGCATTCCGTAACCTTGCATATTCTCTGATCAATAATTGTTGCATACATCAGATAAGTAATCTTCATAATAAGAACAAAACCATCAACCTGTTTATCTATTTGGGGTATGAACAAAGTATTGAATTCCACACTATCAACAAAATATGTTGGAATATTCAATTATTTGGATTTAAGGTTAAGGCATTAACGAAAAAGATGGAAATATGGTTATGGATGAAACAAAAGTCACGCAGAGATGGAAGGAGTATTTTTAAAAACTGTATGAAAGTCCGTAGAGCAAAAGTGTGAGGTCTGAAAGAGTGAAAAAGAGAATGATAGAGAAAAAAGCGTGCACATATAGGAAAAGCTGCGGTATTTGATTGTACAACAAATAAATTCATATGTCACAGCCTTTTCAATAAATGAATACTGGAAATTCAAAAAGCACTAAGTGCCTTAATGTTCATTTTGAGATACAAGACAAAATGTTAATATGAGTCTAAATAGTAACATTTAAAAAAAAAATATTTTCTATATTTGTAGTAATAAAACTTCAGAAATATTTAAAACTAGTTTTTTATTCAAAATATAATTAAAAGATATAAAAAATAGATTTAGAAAACACTAAGTAAAGAAAGCCCTAAGTGACAGGCTTTGTAACCTTAAAAAGGCACTAAGTCTCAGTTGATAAGCATTTAAAAAGGCACTATGTTCACACGAGATAAGTTTGAAATAATTTTATAGTGATGTGCGGAGGTGTTTAAAATTCACGGAGGCTGAACAAATTATATCTATTTATTTATTTAAAATATACATCTCAATGTCTCACTAGGTAAATAACCTGCACATCACTAGCTGTCATAATAACAAAATAATAAAAATCAAAATTAATTTTGAGGACTTCTTATCACGCTTATTGGTGGTTTTTTTTTTAAGAATGATGTTACCAGATGGTGTCACATATTCACTTCCACTTATTTTAATTTTTTTTGTTCTTTATGTGACATTTTACATACTTTTTCATTAATATTGTTGACACTACTAAACGCGGGTGTCGCCCGCGAGTCAGCCATTTTAATACTAAAACTACAAATTACTCTTGTCGCTTAGTGCTTTCTTTAAAAAGGATTGACGCGGCACTTAATACTTTTGCGATATTCATACCCATATAACTAGGAAATTAACGCAAATTGGTCATTGGTGCGTTATTTAATGCATTGGCGATGGTACAAAGTACCAATCTGCATACTTATCTCGAAATTTTATTTTTTGGCACTTAGTGCTTTTTGAATTTCCAGTATTCAAATGTTGGGAGACAGGACATACCAGGGATGTCCACTTAAAAAACACATCAATGTTTTTATTTGATGCAATACATTGAGACTGTGTATCGGTGTTTTCCGATGTATCGGTTAGAATCATGGATGTTTTCTCAAAGTAAAGGCCATATGTGCGAATATTCTTTATTTATTATTATAACAAAATTTATTTTCAATGTTCTGCAAAACAAAAGACTATTTTAAACGGTTCCCTTTCAATCTATTTCTTTTTTAATTAACGATTTGAACAGTTATAGTGAACAAACTTTGAGATCAGAACCACCATGGTCAAGTATTTATAAGAATTTCTATGAAGTTAAAGAAGTTGAATTTTAAGATAATGCCATAATTCCAACGGGTTCTCATTGAGTTTTCTTACTGGACAACGCAAGTAAATAGACAGTTCATCAGAAATAGAAATAGCATCAGATTTAGTCGTATTCCAGCTCGCCGGCGACTATTTTTTATTTTTATTGGTTGATAGAGAGTTATACAGTCTACACAATTTATAAAACAGACAATGTACATTGCTTTATTAGTGGACCAGTGAAAACTCCATGCATTATTCAATAGAATAATTAATATTTATTACAAAAAGTTACAAATAATGTAAGGTATGGTTACCAATGTATGGTTAAATATGGAGGTTAGTAGTAACCAGAGAGGGTTACTGAATAATGATAGATACCACAGTTAGGTTCTATATCTAGACTCCAGAAGGGATTTTTAAGTGCAGATATCCTGAATGAACTCTTTGTTGTGACGTGTTGGAAGAGAGGTCACCAGAACAGAATACTATTCACTAAATAGAGTGCGAATATTTAAAGTTCCAACAAGTCACAATCAATTAGTTAATGTATTTCACGGAGTGTGAAATACCTATACTTACTCTAAAAGGAATTTAGGCAGGGTAGCGAAAGAGAAGAGACAAGAAATAACAAAACTGAATGAAAACTTACAATTGGTATATTATCACGAACACGGAGTTTATACAAATGAATAATAATAACACACGCGAGTAGAACTTTATCGAGTCGATGTTTTCACGAGGAAGTTTGACAGGAAAAGAGATGATGGGTCATCTGTTGTCCCGCTTATATACCCCTATTGTTTTGGTAAATAGGAGTCGTTGTACTGTCCCATGGTAAACAACCTTTAGGAGTACGTCAGTATGGAGACTTCATTATTATTGTAAAGAAAAGTGAAAGTGTCACACTTGAAGTCATTATTACCCTTTCTAATTGTTTTGATTGAATTTACTTGTGACTGAAATACCATATATTTGATGTAGGTATTCTGCCACAAATGTAAAGTATTAAATTACTAGTACATAAAAAAAACACCAAAATAAGACAGCTGATATAGTCAAAGTTCTAGTAAAGAGGAGGAGGCAGCTGTCCTAAATGCACTGAGAGAGCTCGCAGATATGTCAAGTGTATTAAAGAAAGCATTGAACACCACATAGTGCAAGCACGGTACACAAAAGCATTCTGAGTGTAGTTGTTATTACAATTAGGACTATTGTATAACAGTTTTAAGAAAAATAAATAAAAGTTCTCATCAGCGCTGCCTGACGGAGTAATTTTCATGCCATTCAACCCATCGGAATCACTATTCGATTATAAAAATTTCATGGCCATAACTCGACAGGCAGCGCTGATGACTTTTTATGTTGATATATAAACTAGCGTCTACACCTAGCTTTTCCCGATTTCTGATTGGTTGGTAGGCGGTAACTTTGAACCGGATGTACCATGTGTAAATGTTAACAGACGAAAAAAATAAAACCAAAAATATTTTGTTTTCAGGGATTTATATATATATTTTTTTATCGTGAATAAAATAAAATGTAGGTATGCATAAGTAAATAATTATTTTGTATATTTCAATGTATATTTACTATAAGATTCTTAGTAAAACAAGAACTTTACTTTTTAATAATTTAAATTATATTTAAAGAAAGTATTAAGCTATACCTATTATATGTTCATGGTGTCACAATTTAATCGATTGATTTCTTCCAGAATTATGTTAATAAGTTTTAAATCTTGGAAATCTGTATAATATTTATATGTACCTACATTTAAAGAACTTGATTATTTTAAATTTTATCGAACCGTCGAGATGTTTACAATAATTAATTTCTATCATCCGTATTAAAAAAATTACGAAGTGGTCTACAATCATAGACTTTGCAACATATACTTATATAATATATGGATGAACTCAGAAAAAATTCTATATATACATATTACACCGCCGTGGCACAGTTGGTAAGCCGTTCGATTTCTGAGCGGGCGTCCTGTTTTCGATTTCCAGCAGAGGAGAAATTTATTTCATTAAAATTTTGCTTCTCTGGGCTGGAAACACTGGTTAGGTGGAAGAAATTGCCATACGGCAATAAACTCGCAACTTGCGCAGGGTGTAAGGAAGTGTACATTATTATTATACATCAACTAAAAGAACCTTCGCAACAAATAATGTTCTGTACATGGATTTATTCAGAATTCGGAGTAGAACATTTAGTGTGTCCGTCCCCCCTTTATAACTTTTGATCCGCTGAATGCACAGAACCCAAAATTCCGGAATGTATAGATAGTTATAGGCCTACAAAACATTTATACTCAGAATTTTCGTTTCTGTCAGGGGTTATCAACTATTTAATTTTTACTTTATTTTTCCATATATCTCAAAAAACATAAAAGCTAGAAGGCTGAAAATTGGTATAAATATAGACAAATACAAAATCTCAAATATGTTTTTTTTAAAGTTCCAGGGTTTTTAAAACATTTTTTATGATAAATTTAAGTATGTGTTTAACTGCCTATATATATTTCCAAAGTTTTTAAAAATACCGAAACACCTCAATTAGATCATTTAATTTTCTATTAAAAATATGAACATTGTAGAAGAACATCTCAAACTTTTATTTACAATTTTTATAAAAATGAAATTTAGTGACGACATTGTTTCATACAATTTGTACGGCAGTACATTATACAATTTCTACGGGTACGCAATAGTTTGATACTTAATCTCTAACATACATCATGTGTATAGGGTCATTACTGCAAATGACATGATTCTGAGTAATTTGAGATTGAATATTGAAACAAAAGCTAAAGTTCCAAATCTCTTTTTGAATATCTATAAAACAACCATATTGAAACAATTGTGTAAGAGACCACTGCTTCCAAGTAGAAGACAGTCCGTTTAGCACTAAAAAGTTATTTTTTTGTCCTACTGCATCCATAGTTCATTTTTGAATAAATTTTAAGATTTGACGCTATAGTCTTAAAGATGCGATTTATGTTAATGTTCCTATGTCCTTTATTTTCTATTGTTAAATAATTACCATGTTATCCGGGGCGGAGACAAATCCAACAAATAAGAGATTACAATTGTTCCAGCTGTTCTTGAATTATAAATAGTGTAACTCATCTGACTTTCTTTTATTTATATAGATTTCCTTCCCATTTATTAAAACTTTTTATTGGTTGATACTTTCTTCCTATATTATGAATTATTTGTAAAATATATTATATTGAAACTGTTGGTTTTCATTTTATTTAATAAGTTTAAGTTCCAATTTTAATTATTGTAATGACTTCTCACCTTTATACATTAGAAAAAGTTTCCTATTACAAAGCCTATATTTATATACAGTTAGAATAGAAGTTTCTATAATTCAATTATATGTAAATGAGATGTGTAAAAATGTTAAAAACTAATAATTATACAGAGAAGGAAGAAGTTGCCCAAGGAAAAATCGAACATTATATGAACAATATTCTAGAAGAAGGAAATGTTAGATGAACATGTATGAATGTAGGCGAGGTGAAGAATGTATGCCAGGATAGAAGTGTGATGCTCGGCTCTCCGCCTACTACAAAAGTAATATAGCATGAAGATATGAATCTGTTTTTATTGTTTAAAGAAAAAATGCATTCAATTTTGAATATTAGATAATGATAAATCACTTGAAAAAATGGCAGTGAAAATAAATAAGAGTACTGAGTTGGACGTTTTGTGGATTATTGCTCCCAATGTGAAAAAAACTGAAGACAATACTTAAGATCCATTTGACCACCCACACATGAGTACCGATAAACAATGTTATTTAAATTGATTGTAAAAGTTCCACATCACAAGCAATATTTATACATTTTTTAAGAAAGATGTTGTATGCAGTTAGTGACTCATTGAAGGTCAAAATAAAACATGTTTTGAATTGTGTTTTCAGTCTGGATCTGTGAGACGATTAATATCGTAAGTCTCCAGAATGTGGCAACTTGTTATGTGGTGCGTGTTAAATTAATATTTGTCATAGTACCTGTTAGTTGCCTGAGAAGCAATATTAAATAAATAAATATATTTACTGATTATTCATAACAAAATATATACATAATATTATCAATCATTCTAAACAATACATAATAGGCCCTATTCAGATTCGACTAAAAATTTTATACAGAATTTTAGTATATGAGAAATATCAAAAAGTTGATTGCATTTATACGGGACTCATTACGTCACACCGCGCGGATAAAATCTTTTTATCCACGGTTGGCCGATATTTTAGATGTCTTCGTACTCTGAATTGAATCAGAATTGCACATAATATGTCCTATTCTGATTCGTATAAATTTATCCGTCTGAATTTTAGTATATGAGAAATGCCAAAAAGTTGACTGCATTTATATGGGACTCATTACGTCACACTGCACAAATGAAATCCTTTTACACAAGTCGCCCGTTGGTAATAGACCACTTCTTACTCTGAAACGAAACAGAATAGGGCATATTGTAAGAAGTAATAATAATAGGAGAGAATGTATGTAAACAAAAATTTGTAGAAATAAAAAAAAATGTTGAAATGGTTAATTTATTGAATAAGCTGTTATTTTACATTTACTTATATGAAATGAATGTGGTGGTGTACCACTAGATCGTCTCCCTTTTTGGTCCTTATGTAGATGACATAACCATGATGCTGTTGGTTAAACCTGTGGAAATAATTACAAATAAAAAACTGTGAACACTGTGCTGGAAGAATGCATGCAAAGAAAAGCATGTTCCTAGATATAACGGGGACGTTCGACAATGCGTGGTGGCCGCTTATTCTGGCCAACCTGAAGCTGCGGGGTTGCCCTCGTTGAGTGAAGGGAGCACCTAGCTGGGCAAGCCTCTAGGCGAGTTAGGGTTGTCGATGAAGTTCGCTACCTAGGTGTCGTCCGAATGTCAAGTCCTCGGCTGAAAAAGTAGCGGCCTTGTTTATGACATTTCGCAGGATCAGCAGGAGTAACTGGGGACTCCATTCGGGTAGGGTGAGGGCTATATACAAGGCTAAGTATATTGCCCAGATCGCATACGCATCTGAAGTTTGGTCCCATCGGCTGAGCGTTGGCTCGGTTGCTCTTGCGATCCTGAGGGGCCAGCATCCTCCCTTGCTTGCTGTTACAGGTACGTATCGCACGGCGGCCAGTGACAGTCTTCCGGTCATCACTGGTGTTCTGCGTGCTGATATTGAGGTGCGGGAGTTTGTCGCACATAGGAGTATCAGGCTCAATAGACGGGCTGAACATGTAGGAGTGATTGTTTGTATTGTGCCAGGAATTGGTGGTCTGAGTGGGGCCATCAGTAGTCAGAGAAAGGACGATGAAAGTTTGGCAAGAGCGCTGGGATAGAGGAGGAACTGCTAGGGTTACCTATTAGTTTTTCCCTGACCTAAGAAAGAGGATGCGTATGAGATCGCTGGCACTGTGCCACTATGCGTTGCAGCTCGTGTTAGGAGACTATGATAGGAGGTATGTGTGCTTGACCGCCCGGCCAGTTTGGTTTGGCGAAGTGCTGGCGAACCATCACAATGTAGCTCCAGAGACCGGGTTACCCCCGGTCAAAGATCTCGTATAGCGATGTCCTAATCTGGCATGGAATGATGCTTGATGTGCGTGTCTCACGCTGGGAGTGGCTGGGATGACCGGGTTTACCCCTGGTCGAGGATTTCGTACAGCAGTGGGCCTAACCTGGCCTGGAGTGATGCTGTAGCGGGGTGGTCGACGACTCGTTGACAATTCGTGCCGTCCTTTCTCCCTCGTGGAGGTGTCTGGTTGCATGCCCCCGTCTGGGTGGGTCCTCCTTCCTTGCGTTGATGTTAGCTATCGCATCTAGTAATGCGGGTGCGATGGTCTAGAAGCACCTAGAAATTAAGATTAGTTTTAATTAGTAAGGTGTATTAGGTAGGCGTCACCCCCTGGATAGGGGCACTGAGAATCCATAATTTAGCAGGCGGGGTTTGTTGGGAAGAGCACATCCGGCGAACTCAGAGCCCGCGTGCATAAAAAAATATTTGCAACTAAGTGCGGGTAAAGAGGTGCTAACGCGCCTGAGATACCCGTGTAAGCGGTGGATGACTTTCAGTGTCCTTCGTCTTGACAAGAGCTGCATCTAATGTTTACTTCTCCTGAACCTCCTCGGGGATGGTTAGTGTTGAGGAGGTAGATGGACCGGTGGCTCTCCCCATTACGTCTTCCACTTCAGCCGCTAGTGCGACTGGACTAGGACAGTGCTCGATGACGAAATTGTACTCTTGCAAAAACATGGCCCGGTTGTCCGTCACCATAGTTAATCGTCATCCTCCAATGAATGGTCGGTACTTCCATACAACGGTACTTCACCCACACCACTGCGAGGTCCTCTTTTTTGTTCGAATGGCATTTCCTGTCTGCCTCACCGAACTTGCAGCTTGAATATGAGATAATCTCCCGTGACCCGTCCTCGTTCTGGTGAAATAGCAAGTTGCTGCTCCATCTTTACTCACATCAGTTTGCAAGATGAACTCCCTGTTGAAATTGGGCCTGGCGTGTCCACTTGTATGATCTCTTCGGGCTAAGTAGGTCCGTTAATGGGGCCGCTATGGTCGTGATCCTTGGCACGCGTTCCGGCAGCCAATTACATAGCCCAAGAATCGCTGTGAGTTCCTTCCTTGTCCGCAGGGGCGGCATCTCTCTCAAGACTCTCTCATGCACCGGTTGTAGGGTGTTTCTACTGGCCGACACCATGTGGGCCAAATATTCAATGGTTGGAGAGCCGATCTTACATTTTTCTGGTGCGCACTGCAGCCCGAACTCAATCTTTCGAAAATTAACCTATGGTGTTATGGTGGCTCTCCCAATCGACTGAATACACGACAATGTCATCTACATACACCATGACAAACTTCTCGAAGTACCCGGCCAGTACTAGTTGGCTCATCATCCTCTGAAAGTTTCTGCAAATGAGCTGTCAAAGTTGGTATTAAATGCGAAAATTTTAGCAAATTTTATAAATTTGATTAATAATAATTTATAATTCAAATAATAAAGCAACTCGCTCACGCGAGTCGCTATTGTTATTATAAACAACCATAAACCTAACTGAAAATTTATACCCAATGCTGAATAACAAATGGGCGGTGTAGACACTACTGAAAAGACAGTGTCTGTAGTGTAAACGGTCACTGTCCACCTACCATTTTACTTGTTACTTGCCATTTTACTAAACCAATGTTAACAAGACATTATGTATTTTTACTAAAAACATTTTAAATTAACACAACAGGTAAGATTTTGACATACAAGTATGGCTTGTTAAAAAAAATTCAAATATATCACCTTTATCTTTAAGCTCGACAAGACCCTGGTGGCTAAAGAACATCTAATTTTCAAACTTTCAGACACAGCTACCGTCGTGGTGAGTTTATAAGATGGAATTTCTTTGTACAGGTTCTCATAATATGTTGGTTTCTCAACCAATCCGGTTGTTTAACTTGTCATGAACTTTTCCCTTGGAACTCTTCTAGAAATTAAAAAAATAATCACAATATACAAACAGAAGTGTCAAACTAGTGATTTTTACAGCTATCATTCATAGTATATCAGTATTATTGCCTTCACAGACACACAAGTATTTAATTAACTGAAATTATATAAGAATAAGAATAAGTATAACCTAACAAAATTTGACAAGTGACTATTTAAAAAATACCTTCATTTTAACTTTGCCTTCTTCGGATCCTTCCTTCTTATTTTGGGTATATTGTATCTGCTGTACCAAAGACTTTTGTGTGTTTTTTGGGCGGCTAAATGAATAAAACAACATATTGTTAAATCTGACAGTTTAAAGTTATAACTTTTTGCGGCAACGTAAAGGCTGTGGCTATTCTACACCATTATTATTGTTATTATTTTTTAAAATAATAATAATAATAAACTGATTTTTCTATGGATTTGGCCATAGTGAATTTTTCCTATAGATAATTGTAAAACCTTGTAAATCTTTATCTTGGCTAGTTACCGTATTCACACAAGAGCTATAAAATATACATGAAATGACGAAAACTCATACAAACGTCAAACATGTAAGTTCTCAGCCTTTTTGATATTTTCTTGCTGAGATTTTAAAACTTAATTTTAATTTGAAAAATTGATTTGTAACTATCTTCTTTTGTTTCTGGAAGTCATATAACTAATAAAATCCATATTGTTATCGATTTGTGTCTGTATAATTTCAGGTTACGAATTATTTTGCGCTGCAATTTCATCAAATGACTTCAAGTTTCAATACTTTAATTTAAGTAGCACCACACGTTTTACTCCATTGAAGTGGCTTCCTGTTCTTGCAAACATACCTCAGCTAGCAATGATGTCCCATCTAAGAGTCCGCACCGAATTTCTCCCAGGAACCTAGTTACAAAACTTGGACGTGGCACAATGACTGGAAGAACATCAACCTATATGTCAATAGGTACATGGGTACTTCAACGGTGGTACCTCTAGGTTTGGATCTGCCAAGAAGGCTGTGGACCTCTCTAAATAGGATCCGCGCTGGACATGGACGTTGTAACTACCTCATGGAAAAGTGGCACTGTTTCATCCGCACAATGCGATTGCGGCCGTCTCTTCCAAATGATACAGCATATTATATTGCAAGAATGTATCGTACGGCTCTCGACCTGAATATCTGATCATATTTTATTTTTAAAATGCTATTGTTAATATATTTTTTGTGATTATTTTATTTCTTCCCACAGACATTGCACTCATTGTTTTTCGCCTGAATGAGTCTGTTTATGAGCGTTTAAAGATTGTCTTTGAGCAAATGTCTTCAAAGATCGTGGTCGAGAGAGTTTCTCCACCGATACTGCATTCATGTTGGTTTTCGTCTGAATGACTTGATGTAGTATTAATTCCATGACTTCCCACAAACTTTACATTCGTGTGGTTTTTTACCCGAATGAGTTTTTTTGTGTACTTTACAATTTGAGAGAATATCTTTCCACAGATATTGCATTCAAATGGTTTTTCACATAAATGGTTAGTTTGTGTATAATTAAATTTCTTTCTAGAAAGAATGTCTTTCCGCAAATATTGCATTCATTTGGTTTTCGTCTTGGTGTGTTCAATTTGTTTTTTTTTTTATCAAAATGAGTTTGTTTTTTCAAAGATCCTGTTCCACAGAAAGTTTTTATACAAACATTGCATTTATGTGATTTTTCACCCGAATGAGTTAATAGAATATGTTTGTATAAACCTCTCATCTCGCCTTCCCATAGACATTGCACTCTTATGATTTTTCACCCAATTAAGTTTGTTTTCTCAGACAATGGAAGGAGTATATTTGTCTTTTATAAACCTTTCGTTTCATTTGACTCAAAAGAGAAATTAGCTGGTTAGTTAACAGAATTTTATAAATAATGTTAATAAAATTACCAATTCTGCAAGGAACTTAAGGAAGTTTTTACAATACGAATATTTAAAATTAAGTATACTATTTTATAAAAAAATATAAATTATACACACCACAACTTAACATGTATTTTTTATTTATTTCTATATAAATCATGACTTTGTAATAGTTTAATGTTTTTTTTTCTATGCACTCATAATTATGTAATAGGGTAGTTATTTGGTAAAGTAAAAAACAAGACATTATATAGGTAAATAGTATTTAGTTTTATTAAAAACATATCTATAAAATCCCGATACATAAAATGGAAACAGGATTATACGGAATACTATTTGTGAAAAATTAAGCAAGACAAATTATTAAAGACAATTCAATATATCGAAGAAGCTTTTAAGAGTTTTTTTTCCACTGAATATCTATTGGGGTAGACAGATAATCGAACACCACACAATCCAATTTTGACTTGCATTATTTGAATTTTTTCAACTGAATGAGGAAGTATATGTTTAATTAAAGCTACTTTTCGTGAGAATGTCTTCCCACAGACATTGCAATTATGGTTTTTCTCCCGAATGAGTTTGTTAATATGCTTTCAAATGTTCCGCTCGAGCTAGATAATGTACTTTTAAATGTTCCTCTCAAAAGAATTTCTTCCCACAGACATTGTATTCATATGGCTTTTCACCCTAATATTTTTTTTTGTTCATTCGCATTACCTATTCGACAGTTTCTCTTCCCACAGACGTTGCATTTATATGGTTTTTCACCCAATGAGTTAGTGTATGTCCTTTCAAACTTTTCTTATGAGATAAATTCTTTCTACAGATACCTACTACATTTATGTGGTTTTTCACCCGAATGAGCCGGTATATGCTTGTAAAAATCTCGTTTTTGAGAGAATAACTTTCCACAGACATTGCATTCATGTGGCTTTTTAACCAATTTTTTTAATGAATTTGTTCTTGTTAAACAAGTACATATACATCTTCCTACATTCCCTAAACTAAGCATAAATGCTGCTTGTGCTATAGGTGAACGAAATCGGTCAAAGCAGGATTCGAACTCGCGACCACTGGAATGTACATTCAAATTTCCAATTCGAGAGAATGTCTTCCCACAGATATTGAAATAATGTTTTTCCCACTAAATTAATTAGTTTTATTATGTTCATTTAAATTTCCTTTTAGAGAGAATGTCTTCCACAGACATTGCACTCATATGGTTTTTCACACAAATCTATGCTATCTTAAAAATTCTTTTTGAGATAATGTTTTCCCACAGACAGTGCATTCATGTGGTTTTTCGCCTAAATGAGTTACTCAATGTAGTGTTAAATTCCATGTGTGATAGAATATCTTCTCACAAACAATACATTCGTGTGTTTTTCATCCAAATGATTTTTTTTTTCAAAGATCCGGTTCCAGAGAAATTTTTCCCACAAACATTGCATTTATGTGTTTTTTTTTCATCCGAATGTACTCTCCTTTGAGAGTATGATTTCCCACAGGCATTGCTCTCATACACTCAAATGACTTAATTTCGAAAGTTCAAACACTGTAAATCTTAATAATTTTAGGTATTTTATTTTGATAATCGATTCTTCTGATACATTGAGTAGCTTGTAAAATCCAGAATATAACCTCGAAGATATTGATAACTTTCAACCTTTTACATAACTTAAGTGAAATTTAAATGTAAATACTTAAAAAACTTCACTATATTATTATAAAATTATATGTATTTATAAAAATATACTTCGTTTGTATACTTAAGAGGAAATGAAGGACGGTTTATCAATTGTTTACAAAAAATGGTTAGATTTAACCACATGGACTGTCATCTGACAGTATCTGTCTCTGTCTTAATCATCTGTCTCTGTCATATTTCAAAAACACATGATATTTTGTTATTGTTTACAAACATAGGGTGTAAAATAGCCACTTAAACTGACATCTGTCAAAATCACGTGATGTTTGTTATTGTTTACAAACATAGGGTGTAAAATAGCCACTTAAACTGACATCTGTCAAAATCACGTGATATTTGTTATTGTTTACAAGGTGAAGAATAGCAGCAGGGCAACGTAAAACAAAACACACCACTGTTAATTATAGAACAACATTTTTACAGGGGGTTATTTAAAACACTGTACAACATAATAGTAAAGTTAAATTACCAAAAATCAATAAGAAAAAACAAATAAACTCACCATGCTGTCTTGATAATGAGATCCAGTCGGAAGCATAGAAAAGAGAACCATATGGTCGGAAGTCGGACGGAAGTCGGAGAAGCAGTCGGAAGATCGTTCGGATCGTCGTTTTGACAGTACACGCCCCTATCTCGCCCTAGCCAATCAGAGAGGAGCCAATGCAAAAAAGAAAAGCTAGGGCTAGACGCTACTATATATAATAGCCATCGACAATATTGTTAAAACTCGGACTTAAACTCATTGTATATATAGATCTGCCATAGACAAGGCAATTTGAGCCGCTATATATTATTCTTTCTCTAGAAATTAGCTTTTTATAATTGGAATATATGTATTTTTTTTTTCAAAATATATTCGATTTACATACACATTGGTACAAGTAGGTAAACAAGCCAAAAATGAAATAATATTTCTGGCGCAGTTCAGGGGTGACATCTGTGGGAGACACCGTCACCTCATTTATAAGGACTGTTGCTTTCATTGTTTACAAATAAACTAATTTCTCAATAGATGGCTTTACAAAAAAGATTTCTTCGTTACCTCATAGATGGCAATAGTATAATTTCGAATTATTCAGGTGAATTGTTTACACATTATTCAAATATATAGAACTTTCAAAAATTACATTGATAAGGGAACTCAATAAGAAGGTATAACTGGACAACGTTGCGCAAGCGCATAAAGTGATCACGTAAACCAGCCGACGACAGGTCGTAATTCCTGTAGGTTCCTTGAGTTCCTGGCTCTTCTATAATATCGCAACTTTGTGTCTATTGAGATTTTATTGTCAGTAAAAATATCACTGTTATAATTGATTCAATGTTTTATGAAAAAACATGGATGCATCGATTAATTAAATAGCTTTTCAAAACATCAGATTGATTTGATGTATCGTATTATAAAAATGTAGTGAATTCGATGCATCAATATAATATCGAATGTCATCCTTAGGACATACCCCGTCGGATTGGAGGAACGCAGTGACTGTGCTTCTTTTTAAAAATGGGTCAAAATTACACTGCAAGAATTATTGATCCATCAGTCTAATGAGTTCAGTTGAAAAACTGTATGTTGGGATTTTAGATTGAAAGTTAAAAAAGCAAGTATGGGATGCACAAGGAGCGTTTATAATGCCATCAAATAGAGTAAATGGTGCATTAAGAACAATAATGGCTGACACAATTATCTCGAGGCCAGGAAAGCTCGCTGTGCACGGTGCAATCAATAGTCGTCCCAACAATAACGTATGCAAGCGAGACACGGACATGGCAGAAGACGCATGAAAGTTAAATTAAAGCTGTGGAAATGAGATCCCTAAGACGAAAGAGCGACAAAACAACCTGTGATAGGATTAGAATGTGGATATCAGACGAGAATGCAAGATTAAAAGAGATATTGCAAGTAGAATGAAGTTAAATGCTTACATACTATCGCTATCGACAATTGGATCTCATGTGTTACATGCAACTATTAAATAATTGAATTCGGAAGATTTAAATAACGCCATTGTCAAAAATATCTCATCTTGAGGGCGCTCCTTCTTGTGGCAGAGGCGTTGCGAATATTCTTATAAGTTTTCATTAAACTTCTTGAGCATTTTCGCTGTGGAGGGGGTTTGTATATATTCTAACCATAGATTTTTATCGATCGCTGGAGTGGATTGTATGGCAGCTGAATTTATCAAGTGTGGCGGTAAAGTACCAACGGAATGGTGTCTCTCGCTTTTTAATAAATGCAGGGAAGCGGGGTAGACTCCGTCGGATTGGAGAAATGCAGTTGTAGTTCCTCTCTTCAAAGGGAAGGGATCGAAACTCGACTGCAAAAACTGTAGAGCTATCAGCTTGTTAAGTTCGGTTGGCAAGATGTATGCAAGAATTATTGACCAGAGAATACGCAAGATTACGGAATGCAAGATATGGGATGTTCAAGGTGCGTTTGTAGGGGGCAGAGGATGCATCGACCAAATTTTCTCTTTACGCATGGCTACAGAAAAAGTTCTGCATAAAAATCAGAAACTTTTCTGTGCTTTCATAGACCTAGAAAAGGCATATGGTAAAGTAGATAGAGAAATGTTGTGGGATATCCTATCAATGTATGGAGTGAAGAGCAAACTAATACATGCTGTTGCGTCTCTGTATGAAAATAGTGGAGCTTGTGTCCGTGTCAACGATACGCTGACAACATGGTTCCCTATTCATAAGGGGGTGAAGCAAGGCTGTGTATTATCCCCATGGCTGTTCAATCTTTATATTGATCACTGCATAAGAGCACTAAAGAATGAAAATATAGGCCTGACACTAAATACTGTAAATGTACGTGATTTGATGTATGCAGATGATAAAGTGGTGATTGCTGAATGTGCGGATGAGTTACAATATTTAGTGAATAAAGTGTATGAAGGATGCTTGCAGAACGGACTGAGAATGAATGTGAGTAAATCTAAGATATTGGTATTCGAAAAAACTGAAAGTATAACTCCGTGTAGAATAAAAATAGAGAACGAAAGGCTAGAACAAGTAGAGGAATATTTATACTTGGGGAGTATGTTTGAACGGAATGGAAGACCTGATAAAGACATTGAAAGAAGAGTTATGGCAGGTAATAGAATAAACGGAGACCAGTAATGTCCGATCCAAGCATCTCAAAGGAAGCCAAAATTGCCGTACATAATGCAATTGTAGTGCCCACTTTGATGTATGCCAGTGAAACATGGACGTGGCAAAAGACGCATGAAAGTAGAATAAATGCTGTGGAAATGAGATCACTAAGAAGAGTATGTAATAGAACGATGAGGACATAAGGAGGGAATGCAAGATGAAGAAGAATATTATAAATAAAATGAAAGTGAATTCCTTGAGGTGGTTTGGACATATTGAAAGAATGAATGATGAACGACTGACAAAAAATATACATGGGTGTAAGAGATGGAGTGAATAGTAGGGGCCGCCCCAGAAAGGGATGGCATGACCATGTGAATGATATTTTGAAAGAAGGAAATATAAGAAGCTTGAATAATCGACGAGCATGTATGAGACGATGCATGGATGTAGAGGAAGCTAGGAATGTATGCAAAAATAGAGGAGTATGGCGCTCGGTTCTCTCTGCTTACCCCGTAAGGGATATGGCGTGATGGTATGTATGTATGTATGTATTTTTATCGATAACTATAACATTAATTTATTTTTTGATCAACTGTCGCCTTAGCCTACATTAAGCTGTGCATCGGTCGGCCCACTATATTTTTGACGGCGTTACCACACCCAATTCTGAAAAATAAAATATTTTGGAAAAATAATTTTTTCGGGTACGATATCCTTTGAAGGAATAATAAAAATAAATTATCAGAATAAAAATAACGAAATTTACAAGTTTCAAGTATTTCACGGGTAGGTACAAGGGGCCGCCCATACCTTATTATCTTTAGAGTAAAAATGCAATCAAATTCCCTCATTTTGGAGTTTAGTCACAAGTTACAGTACTGACAACAATAAGTATAAAATAAGTACTTTTTTTATCTAATGGCAATTTTTTTTTAGTGGCAATATTGAAGTAAGCAAATGACCCTGAAGTTAGAGATGGGCTCAATTCAGACAAATATTATTTTAAAATTGAATATTTTTCAATTTACAAATATGATAAATGAACAAGCATAAATCTTTTTCAATTTACAATTATGATAAATGAACAACAATTAACAATTATGATAAAGCATATTATAATAAATGTCATTTTCTACAAAAAATGTCTCATATATTTAACTTTGATTATTAAATAATTAGGATCATTCATCTGCATATAAATAAAGTAGACCTCGTAAGATTGGTTTTGCACATGTTTGTGCACGGCTAAATTCATGTCAGTCTGCCTGTCCATGAATTCGTTTGAAACCTTACTATGTCAAAATCGGCAATTTTACAGTAGAGCAAAAAAATTCATCATTTATTGTTTGACACATTAATGTATGATAAGACAATGATTATTACATACTAAATTATAATTGATATTTTTTTCTGAAATTAATTAGATGTCATTTTGTCGTGTTTACAACTTGATAGTTTACTAATTTAAATGTTTTTTTAAATACAAAAATTATTAGTATCATATCTTCATGATTTATATGATTAATTATTTTTGATTAATTTCTCCTGGCGGAAATCAGATGTTATGGTGGTCTTAGCAACTTTAAATGATTTACAGAAAAGGGGATATATATTAAAAAATGCATATTTTTTTAGATACCAAGCTTTATTAAAAAAATCCATCGGTTCTATATTTTTCAAATTAGTGACTTGTTTACATTTTCTCCATACTTTATTTTGTAATGCCTTGATTTTCTTTTTTCGATTTTTATCAAGTATGTATGAACGAAACAGCTCTCTCTTTAAACGTATTTTTCTTGGAGTGTCCTGCATAGAAATATCATTTTCAGGCAATGTTGGATTTGATGATGAACAACTAGGCACCGAAGGTTCAAGAAGGATGGGTGAAGTTATCTGAAAAAAAAAGATTCAATGTAAATAAAGAATGTCCGCTAGTGTGTTAGTTATAAAATTTATTAACGTATATCAAAATAATGATTCAATAAGTATATAGGTAAGGATATTTAAAAACTTGTAGGTATATAAAATTTACAAAAAAGTCCGAAACAGAACAAATAAGTAATATTTAATCAACACATAATATGATAAGTACTAAGTCAGAAAAAAACTATCAACTTACTTCAGGACAAACAGTATCTAATTGAGAGAAAATTGAAGGGACAGCATTATTCTTAATTTTACTTTTATAACCACTTCGGTCAATTTCATCATCTCTGAAATGCTTTGAACAAATGACTGTACTTGAAGATGGTTGCCAATTTGGAGGACGATTGACAGCAGCAATCCACAAAGCTCTAAGAGCTGGATTTTTTGGAAATCTGTAAAAAATACACTTGTTGTTCACGTCCATTTACATAAATAAATTAAACACATTATAAATATAAAATAAAAACATTCACAATATTGTGTATTACTTAAAGATGTCAGATAAAATAAAACTAATAAATAAAGTACGTATAAGATTATTTTAATCACATGAAATCACGTTTCACAAGAAATATAAAATAATAACGCCAGTAACTTATAGGTATTCATTTTGTCAGAGCCAACATAATATATTCTAAATTGTCTATTTTTCATAAATTAATTGTACTATGTTGCACTATTGTATTGTTGTTATTTTTGTATGTTAATGTGGATTTAAATAAATAAACAAATAAAATTTTGAATTTGCAGAAAAATTATTAGAAAATAAATATTGAAAATAAATTCATGTCCAATGCCCAACTCTACGGTCGATGAAATATGGCGGCCATTGGCCAATATCGCAGCGGATATATGTGATGTGATTGACATGCTCAATTATCTTAAATCATTAATAAAATATTTGGTGACAATATAAAAACATTACAAATATGTGACAAAATGATTGAAAAAGCATTAACAGTGAATACAAATTATGTTTTTTCTCAAATTGTGCCCGAAACATATTACAATATAATGGCGGATTACGGTCTTATCCACAATTTACAAAACCAATGAAATAAAAAAAAGTAAAATTTTAAGAAACTATTACAAATAATTATATCGTTCTTAATATTAAATCATTAAGAACGAATCATTCAAAAAAATAACTATACAATTATAATTTAGCCATGGCCAGTTGGACACGCAATATTACGTTAAATATTGTTAAATATAGTAGGTTAGTTTCAATACTTACGAGTGAAAAGATATACCGTGTCCTTTATTCCTACATTTCACCACACAAGACCTTTTCGAGATTTTCTTTGCAATAATTAGTTAGAAAAACGAGAAAAAACGATTTTTGGAAGCAATAATATTTTTAGGTTAAAAAACGAGATGTTTACGAAATATTTTGCGTTGCAAACAATAAGAATGAAGTTCGCGCTAGTTTGCTCGGATAACATATTTTGTTGTCAATACTGTAACTTGTGACTAAACTCCAAAATGAGGGAATTTGATTGCATTTTTAATGTACTGAAGGCGCCTCCATCCTTTATTCCTCCAAGGGTAGGTACCTACAATAGCTTTGCACAATATCCGCTAGAGTACCAAACAGAACGTCCGTTGGATTCAAATACTGACATTTTTTTTTGTTGGCAACATTCGACAATTTTGTTTGTGGTGGGAGTTCAGTCAAACTAAACAGTAAATTTGGTTATTTTTACACATATTTAATTAAAAGTGAACATTTTCTTAATGAATCATTAATTTTGGAAGTAAAAATAGTTTGTGACAAATCGATTGCGTTCGTTTAAGCTGCAATACCCTTTGCTTCGGGCGAAATAACGCGAATCTTCACCCTGCCGTTGCACATTGGTTAGACATGGCTGATGGCTGTCAAATCAAATGTATTTGTGCGTCCGATGCGATAACATCTACGTCTAGAGCTGCAATTTCACCGATAATCATTTCTTGAGAACAAAACGTATACAACTACGATGATGATTCATCGGTGCATTTGACAAATTAAACAATTTTAACGAACTCGATTTCGGATCCCACTGACATAGCACCTAACATCTAGGAATTGACGTATCGAGAAATAAAAATCGCTTTTACAACAAAAATAGTATTAACGCCACTCCGATTGAAATCGGAATCCGACGGAAATCAACTGCAGTTTAGCTTTCTCATGAAATTATTATTCGATGCAATTCGGCATTTTGCGAATTCGCATTTATAAATATTTCATTTATAACAAGCCCGTGTTTGTTTACATCGTACCGCAATAAAAAAGTGTCAAATTTGCAACTCAGCGCATTGAGTTATCGGAAAATTCAATAGTTTTTTGCACAATTGACATTTTAATTTTAATCTTACGTTGGTTTCAACGTATCGAGCAAAACGAAAATATTTTTTAGACATATTTTCTGAACGTCTTTTGGCGTTTTTTTTTAAATATTTTCTGCCATACAATATTTAGTGTGTTGTGTGTTTGTAATTAAACAATTTAAAAAGTGTTTAATTGTGTTGTTTTCGTTGACAATATAAAATATAATTACATATTATTATATTAGTGTTGTTTTGTGTGACTGAAACAGTTCATATGAAGATGTTCAGTCAAGAGTTTGAACGTCGTCTCAGGAGGCAGTGTGTCGGCGAAAGAGACAGAGACAGGAGACTCGGTGTTGTGAAGAGTCCTTCGTCTCCTGCCTCAGACAGATTTATACCATGCAGAATTAACAACAACTGGCAGACAAACTTTGCTTGTAAGTACCAAAACTATTTCTTATAAGTGTCTAGGTGTATTTTTTTTATAGAAGTACATTTTCTTACAGCTAGTATAAACCAAAGAATATAAAAAATGTTGGAAAAGATATAAAATATTTACATAGATGATCCTCGATGGGTAGGTGTGAACTTCAAAATTATAAATCACATTTTTCTGCAAATATTGTGTTTATAGTCCATTTTTTTAAATCATATATAAAAATTAACATATTTAAAATTAAGTATTTGCTGTTTTACTGTCACCGACTTTAACTGCTCAAGCATATATTTAATTCGTATATATGCAACTTTTTAAATTTTTATTCTATGGATAGTTACATGTGATATTTTTATATTACGGATATTTCCACGGGATATTTTTATACTATGAATAGTTCCACGGGATATTTTTATACTATGAATAGTTCCACAGGATATTTTATGCTATGGATAATTCCATGTGATATTTTTATATTACGGATATTTCCACGGGATATTTTTATACTATGGATAGTTCCACGGGATATTTTTATATAATGGATATTTCTA